>VMKM01000891.1:0-216058 GCA_008360985.2 Macquaria ambigua
TAATTTTCCTGTTGACCTCACAATTGTTGCGACAGAGAACAAAATTATTGTGGCCATGTTAACTTTCTTGGGTTGTAAAATTCTCATAGTATGCAGTGTTTTGGTGTCTAATAAGTCTTCAGACTCATGGATGAATTATGCAAAAGGAGAGAACCTGTAGAACACCTGTTTACAGAGGCCTCAGAAAGCTTTTAAGACATCCACAAAACAGAATCTGTTTCAAATAAATGTCGTCTTTGCATGATCACGATTCCTTCATAGAAGACAAATGCACCAGTGATCCTGTGTATGCAGGACATTACTGTACCCATGAACTTTAACTGCAGCCCAAATCCAAACCCTTTGCTAAGTGAGGGTTTTTTCTGTATGTGCCTGTCATCATCCGTCTCCATCTCCACCTCAGCTGCCGCTCTCTCTGTTCCCTCTCTTCAATTACACCTCTCCTATCCTCCTACAGCTCCAGCTGTTACCCTTAAGCAATTTAGCATGGTAACTATGGTAACGAATACCACAATACTGGACTTTTGCTGTCATCACCCTCATTATCATCATTGCCAACCATGGTTTCTGTTGAGATTGCAGGACCTCTCCCAATCTTCCGATCCTTGCCCGATTTGCATAATGTGCAGAATGGCGTTGATGCTGAGCGGGGACAAGCTGGGCTGGCTGGGCTTCCTGCTTGACCGAAAAATCATCAGCAGATGTGAAGCTCAGTAATTGGAAAAAAATGAAAACGTGGTCACTGGAAAGGTGAGAGTGTGTGTGCATGTGTCTCTGCATGTGAGTGTGTCTTGTTTGCTCCCAGGAGCTTTTCCATCTCCTCCTGACTACCAGCATTCACAGATACACTTTTTTTTCTCTCTTGTAGGTGTGAGCGCCTGCCTGTGTGTGTTTGCCCTGGATGACCTACAGACGTTTTCCATCTCAACTTCCAGTTTCATGCTTCACTGTCTCCCAGGGCGCTGTTGTTGGCAACAAGAGCCAAAGGGAACAGTTGAGCTTGTAAGAAACAATGTACACCGAGTCCTATGTTTCCAATCTTGAAGCTAAGATTGGAGAGGTTAGGCTATATGGCCCGAGGTGCAAGTGATTTATCCTTCATTCAATCAGGTACTCTCATTGTGATTAATATTGCTTTTGTAGGAAGAGGCCTAAGAACTCTGATGAAAAATTTCCTAGGGGGAACACTGAATGCACACTACTTGTGGCAAGGAAACAATTCAGACCACAACAGTCTTCGCAAATCTCCCCTTGGGGCCAATGATTTATCATGCGTGATACCTAGTAGAAGACTGGGATTACATGAGGAAATGCTTGGCATGCTGGTCTATATACAGCACGCATATAGCAGACGTGAGCGTGCCTAAATCTGATCCTACACATACTGTAAATAGACTATATTCCAAAGGTTGCGTAATAAAGTAAATTCCAAAGCAACGCAGCCAGCTTCTATCTATGCCTGGTTGTGACAATTGGTACAATTTTACATTTTAGTGTCTTTTTATAGTAGTCAGAGGGGCTAACACTGTCTCTGGCCAACATACTTCTGGTTTACTATTGATCTAAAGAAAGTTGGTGTTGATATGATGATATCTCTGGGGTAGGAATGTGTGCCTTTTTACCTTGTTTTCTCAATTTTTGTTCTTGTACTCAGCCTTTTCTCTTGACGTATATCTCTGTGCCACTGCCGGTATGAGGTCACCCAACACTCAGCAGGTGTTACTGTGTATTATTGGTACCGTTGGGTAAGAAAAGCAGGGCTGAAAACTCAGCAGCACACACAACACTGTGCTGCTGCAGAGTTTTCTGCAGATACCAGTCAGCCAAATGACAACCTGTTCAGTGCGAACTGACTTTACAACAATAATGAAACCAAAGCTTTCATATCACTTTCACCAAATGTAACACATATAAAAAGTGACAGCATAATAAAAAGAGCAAGAAAAAAAACATAAAACAAAAAAGCCCTCAAAAGCCTGCAGACCAGTCCAGTTAGCTATTACTTTTTTTTTTGTTATAGCAATCATTGTGTAGAGTAGTTAGAAAAAGTGTGACCTGATTTTGGCATTTGGGGAAAGGTCACTGGTTGGTCAAATTTAAAAGGTTTGTTCCTGTTGGGGGCAAAAATAAGCACCAGAATTTCTTTTTTTTTTTAAAGCGATGCAGTGTGCTGCCTTGTCCATTATCAGTCAAAGTACATTCACTCCAAGTATGCCAAGTCAATACTGTGGAAAACAATCTTCTCAAACTATCTCTGTAGGTAGAAACTTCTCAGTAGAGTGTCCCAACACTGAAAAGTACTATCTGCTTGACATCACACAATCACTGAAGACAATGAGCTCTGTATTTCTTTATCATTGCCACTGGCTTTGTACTACAAAAGCAGCCACCATCTTCATTTATACAGTAACTTTGTCTTTTTGGCTCAGCCATGTGGAAAAATCCATAGTGCTTACTTAAGATAATAGATATCTTGTTTTTGGAATGAAGCCCCTCAAATGTTGTTTCAGAGGCCTTCCCAATGCAGCAAGGAACATGTCTTGGGGCAGGGGGTCAGTTGCCTTTATCCTTGTTTGATACTGACCACTGAGATCCCTCTCTTTCCATTTTCTTTCTTCTTTTATTTAACCTGATTAACTCAACACTAAACCTCTTTCCCATACCATCACTCTGTAACTTTCCAGGTCGGTTCCCTCATGTATAAAAAACATCCTATACATTTTAAGTATCTATGAGAAAAACTTTGAAACAACCTGACCTCTAATTAACACCCATGAGGAAAACCCTACTCACTCACCTTACTTTTCCCATTAGTTCACTGCAGTTATCTTGATCATTAGCTACCTATGCTATGTAGAGTACCTCCCTATCGTCCCAGAGGTGCTTCTTTGTCAAACTAGCCCTCAGTTCCTGCAGTGTGGGTGATGTATGAACTCAGTTAATACCCCAACCTGTGAAGAACATTATGGCCATCCCATTATGAAGAGCACATTATTTCTGATACGACTGCCTGGCTTGCCCTGATGAGGCTTGTTCTGATGGATGGACTCAGGCCTACTGAAAGTTTTGGCAAAGAAATAGGGGGGGGGGAATTGCATTAGCTGTGGACAACTTTGTCATTAGGTATCACTTCAAAGTATAGTTCAAAACAAATGAGCTCTAAGCGGTGTGACAGAGAGGAACTCGTTAGTCATAAATGGGTGTTAATAAGAGTCCGAGTGGTTTTCAATCTGTCTTTGGGACATTAATTCCTCTCCTGAATGAGGAGAGGTGCTGTCTGCCAGGTTTGACTCTGACAGGAAACAAAATCCATCTGATAGTTGCAGAATTACCATTTCACAATTTAGGCACACAACTTGAAGCCCAACACACTTTTCTGAGTCGTTTTAACAAACAATGCACCAATATGTTGACATTCAACATTAGGAGTAAAATTTAGTATGATTGTACCCAGAACACTAAATATTTATGACTTATAGCCGGTGATGTCCGAAGCTGACCTGCAGGATCAGGATTGTGGCTGATCCAGGCATTTTTTCTGCTTAGCTGTAAAAAGCCTGATCATTTCGAATACTCTGATTTAACAACAACTCTAGAACCATCGTCTAATAGCGTTCAGACATTAAGCACAGCGATTTTTCGCTTTACATCATTTGTGCAAGTTAGCCAGCTGATCTCAGTACTCACCAGGAACTCCAGTTCTTCCTGTCACTTCCCTTCTTTTTCCTCTTGTCTCTGTACAATTATGAAGCAGATTCATAAAGCCCCAGGATTTGTGCAAATCTTTCATTCAAGTTGAAAGATTCAAATCGTGCAGATGCGTCTCCACCTTGCGTCACCCTAAAGTTGTGAGTGAATGAACCACAGAGCAGTGCAAAATAAGTCATCAGGATTTGTATTTTCACTGATTTAGCTAAAGTGAGCCCATATTTGCGGGTGTTTTAATCTGTCCACAGAATGAAAACAGAACCACAATGAACCACAATGTCATGCTCTACAAATTAATTCAATCATTATGAGCAGATAAAATAAATTTTACAGTAGGCTGTGTGAGAGTTAATGATATTCAAAAACTGAGAGCAGCACCAACTGCTCAGTGGCTTAGTGGTATTTCAGTGCTGACCAATCAGGGATCAGTACAAATTTAAGACCAGATCTATTTCAGTCTTATTCCATCTGTAGTGATAATACTTTTAGTTAATCATATTGTTATGCAGAGGAAGTTGTACTGAAGAAAGATAAAACCACAAACACAAGAACTGTGTTTTCCTTCTAGTGAACACTGGCTGCTTGCCCAACAACAGGTCAACATCCACACAGTGTGTCTACAATCCTACAGTATGTAATGAGCACAGCTGCATGCTGCACACACTCAAATAGAGCTTGTTTTTCAAATTGTATGAGGGCTTGATAACATTTCAACACAAATTCCACCAAACAGATCAAATGTTTCCTTTACTCAGGATTGCTTTGCCAAGCTTGGATGGTCTCTTTTACACACTCTGTTACAAACACTCAGATAAGACCTGGGAGCTGCTCATATAATCACAGTCTTCTGCTGCTGGTCAATGAGCAGTTATGGGATATAAGTTCCATTCAAGAAAACTACCATGACTTATTGAGAAAAAGGAGTGTTGCTCCTCTCACTTTCCCCATAGAGATTTATGTTTCCCAGGGATTTGAACCAGGAACCTATCAGTATCAAACCGTTTCTCAAACCAGTAGGCTTCTAATTATCCCCGCTCACATGGTCAGAGGCTCAACTCACATTCAGCCTCCTTCTACAGTTGGCCTGAGCCTATGGGCACAGTTAACATTTTATTCAAATAAAATTAGCAATGCAAATAGATCCACATCTTCCATCTATTACCCGTGGTGTGATAAACACAAGAGACGAAACGGATTTGGAGGAAAATAAAGTTTAATTTCAAACCCTCTTTCAGCATCAGTGGTGAAATCTACTTTAATTAGCATGATCAGGAGCTGTATCAAGTACTCAGGGAAGAGGGGGAGTGCAAATGATCTGTCTCCTGCCAAAGATTGAGACAATTTTCTCATGTCTCCTGCTTCATAACTATACATGTAGTATTTTGACTTACAAAATAATGATGAGAAGAAGAGCTGCGGGGAGAAAGTGAAACAAATGCAAGAGAGAATCAAGGAAAAGGAGAAGATTAGAGATTGTTTTCATGAAGTGGAATGGGAGTTTAGAGTTAGACTGGAGTGAGGTGGAGGCATATAGCTGCCAAGTAATTATTATATCTCACAATGCTCTTACAAGCCACTTAACTGAGTTGGCCCTTTTCAATCTGTCTCTAAAATGAAAAAGCCTTCATCCAGGGGTTGAAGTTACACTCCTGGCCTTGAGGCTTAGACAAGCAGCCTGTGTCATTGTCATCAGCACAAGGCATGCTAGACAGATCCATCTTAATAAAGTGTTCAAGAGGCTGCTAGCCTTCTGCAGTTGATCAGCTCTGCATGACACTCGCCTGGGGAGCAAGACAACCCAGGCGGGACACTTAGTTTCATTTCTCCAACTGGATGTCATTTAGTCTCATGTTGAGATAACGTGGAGCTGAAATGAGTGAGGAGAGGCTCTGCCAGACATAAGAAGTAAAATCAGAAACATTACTAGATTAGATAATTGTACAAAAAAAATTCCAAAGAAAACAAAGACTGGAAAAAAAAAGAATAGAAATCTATCATTCATTGTGCGTGATCGTACTTATAAGCTACACATTCTGACAGTGTAATTCCTCACATCTTTTGAGGGAGGCACAGAATAAACGTTTTCCAAGCTTTTATCAATAATGACACTGTTTTAAAATGCAAAGCAGGTGGAAACTTGTACAGAGTGTGGCTTTTAGGCATACAGCAAATTTGTTAAGGAAATTAAGATTTTGCCCTGTGCTCAGAATGATGCATGTTGTTAGGTCTGCAGAGTTTCCAGATCTGCTAAAAAAAAAAAATAAAAACCTGCCAAGTGGTAGCATGGAAAATGTTTTCCTGTCTAGTTAAGTGGAAAACAAGTCCTCAGCTGTCCGAATTTAATTGTGCCTCTGAGTATGACAGCAGGACTTGCTAGGCCGGTGACAAAAGAAGAAGAAAACACACAAACTTCCTTTCCTGGCTAAAGGAGTTAATCAATATTACTTCTCTTGTTAGTCTGGAAAGAGGAACATAACACTGACAAATTATTTTTCTGAAAATACAGCGCTTACCTTCATCCCAGAAATAATGGAAACATGGCCCTGCGACCCAGGTAACTGCTAAAGTTTAACATTTCATTTGAAAAAAAAAACACAACTTCAGCTGTGGTCAGACATCTTTCCAGCCTACTCATGCAGTTATAGCTGTATAACTAGTTTACTAGTATGCAGTTAGTGATATATTTTATGGTTTTAATTACATCAGGATGTCATTCTCATAGCTCATTAGTATGTGAGGTGGGGGAGTATGGCTTAAGACGTTTGCTGTTGTGGCAGGGCCCATTTCTAAAGGCGAATAAAAAGAATCAAATGAACTGATTCAAAATGGTTCTCTGCTGTTAACTGAACTGAATGGAGATGGAGATTTCAGAGTTTACAGCAGAGGGAAGTGAACAGTGAAAAAAAAAAATCAGGGGTGAAAGAAGCATCCAAAGCTACAGGGTTTATTGGAAACGTGGTCTTCATTTAAAAAAAAAAAAAAAAAAAAAAAAACTACCACTAATAATGTTTTGATGTACTGAGGCAAAGATGACTCACCTATTTATGTGCAGAAATGTTAACCCAAATCAAACTTGCGCAAGTATCCAAGCAGCTCATTTGCAAGCCCTCTGACAGTTCAGGAACTGAGAGCTGTAATTAGTCCTGTGTTCTTTGGATTACCATTTTCTGACCTGTACTGATATTAACTTCATAATACATTCATTACGGGGGGTTTAATTATTTTGATCATTCTGATGGAAGCACTTTGAAGTCCACTATCATTAGCTATACAGCAATATTCAACACCTTAGTTTTACACTGTGTGAATTATAACACAGTGTATTCTAACAGGTTAAACACTGTGATTCATATTCGATTTCCAGTTTTATGGTATTATGTTTTATAATATGGAAAAATATCTCGTCAATGTGAAACCTTTGAAGCGCGTGCTTAGCATGTTAAGCATTAAATTATCCAGCCCAACAGCATGAAGCTTAATTGCAGGGACGTTCAAATCAGTGCAAAACTAGACCAGAACATTAGCCCAATTCAGGGAAATCTACAGCAACATTAAGAGCATTGTTATTTGCAATAGCTCTTACCAAAGGCTGTGATTAGAAACATTGATAGTGGCAGCAGATTTTTCAGTACCACCTTATCAGATTATTCGGCAGCCACGTAACTACCTATTTTCATTAAGACTTTATTCAAATTCTGACGACGGGAGGCTTTTATTTATTTATTCCTACTTGAGGTTTTGTTCAAGTAGAAAAATAAAAAGAGAAAAAAACATCTAAATCAAAGATAGCTCTATGTCAAACGAAATATTGTATGAAATCACACCATCCCCCTCATAATTCATGCAGTGAGCACCTTGAACCTGCAGCTCTGAATGTGTTGCTAGCTCCTCTCGTATCACACTAGACTTCATCAATCATTTCAAAGCAATGCTGTGTGACAAAAATCTTGGATTTATTCCCTGTTGTTTATCAGCAAAGTGCAGCACTGAAAGGCTGGAGAGACACAGTTTAAAAAGCAAATCAACTATAAAATGAAGAAAATTAACACTCACTCCAACTATGCTAGCTGACATTTGACCAGCTACACTGCATGACCCCGAATGAAAACTCTAGTTGATCCCAATTTACATTTTCAGTCTTGTCATTAATGAGCAAATGGATGCAGGTGAGCTGTGGTAAATAATTATGTGAATAAACCAAGCTATCACAGCTCACTGCGTCGGGCAATTTATCATCATCGGGGGTGGGGGTGGAGGGGGAGCAAGTGGACCGCATCCCATCCCCCCTTATTAGCACACGATCAATGTTTAATAGCACGGCTAAAGGAGAAGCACAGCATGCTACAGCAGAAAGGTCTTCACCATGAGCACAGTCCTCCTATGTCATTATACATTAATACTATAATTCACTACTGTTCAGATAGAGAGAGAGCCAGGGACGCCCCATTAGCCAACCACACATGAACAAAAAGGACAGGATGCCTACTGAAGGACTTTTGCATTGAACTAAAAGGTGCTACTGTGGTTTAGAGGGTGTGTCAGAATCACTCCATTGTTTCTAGAGACTGACTCAGACCCTTTTCCTGTTAAGCGGGAGGGGGATTATGTTGCCGACTGAGTTGGAGATTACAGAAAAATCGAGCGCAAGGCCAGTTTTATTATGTAGAAAGCTGCATATTCACAAATCGTGCTCTGAATTTTAGCCACAGGAACTCCACTAATTTTTCAACCTGGTCGAGCTCCTTTGTTCAGAGCTTCTGCCACATAATTGAACTTGTCCCTTGAGAGTGCTGTGACATCAACCAGGGATATCAGTTCCCCCACCCCCACCCCCTCAACGTTTTTCGGGAAGATTCAGGGAATACAAATGCCATTGTTAAGTTTCAAACGGGAACAGGGTATGCAGCATGTTTTAAACAGCAGCCTCTTTTCTTCATAGAAAATTCTGCCACAGGTGCCGGCACACTTCAAAGCTCTCTGATAGTGCAGCTTATGAATATTTTAGTAACAGGTTACAATGTTAAGCTCTGAGGATGTGCTATCAAACTTCAAAACTGTACAAGCACTAAGGAGATCCTAATTAATGTGCTGCAGCCAAATTAACAGTGACAGCGTGGTGCAAGTGCAAGCAATTAAATGTGACTAATATATCTAAAAACACCAACTGTGAGATGTAACGGCTTTTCATTTTGTATGATTTAAGCAGCATCATCCCCTTATTATTTCATAACCTCTTCACCTCTCCAAATAGGAAATTCTTATAAAGGATGTTTGATAGTACTTGAAGATAATAGATATTTGAACTATTCTGTGTTATCATTTATCTTCCATTACATGACCTAAGAACATAGGTGCACCGTGTAAAATTGCTGTTAAATTTCACTTGGCCTAGTCATGGCTGGAATTTGTTACAGTTGTTAATACTGGCATTTATGATCCTATAATGTGCAGAGATCAATCATCGTCCTTCATCTGTCCTTCCATTCATTTAATGCTGAAATTATTAGTTGACTGTAAACCTGTCTGTGCAATGATAATTTAAGTCCACACCAGGAATCACAGCTTGACGGTTGCAGTTGCAGTTGATTAAAGAAAGACATAACAAGGACAAATGTCAAATGAGGAAGATGGACTGAAATGGAGATGTTTGTCTCCAAAGGTGTATCTTTTTGGCTGTGCAAGTTTGGCAAATTAGATTTAATTTGCAGTGTACATTTGGCTTAACTTACATAAACAGTCGAACACACTCACACTGACATTCCTATTGTCTTCACATCTTTGAACTGTAGGGGTAAACGAGTGCATCTGCAGGAAACCCACATGAGTCTACAGAGAAGTAAACTCCAGTCAGAAAGGAGCCAACAGCCAAGATTCAAACCCAGGACAACCTTGCTGTGAGTTGACAGTGATTAAATTCAGTAATGAATATTATTATAAAAATTATTTTAAAACAAAATGCTACTCCATGTTTTATGCTGAAGCATAGTAACTTCAATTCTAAATCTAGTTTATCAGTTTATTATTATCATATGTTTTTTATCATACTAAAAGTTATTAATGGTTCCCAAGACTAAATATTCTGATTAAAAAAGGGGAAAGCTTCCATTAGAAATGTCCAAATTAGTCAATTTTTCATGTCACACATTTTTTGCTGATGTTGTTAATACAGTACCTGAGGAAAAAGTGCTGTCAGCATAAAACTGAACCTTAAGCCATTATTCACCTTCCTAAGCATACTGATTAATTTTTTATTATAAGTGTATGTAAAACAATGTAAATATGTCAATAACCCTGCAGTGGCAGCTGTTTCTGGACAATATCTCATTAGCTGTCAATTTCCGCTTTAGAAATGTACATTAGTGTATCCAAGCAAAATCAGACTTAAGCCTTTCACATGCATCTATTGGATTAAACTGCACAGAGTATTCTGAGATCCTGAGATATCAGTCAGTCAGCACTTTCCACATTTCCCAGCCCTGCAAGTCTACCAAGAAACTAAAAGTAATTTATCTCATTGCCAGTGACATTTAACCAATAACTTAGCAGGCTGGCCAATCAATCCCCCATACAATTAGTTAGTTTAACGTTAAACAATTGTCTTCCTATGTTAGTTAGGGCCCCAACATCAAGACGCTACATCTACAAGACAATTAGGATGCTGCAAATGATGTAGAGCTCTACAAGGATTACATTGCGAGGCAGCTGGATTCGCAAGATCACACAAAATCACATGAGATCACGTGAGATCACGTGAGAATCCATCTTGCCAGGCTTCAAGTTACGCACTTGTGGCTGAACCACAGTGGTTCGGACCAATCAGCGTCCTATGAAGAACTACTGGCAGCAATAGGCTTGGTTTAGGTGTGACGACTGCGACTGTTCGTTCGAAAACAACAATGGCGGCTCCTAAAGAGGTTAGCGTAGATGCTGCTATAGCATCAGTTATATCAGAACTGGAGAGGATTTCTTCACTGAAAGAAGAGCAAAGAACGACACTGAAGGCTTTTCTCGATGCAAAAAACGTTTTCGCTCTTTTCCCGACTGACTTCGGATCTCCTACTACGTCATATGGTTCTTTGATCTGATTGGTTGAAGTTAGCCCATGATAGACGTGATAGACAGATGGTTCATCCAACCACCTGCCAAGTATTTTTTTAAAGTGCCTGCCCTTTTCCAAACAGTTTCCAAGGACGATTTCTCAGATGGTTTTCTGTAACAAATCAGGAAGGAAAAGTAGAAAAAGTTGGCTGCCATAAAACAGGACACTGGTTTTAGTGTTAAGTGTGCATTACTCTGCACACGCAAGAAGAAATAATCCAATAGGTGTGACTATATGCAACAAAATAAGCATGCAGCAGGAAATTGTTTCCACCACTGGTTTGTTCATTGATGAGTAGCACTTTCAGTTCAGTGAGTGCAATCCCAAGCAATCAGTATACAAATCCACTCATCAATTAATCAAACAAAATGTGGTCAGCCAGTGTCAACCAACCAGCCTCCCTGCCCTCCAGCCAGTCAAGAGTTCACTCACAGATCTGTGGCACCTGGGGTCACGCAGGGCGGCCATTTTGTCTGGCTGATCTGAAATGTGCAGTGGCCGGAAGGTAATCCCTCATTGGGACTAATTATCCTGAGTCTCTGGTGAGATGGCAAATTAGACTGAGGATCAGACCGTATCCACTAACAGCATTCCAGCGGCTCATTCCTACGACAGCTCTGCACCATGGGAAGTTTAAAGTGATGTTTTAGAAGATTTAAAGTACAGAAAAAACATCCCCTGAGGAAACCTGAAGTGCAGAAGTAATAAAAAAAGTCACCTTCAACCACATTCAAGAAACGAATAAGAATTGTTAAAAGAGACTACAGTGTTAGCTGTCCTGCTTGTGGCACTGATACTTTATCTCTGTGCATATCTAAGCTATGTTTGGTCTCAGAGCTCTTCATCCACTTCCTCCTCTGCTTCCTTTCTTTCTTCCTTCAAGGTCCATCACTTGTTGTGTTCTTAAATTAGAACAAGAGGAACTGAAGCACTGCAAAAAATGACAAGCTTTGCAAGGTATTTAATCCTCTGTCAGATTGACTACCGTGCTGGATAAACTGAGGTCAAAACTTTACATACTTTTTTTTTTTGCACAATTCAGGGAATTTTTTGTGACATTCACTGCAATAAACACTTCTATGTCACAAAATGTTGTGTTCTTTTATAAATGTATGGTAGGCTTTCTGAAGAGGGGGCAGCTGTAGGTCCAGTGGTAAACTGGGAGGCCATTAATTAGAGGATTGGTGGTTCAGTCCCCAGCACCTCCTGTCCACATGTTGAAGTGCCCTTGAGAAAGACCCTATAATTGATTCAGATGTACGTAGCAGTGAGAAAAAAATATAAGTCGCTTTGGACAAAAGCATCTGCCAAATGAATGTTGTGTTGTGTGAAAATATCAAAGCAATGCATACAAAAACTTCTCTAAATGAAGTACTTGTTCTAGCCTCTTTAGGAAACATGATCTTTACTTTAAACGCTACCTTAAGGTCAAACTAGTCAACTTTCACGCAAGATATCTCACAATATAACCAACAAACTGTGATTAAATTAAAGAGCACATTGAGGCTAAGAAAAGAGGGATAAACCCAAACCACATGACCTTTCCTCCTGCGCCACCCTCAGGAAAAAAATCACAATTTTAGAAAAGGAGGACATCAGGTGATGCGATACAAAACATCAGACTTTAACACAGGAGGCAGCTGTTCAACAGAACCACAGTCATGGTTCTTTTTAACCATGACTGTGGTCATTCCCTGACCTTAACCAATTCGTTACTACTGTAACCGTGATGGTGAAGGTCCCCTAACCTTAACAAAGTGGTTATTTCAACCCTTTCCCAACCCTAACCAAGTGGTTTTGTGCAACAAAACCTTAATCATAGCAATGTAAACACCCCAAAACGGTTTTATTTTTGAAACAGCAATGTCATCCTGTCAGTAGTGGCGTCCAATCAGTAAACGCTTATATGTGTTGATCTGGAGGGCACGGACCAACAGCGAATTTCGTTGTTTAATTTGGAAGACATGTCGGTCCATTCCATCAAAGAATTTCGTATTGTGAGGTTCTAATGGACATTGCAGCGTTTTGTGGAGGGCGCTGCTTTAGAGCCCTAACACAAGAATTTCTCCTGCTGGGTGCGTCATTTTTTGCAGGGCAGTCAGGCAGCTCACTGCCCCACTGACCAGACTGTGCTACACTGAGGCCAGAGCCATTGTTCTCCCATTCCCCCCCCCATAAAATCTCCTTCCTGAAACCAACATATACTTCCAGTACACACGCATGGTAACACACTGCCCAACTATAATAAAGCTATCCCGGAACAGAGAAGGGAGGGTGAGTGGAAATGTTGACATTACAAACATCTCAAGCATGGTAAAAAACAATTCTACCTGCACGCCTGTACCCACAACAGAGCCCACCTCAACACACACACATGCACACATACACTATATACACATTCCCAGGGCATCTTGTTATGTGCACAGTGTGTCCTGCCATGTGCTGGTATTTGCTCAGCATCCCATGCGAGTACGAATTTTCAACATCTTGTTTTATTCATGCTGCATAAATACCACATAACATAGGTCAATTGATCTCTGTTGATTTATGGTAATACTCTGACATGTTGTTCTGCTGGCTTACTTTCAGCATATTTTGTTTTCCATCTGTTAATATGGGACTTGTCTCGGGGTAAACACGACACCAAAGTGGTGCCAAAATAGAACAATGCGTGTTTAGTTTTGTTCAATGCTGACTGAGAGAGGGTTTTTGACACTAACATGGGGTTCTTAGGCGAGGCAATACCGATCTAAAAGAACAAGATACAGTACACATAAACTTTGTTTACCTCTCCACGGCTTAATTCTCCATTACTGTGGTAGAAAAAGATGCTTTTAAGCTTTAAAAAAGGTACAAAGGGTTGAGACTGTAGCCTTCATTTTCCAGAGGGAGTCTGTATAATTGCTGTCTAATGATGCTGTGCTACAAAATCCAGAATTGAAACCCATGCACACCTGAGAGCTGCCCTGTATATCCAGCCTAATCAGAAGTTCACTCAAGAATAGTGCTGAAACAAGCAGTCCATTAATCTGTTAGTAAGTCGAAAGAAAATTGAATAACAACAATTTATTTATTAAGCAAATCTGCTAAAACATGCTCTAGTTCTAGCTTCTCAAAAAGTGACAATTTGCTAATTTTCTCTATTTTTATACTATTTAAAATTGAATACTTTTTTGGACAGAACACACAATCGCAAGATGTTACCCTGGGCTCTGGGAAGTATTTTGCTGGTAATTGCTAAGGTATCATTACTCTACAAGAGTTTGTCTTCTGTCTCACCAATATGAGTAATATTTTTGAAAACTTGTCTTGAAGAATCAACCCATGACTTCCAGTCAGAAGAAGCAGTTCTTTGGTTTACATCCTCATTCATTCACATGTTCTTCTTCATTACTTTCTCTCTCCTGCTGTATATGTTTTTCCTACTTTCCCTTTTCTTCTTTGGGCATATTCTCCTTCTTGGATTTTCTCTCCCTCAGTGGCGAGTGTTAAGCCATGATCTCCCCTCTAACCAGCTCTATTTCACACACCCTGCTAATGAGATAAAAAACCCACATCACTGAAACGAGCCGCCTTGATCAGTGAAAGTAAATCAGACACACAAACACAGCAGTCATACATCTGTTAAATGATTGATCATGCGTGTTCCTTGTGTGCATGGGCGCTGCGATGTCTGCTCTCTGATGCTGCCTTATCAACACAGCAGCTGGCCTCTGATGACTCAAAATCCACAGCACAACTTGATTCATTAGACTCAGTTTTGGAAACTTTGCTGAGGTTAACCGAGTGCAGTCAGGGTCTGAAGCTGCCCCCTGAAGTTATTCTGATTCCACGACAGAATGCAGGGTGGGGGTGAGAGAAATCCTGATGAAATTTAATCATACTGGTTTGCAAGGGAAATTTTTGTGACAAGTCTGAGTTGGAAGAGTCACAGCAGACCCAGAAAATGATTTCCACTCAGACGGAGTTTGTCTGTCTGTCTCGGAAAACCTGTGGGACAAACGGGAGCCATGGATTGCTGGATTTTTGTTTGAAACTGTCATAACTTAGCGCACGTCAGAGAGTCTTCAAGTTAAACCAAACATAAGTTTCACACCATCAATGTCTGTTTGCTTTCACTTCTTTTCTGTTCTCAGCATCAGGTCTGGTAACTCATGTGTCTTGAGAACATTGTGACTTGAAATACTTAAGAGTTGATTTCCTGCATTCACTTTGTTTGTTTTGAGCCTAATAAGAACAACTGGATAATTATTACTCACCTTTCTGTGAGTGCACTCCAGTGATTTACGAACACTGGGGGTCCTGGATATGGAGGAAAAGCTGTGTTTCCAAATTAAATATTTTAAAAAATCTGCTGCAAATGAAAAGCACTGTGCAGAATGAGTTTTGTTATTATCGATCTGGTTGACTCGTGAATATCAACGCCAGACAGGAGCTTGTTAACAGGTAACAATTCTGACCTCCACTCCTGAACTCATGTGAAGACGGCTGAAGGCAATGCTCTGCAATGCAGCATATCAGCAGAAAAGACGCACAATGTCAAAGGAATATTCAAGTATGCGGGAAGAGACAGAAATGTCTGGGAATGGACAAGAGAATGGTAATCACCCATTGTAAATGAATGAGAGTTGTGAAAAATTACAAGCCTGAATAATCGCTTACGGCTCAGGTTCAATGGCGATGGTAAGAATGAGATTGGATCGTTTTATGGATCTTGTGTTGAAGAGGTCAGTGCCTTCCAGTAACATATTTTTTTTCTGGAAGTTTCCAATTATTGCAATGGAAGCTGCAATACCATCATAAGCCCTGTGTTTTCTCTCCAAGTATATTAACCCATAATTTTATCATCATACAGAAACACCATTTCATTGAGCTCAAAAACAGAACTTTGCCAGCCATTTTCTGCATTAATGTGAGCTAAGAAATGCTGGCAGCTGGCCAAGAAAGACTGCAGTTTTAAAAACCTGACCGGCATGAACTTAACTAAAAGTGCCAAATCGACCCATTTAGAGTAAAACAATATTCAGCAAACTGTGCAGCCATGAAACTAATCATTTCCATAACACTAAAAACTGAAAGGCCTCCCATATGGGGGTGCAGAGGGCTGAATTTTAAAAAATGGGGGTTTGTGGCTTACAGCTTTTCATCAGGATGTCTGTGACATGAAAATATTTGAGAAATCCTAGAGTTAAGTGAAAGTCAAACACCATATAGGTATATTTTTAAACTGGGTTTACTGGGTCATTGCTTTCTCTTTTCAGTACCTGGCAAAGAGAGACGAAGCAACTGTGACATATTCACATAATTAGTAACAAAAACTAAGCCAGTATTTAAGCTAATTCATGCTTAATTACTCAGTAATTTCTTTGTCAACATGTTTTTTCACGGCATAGGTGTTGGTAATATCCATTTTGAGCCTAAAGGATTAAAAGGAATTATCTTTGTTTGCAGAAAACTTGTTTTTCCTCACACACAAAGTTACACAGCAAACGAACATGAAAAGATGCCACCCTGTCAACATACATGGTGGAGAAACATACTTGTAAATATGGCAGCACAAAAACATATCACTGCTGTAGCGCTGCCAGTATGAAGTAACAGGCAAGATTCCTGCATCTTCACTTCCAGCACTCTTTCATCCTCTGCAGCTCACGTCCTCATCTCTAAACAACAGACTGAAGATCGCTACTCAATAGATTTACTCCATGTGGACCTCTGCCCTCAAAAGTCTCGTTGTTTTTCTAATGCATATCTGACACCATAATGTAAGGCTGACACGAGTCCCTGGCTGCTGCCCAGCACGTAGTCCATGTGTCACTCAATCTCTCAATGAAATGCTATTCTTGTGAGTGAGACCAGGTGAACCAGCGCAAAGAAGTTGATCTCAAAAAATGCAAATCATTCAGAAATTTACAGCACAACAAACAAACAAATTTGGGGGGAAAGAGGCAACGCAGCAGCTTGGCTGAATGGACAGGAAGCTAGCTGAACCACCATGGTGAGGAGAAGGTAAAAAATAATTCAGCATTCAGGATCCTTCAAACTGCATGATCCAACTCTTCACCAACACAGAAAAACAGTGTTGGATAGAGGAGTGGTGGAAACTACAGGTGTCTCTGGTGTGTAGCAGCAACTGGCTTCAACGCAGAACTCCACAGTACCCTGGCCAGTCAGCTAACACCACAAAAATGCCCAAAAGCTATTGAACATAGGGGGACAACAATGTGAATTCATCGCTTACTAATTGCAGGCTCTCAGGCAAAGGGGAAGGGTGTCAGCAAGTTTCTGATGATTTAATGCCCATTTAAATGAAACTCTAAACCCATTTTGCAACTGAAAAACTGAAAAATGTTTGAGAACTTGTTTGCTTGCTGTAATCCTCCATGCGGTCTTCCCATTTAGAGTCCAACATGATCAGCTACTGCTAGTTGGCTGCAAGAATAATTCAACTTTACTGCCCAAAACTACAGCATCAAACCAAACGACTCAAATTTACTACATCATTATTTGGATATATGTGAAACATCAAAGAGCTGTAGTTGGGTAACACAACCTGTAATGCCAGCCAAACATCTATTATAGACCTCTTCACAACTTGAAGAGACCCTGAAGACAGAGGGGAGAGAGTGTACAAAATGTAGACAGGCTGGGAGGAACTGAAAAGGCAAGATGTAAAAGATGAGACACTGAGTCCGTGTTTCTCACCTCTTAACTTTGAGTCTGTACTTGTTTTTAATCCTTTCTACCTCCAGCACCGCCGTGATGGATGATGATGACAGTGATGGATGGCCTCCATGCTACTTCACCCCACCAGACTAAACTAGAATCAATTAAGAGACGTGCTCTCATCTGAGCTGTGAATAAGACAATCAGCAAGATATACATCATCTTCTCCCCGTTCCCCCTGTGACACCGTGTACGGCAGGGAAAATGACGAGCATGTCAGCCGAGGTGAAAAACCACAGTGAAGAGCAGGCAGCGAGACCACGGCGTTACAGAGATAAGTGAGCGGGACGATATTTTGGGCCGACACCAAGATTGATATCAAACCATGCAGGCACTGTCGTCCATCATTACTACGGAGATAGAGCTACAAGGGACGATTGTTTTCATTATCAGTTAATCTGACTATTTCTTTCTTTTTCTTTTAGATCAGTTAATAGTTAAATTTATAAAATGTCAGCAAATAGTAAAAAAAGGTTCAGAAAACTTTCCAAGAGCCCAAAGTGAGGTCTTCAGATTGCTTATACCACCAACAGCCCAAAATCCAAAGATATTACCTTATTCCTAGCCCCCATGATACCTATTATTATGGGCGCGACTTCTGGCGCATCCTGTCACTGAACTGGAACCAGCGTTTTCCATGGTAACGGTGGGAAATAAAACATGTGGGAACACCACCTGTTACACCTCAAACTGGATGATGTGGTCATACCTCTGCCTTCTTCTATCAAGGGATGGGAGGACGACCCGAGGAGTGGCCTCAGATAACGTACACTAGCATATTTGGCTACTTTATTGACTCCGTTGCTACAGACAATCTTCAAAATGGCTCCGCAAGGCCATTTTAGATATAGTGCTAACTGAGTTAAATATCTGTTAAAAATGAAAGTATTTGCTAAATTAAAGGCAAATTACTTTCGAAAGTTAGCCACTGGGACTAACTAGTTTACTGCTATCTCACCGGAAGTTACACCCATAATCATTTCTACAGTTGCACCGCAGAGAATAAGGTGGATAAAACAGAGAAAATCAGCCAATCTTCACATTCTAGGTGCCTGAAAGTTTGATAAATGGCTTAAACCATCAATCAATTATCAAAATTGTTGTCAATTAATTAATCAAGTAATTGTTTGAGCACTAAATGGATATGATGCAGTTGGTTTGTTTACCTACAGTACTAATTATAGAACTGATTAATAACAAATGGGAAACCCTTAAAAATTCTCAGACATTCTGAAAAGATTCCTCTTTAAGGACGCATCAATACGTAATCATATTTTTGGTATAATTCTCATTATTACTAGAAGCAGTAGTAGCATTAAGGGTTGCAATTGGGAGACAGAAGTGTCCTGTGGTTTAAATGGTTTGGACACAAAATGCCAAAGCAGTTGATTACATAATTACATCTAAGTGCTGGTATACAGTGCCTTGCAAAAGTATTCATACCCCTTGACCTTTTTCCACATTTTGTCACGTTACAAGCACAAACTTAAATGTATTTTATTGGGATTTTATGTGATAGACCAACACAAAGTAGCGCATAATTGTGAAGTTTAAGGAAAATGATACGTGGTGTTCAAGAGTTTTTACAAATAAAAACACGAAAAGTGTGGCATGCATATGTATTCAGCCCCCCTGAGTCAATACTTTGTCGAACCACCTTTCGCTGCAATTATAGCTGCAAGTCTTTTGGGGTATGCCTCTACCAGCTTTGCACATCTAGAGACTGCAATTTTTGCCCATTCTTCTTTGCAAAATAGCTCCAGTTCAGTCAGATTGGATGAAGAGCGTCTATGAACAGCAATTTTCAAATTTTGCCACAGATTCTCAATAGGATTTAGGTCTGGACCATGACTGGGCCATTTTAACACATGAATATGCTTTGATCTAAATCATTCCATTGTAGCTCTGGCTGTATGTTTAGGGTCGTTGTCCTGCTGGAAGGTGAACCTCCGCCCCAGTCTCAAGTCTTTTGCAGCCTCTAACAGGTTTTCTTCCAGGATTGCCCTGTATTTAGCTCCATCCATCTTCCCATCAACTCTGACCAGCTTCCCTGTCCCTGCTGAAGAAAAGTACCCCCACATCATGATGCTGCCACCACCATGTTTCACGGTGGGGATGGTGTGTTCAGGTTGATGCGCAGTGTTAGTTTTCCGCCACACATAGCGTTTTGCATGTAGGCCAAAAAGTTCAATTTTGGTCTCATCTGACCAGAGCACCTTCTTCCACATGTTTGCTGTGTCCCCTACATGGCTTGTGGCAAACTGCAAACGGGACTTCTTATTGCTTTCTTTCAACAATGGCTTTCTTCTTGCCACTCTTCCATAAAAGCCAGATTTGTGGAGTGCACGACTAATAGTTGTCCAGATTCTCCCACCTGAGCTGTGGATCTCTGCAGCTCCTCTAGAGTTACCATGGGCCTCTTGGCTGCTTCTCTGATTAATGCTCTCCTTGCCCGGCCTATCAGTTTAGGTGGACGGCCATTGGTAGATTTGCAGTTGTGCCATATGCTTTCCATTATCAGATGATGGATTGAACAGTGCTCCGTGAGATGTTCAAAGCTTGGGATATGTTTTGATAACCTAACCCTGCTTAAAACTTCTCCACAACTTTATCCCTGACCTGTCTGGTGTGTTCCCTAGTCTCCATGATGCTGTTTGTTCACTAATGTTCTCTAACAAACCTCTGAGGCCTTCACAGAACAGCTATATTTATACTGAGATTGAAGTACACACAGATGGACTCTATTTACTAATTAGGTGACTTCTGAAGGCAGTTGGTTGCACTGGATTTTATTTAGGGGTATCAGAGTAAAGGGGGCTGAATACATATGCACGCCACACTTTTCATATTTGTATTTGTAAAAATCTTGAACACCACGTATCATTTTCCTTCCACTTCACAATTATGCTCTACTTTGTGTTGGTCTATCACATAAAATCCCAATAAAATACATTTAAGTTTGTGCTTGTAATGTGACAAAATGTGGAAAAGGTCAAGGGGTATAAATACTTTTGCAAGGCACTGTATATCATTATAAATTCAATTTGATTACAACTTTAATTATAAATGGAAATGTTTTGCGCTATACATTAGATGTTTTCAAACCATATAATCATCCCAATATTTTAAATGTAAAAGCTGGTGATGAAGAGTGGCTTTTTGTTTACAGTGTTCCTGATACACTGTTTTTCCAATTAAATGTTTGAAACAGACAGACAGAATGAAATTGTTAGAGGGGAGGACAGCAAGGAATGGAGAAGTAAATGGAGACAAAACAAGCAATACAGTGTTAGAGAGAGTAGAAAACAAGTAAGACAAAAGACAGGAAGAAATAATAATGGAATGAAGAATGTTTTGTGGGATCGGGAGTTTCTGAGGAGGAGTTTATCCACACGGTGTCTGTGGGTAAAGGAGGGCTGACAGCAGCAGCCTGCAGCTTTAATGAAAGTGTCTGTGGAGGGGAAAGGCTTTCATTAAAACCATATTGGAGGGCAACATCATTTCATCCTTCCAGCCCACACACATACACGCACACACGCACGCACACGCACACACACACACACACACACACACTCTCTCTGGAGAGCTAACAATCTCTGTAACCTCCCTATCATCGCATTTTCCTGACTCTCTTTCATCTGTGCCAATCTAAAAGGCAGGGGAATCATTTGAAGCAATGCTAGGCGGATGTGCTCCGATACTCTCCTCGGCTTGTCCAATTTTTTTTATGCATAAAAAAAAAAAAAAATATGACAGCCCATGTGGCGGCAGTTACAGCCGGAGGAAACCTTCACAGGAACAGAACGAGTAAAGCATACAAGACAGTTGTATAACATTTAATATCACTATTGTACCGTGGATGTACGGGAGATGATGGTTTCAACACTGTTATTAACTTTGCTGTCAAACGCCGTTATTTCCTAAACTTCCCATGGCAAAGAGACGTCTGGCTCAAAAATGCCTGTGACATTTTAAAAGGATTAATGGAAGTGGGGATCATTATTTGGCAGTCTTGAATTTGGCTAGAGGAAATGCAAAAGGAGTCGAGGAGGTTAGCTGGAGCACTTAAGTTTAACCGAGGATGGGGGGGGGGGGCGAGGGCCGGGAGCGCCAAAATACAACCGAGGTTAGAGGAGGTGTTTGGATAGGCTGCTTGCAGCATTAAGATACAGCAAAGGGAAGTAGATAAGGACAGGAGGGCCGACTGCAGGATTGAGACGCAGCCGCCGAGAGGAGATAGGAGGAGGGGTGGTTGCGGCGGTGAGATAACGCAGAGGCCCGGGAGCCGATATGAGGGCAGCTCCAAGGTCAGCCTGGGAGCGGCAGATGACTGCATAGCATTATCACTCAGCAATGTGCCACTGAGTGTGTGCTTTCATATATCCATGTCTGTGAGCGTACAGGATGAACAGGTATCAATCTGTAAGTATTGTATGCAAACTATGCTTTTTGTATGTTTTTTGGAAATAAGTTCCAAGATAAGAAAGCAGCAGAAAGGCCTCAACTCAGACAGAGGTGACTTTAAAGGAACAGTTCACTCCAAATCAAAAATTCACTAATTATCTACAATAGGTTACCAAGAGCAGCTCCAAAATAACAAACTATAAACCAGCCTGAAAGGAAAGGACCATGAAAGGACTCCAAAAACATCATGCAGCAGAATCCAAGTGTGAGACCAAACACTGTGGGTGGAAGACCAATATTTATGCAATAACAGTATGTCCTCCTTTCGCTTCAGCAATTTATTGGAACACATAGTTGCCTTTATGTGCTTTTAATAAGCTTCAGCTTTTGAAAGATCTAAGAAATAATGAGGTACATATATATCTGTTGAAGTCAAAATGAAAAATTATTATCAAATCATTTGGCTTCACAATATCTGGAAGTCTTTGGAGTAGTTGCAGGGTCATTTTTAGGTCTTTCTGAGCTTTTATTTAGAACCAGTTCTTGGCCTACTAACATGCTAAATTTACTGTTTTTATTCACATGTTAAAGGGTAAATAATAAGTGTTAATTATCCACTTTGGATGGTCCACCCCTTTAACAGAAACATCATCATACTTGCAACATCAGACATTTACCAATAAAGATCCGATTTAACTGATCACGATTAAAGCACACAAAGCATTTCTGAAGCAATTCTCTTAGCTTAACGAAATGTATAACATGAACAGCATAGGTGACAAACAGTGCTCATTGTTTTCTGTAAAAAGAATATTGGTATTTATATTAAAAAAAAGCTCTGTTCATAAAGAAGAATTGGGTCCATTCATCTATAATCTATAATATCTATTACCAGACCACTATTACAATGGCTGAAACAAAATTATGGCAACACATTTTGAATGAAGCTGCTTTTCTCTTTTTTTTAAATCAATGTAAACCAAACGTTTTGGACTGTTGTTCAGATAAACAATCAATGTGAAAATGTCGCCTTGGGGTCCAGTAACTTGTGGAGTTCATTTATTTATACCCAATGTATTATTGTGTAAGAATTTGGGTCAATCATTGCTTTAAAATGTCAATTAGCTAACCAATCAGTGTACCTTAAGTTAACATAAGCACATGCTCTGTGTGTATAGAGGGGAAGAGTCACTCTCGCTGAGCTGAGCTATGCTCAGTATGCAGGCGGTATGCAGGGAAGACAAGCTCTCCAACAATGCTCGAAACTACGCTGGAGGGAGGGAGGAGGCGAGGCAGAGGAGCATAATGAAGAGAAAGAGAAGGGGCAAGATGAAGATATGGAGGGGGGGAGGAATGAAGAGGGAGGAAGAGAGGGACAGGAAGAAGAAGCCAGATGAATACAAGGGGAAGGAGTAAAGGGGGAAGGGGAACTTAGGGTGATGAGGATGAAGAGAAAGAGGAAAAGAGGGAGGAGGGCAGGGAAGGATTAGGATGAAAAGAGGAGGTAGAAAAGATAAAATAAAGGGAGTAGAGCTATGATGAGGATGAGGCAGCAGGAGAGGAAGAGGGATTCAAGATGGGAAATCTAAAGAGGTAAGTGAAATAAAAGATAAGAATAAAAGATGAGAGGAAGAGGTAGAGTAGAAAAAGCAGCCAGAGGGAGAACTTTGTTCCTGTGCATCTCTGGATGTCTGGATTCTCCACCTGTTCCTGAAGGCGTTCATAAATAGTCCACTTTCAACTGTAAAGTGGGTGCTGTGCAGATAATAAAGAGGCCAATGAAAGCGGAGGGGAGCAGGCCTTAGAGGGAAGGGCAGCACCAAGACTGAAGGGCTGGTTGTCAAAGCAATCGTGTGTGTGTGTGTGTGTGTGTGTGTGTGTGTGTGTGTGTGGGGTCTGTCGATGAGCGGTTTGTAATCCTGTGGAACTGTTGCTGGAGGTCCTAAAACCTCATTGTACACTCTGTCTGACTGCGTGTTTTCCTTCAATCTTGCCTTTCTTAGACTAGCCACACTTTAGTACAGGAGAACTGCCGAAGAAGAGCCAGGGTCTGCGGCTCTAAACTAACTAAAGAATCAGGTTGGAGGTCATCTCGCCAACACTGGGATACACAAGATAGAGCGAGTGTCATGACAGACAGATAATCAGGGGGATGAGGTGGTAGACGAGTGCAAGACACCCCCGAGCAGACACACAGCTATCCAGACAGCCGTTAAACACCAGCCACCAAAAGTCTGCATCCTCGCACCTCAGCAGGGACACCTCAGGCTCCTCTGGTCTGCCAGACGGACACACACACTGACTCACACCCATTCTTCAGACCATGGTTACCGAAAGGACAGTTACAGGACAAACTCAGTCCCCACAGTGGTTGAATTGGCACTGGGGATTATTTTCATTATCAATCAATGCCTTAATTGATTGTGTTCTTATTGTTTTGAATGTCTTTTCTTTGCCTATGTAAAGCACTTGAATTGCTGTGTTTGAAATGTTCAGTTGTATTTATATGTGTCCAAATCATAGACCATACTCTTTATAATATTATTTACAGAGACCCAATAATTCCCACCATTTGCTAGCAGTATGCTTGTGTGCTGTATAAATAAAGCTGTCTTGCCTTATTATTTTTTCAATTAATTGATGAATTATTTAGTAATAAATCCCCAGCGTTGTCTTCAAAATGCTTGTTTTGTCCAACCCAGAGTCTTAAACTCAAAGATATTCATGCTACAGTACTACAAAACAGAGAAAAGCAGCAAATCCTAATATTTGACAAGCCGGAACCAGAAAATATCTGGTATTTTTGCTTGATACAGAATGCCCTATATGATTATGCACCGACTTTCACACTACAGCATGTAAAGAAAATTGTACTGAAGGTCAACAGCACAGAATGAATAAAGAAACATCTTCCAG
This sequence comes from Macquaria ambigua, assembly GCA_008360985.2. NCBI lineage: Eukaryota > Metazoa > Chordata > Actinopteri > Centrarchiformes > Percichthyidae > Macquaria > Macquaria ambigua. The sequence continues at coordinate 24,854 of VMKM01000891.1, forward strand.
CTTACATCACATTACATTCAACACCCTCCGGTTCCACAATAATGAATACACAGACTCTGGTAGGGATGAAGCTGCTGATGGCTAAGGTCTTGTGCCAAAATCTTTAAATTTGAAGTATCAGTTCAGTATTTCCCCAAGTATTCTAAGTGTTGGTGTGGAAAAAAGCATTAACCATCCAATGAAAGTCCAATGAAAGTTGTACATTTGGCATATGACGTTTTGCTATTAAAGGCAGGCTGGGGAAGGTCTCAGGAAGATTTCATCACATGAAATATACTTACTGACTGCAGTCAGGAATAAACCCACATCATACCATCACCACCATATAGAAGTGCATGACAATGACTGGCACATTATCTAATATTAAAGAAGTAAAACAAAATTATAAAAGGGACAGAAATCTCCTGCTCCACTACTCTGTAAGGTCCCGTTCAGACTGTGAAACATGAGGTGCAATGAGGATGTTAGAAGTCTCACAAGAGTGATGAAAAAAATCACTCATTGGTTGCCAGGTGACCTGCGCTGATTCTCTGCAAAAGTGGCACTACTGTCAACTTTTTTCACCTCGCACTTTATGCCAAAAACACAGGTGGGGAAGTTGCAGTTCAAACATATTTCTCCTGGGGCGCCCCGGTAGCTCACCTGGTAGAGCGCGTACCATTAAGGCTGAGTCCTTACCACAGCGACCCGGGTCTTTTGCTGCTGTCTCTCTCCCGCCTTTCCTGTCTCTCTCTGCAGATGTCACTATCCAATACAGGCAAAATGCCTCAAAAAATAATCTTAAACGTTGCTCAGGTCTCCTCCTTTTTTAGCAAATTAAACATTAAGCCACACCCAAATCACTGATGTCAAAGCAGGTATTTTACCATTGACAACTGATGGACAACATGGTGATGTTCCTCTGAAGTTGACCTCTCCTCTACCTTTGAAAGCTCTCCTCTCTGCCAGGGGCAGCATCTTTTCCCCCGCAACTTCCCATGTTGATGCTGCAGGGCAACCATGTTAAAGTTGCAACCGACTCAACATCCGTCTCCAAATCTCCTAGATCAACACCGTCTCAGGGCACAACCCAGACTCATTCCCCAATTTTACTGCTGACATTTACAGGAGGGAGTGAAGAGTCAGGTGGTGCATGGGGCGATGCTTGTATGTCTGTGTGGGGTGGGAAGAAGACTCTAAATGAAACGCTGTGAGGGAATCCTGCAGCGTCTGTGTGCTATTACATTACATTATCTTGTCAGAGAAAGAAGATGAGCAAGTGAAGCAGCGGGTTGTGAACAGCGGCATCAGAGTGTTGCAGAAATACAAGCAAAAACGAAAAGATAGAGGGAGGGATCAAAGGAGGTAAAGATGTAATTGGAGTGCAGTTAATACTGCTGACAACTCAGTTTGAGACTGTTTGCCTAGTTTGTCATTGCCAGCTTGGAGGCTAAGGAGGGTGAGTTCTTCTTAAAAAGGAGGATATCTTCATCATGCACAAACATTCAAACTCACTGGATCAGGATTAATTGCCTGAATAAACAAGCAGCAAATCTACTGTATACCCTATACAGAGGTACAAGATCCTCTCTAAAACACTGTTGTAAAAGGTAAAACAGCCTAAATGTTTATGAGATTTACTGTCATTTATTGGTTGCATATCCTCACATGGTTGAAATAAATAAAAATAAAAAGGAAGACGTCGATTTCTTGTCAACAGGAACATTATCAGAAGCACCATCCCTCCTCCTACGACCAGCAGCAAGGACCTGGTTCTTGGATATTTATCTCTGGGTTATTTAATGTTCTCGGGATTAAAATGTTAATAAAAATTCTGCGGGATGAGATATATTTCGGTGGCAGAGCGGACGTTAATTATGAGAAGGGAGGGATCAAATTAAGTCTGTGTCTCCATTAGTTACAGCAGGGGCTGACAAAGTCCCCCCTATTTCTGAGAAAAGAACCCGTGAATCAGCCAATGTTTCACTCTGCCTCTGATGACGGGCAGGACAATGTGAAGGGCTTAACAGATTGTTCGAGGAAAAGGACAACGTGGGGGGATGGAAAGGAGGGGCGGCACCATCGAACGCTACCGAGAGGGGGATAAAATAAAAAGGTGATGGAAAGGGAGAGAAAAGGTGGGATTGGAAAGAAGAGAGATAGAGAGCACGATGAAGAGAATTTGCAGAGAAAAACACAAAGCTGTGGTAGGGGGAGACGGACCGGTCAGGAGCGAAATTTATTGATGCTTGACTTACAGTCCTGGGCTTCACTGGGGAAACCAGGCAGGAGGTGTGTGTATACGGTAATACAGTATGTGTGTATATGCAGGTACTGAAAAGGGAATGGGTTGACTAGACAGAATACACACATACAAACACATACTTGAAGAAGGGTAAGAGTTGCCTGATATTGAGACTGACTTGCCACTTTGTTACTTACTCTCCATTTCAGTCTGACATTTTTGTTGTGTTTGCAATTTTCTGAGAAATGTTTAGTCGACCCTGAGGCTGTGTTAGCCAGCATATGTTAGCATACATAACAGCATATATGTTGTTATTATGGTGCTATTATGGTATTATGGAACTGAGCCTGAAGGTGAACCACCGATTTACAGATCGATCCAACCCTCGCCTACGGTCATGAGCTCTGGGTACTGATCAAAAGAATGAGATCACTGATACAAGCAGCCAAATCGCAGGGTGTCCGGACCCTTAAAGACAGGTCGAGGAGCTTGGACATCCAGAAAGAGCTTGGAGTAGAACCACTACTCCTTCATGTTGAAAGGAGTCAGTTGAGGTGGTTTGTGCGTCTGATAAGGATGGCTCCTAGACACCTCCCTCTGGAGGTATTCCAGGCAGGTCCAACTGGGAGGAGACCCCGGGGCAGACCTGGAACACAGCGGAGGGATTTTTTATATCCAATTTGGTCTGGGAAGACCTCAGGATCCCCCCGGAGGTGCTGGAATACATGGCTGGGGACAAGGATGTCTGAGCTACCGTGCTTAGCCTACAGGACCCGAATAAATGGAAGAAAACGGATGGATGGATTTTGTCTATGAAAAGACAATTTCCTGGTTAAACAGCAATAATGTACGATGGAGGAGGCAGAGATTTACACCCCTGAAAATAAGGTGTTCCCTCCACCAAGTCCATTGTTTTTCTGAATGAGGACACTTGTTTACCAAGTAGTAATATGAACATTAAAAAAAACATTATCACATAAGCTTTTCAATAGTTAAACTGGTTACAAAGGCCAACATGCAGCATGTATTACTAATGTAACTGTTGATGTTCTCCTGTTATAGTTACCTGATCTTCTTCACCTGAGTATTTTTGAGGGTTTTATGTCTTTATTAGTGAGTCAACAATAGAGAGATGACAGGGAATGAGAGGAGAGAGAGAGAAAGAAAGGGAACGGCGAGCAACAATGGTCCCTGGTTGAAATCGGGGACATTGTGGTTCATGGTCACCCAAAGGCCACCATGAAGGGCACCCCAGCTAAGTGTCTGACAAAGACCATTACATAATAAACAAGCATCTTAAACATTAAATTGGATGTGAATGACTGAAATTTTTCAACTCTGACATCTGACTTTGAATAAATCATTATTCTGTTTACAAATGAGTTACTTAACGTTAAGTACGCCTTGCATACTTGTGTCTTTTGCTGTAAACGATTTCCATAATGCATCTTGTAAAAGAGAGTCGATTCATAGGCAGCTAAATAATAGACACGAGTTTTCAGGGTTCGACAGTTTCCACTTTGACTCACACTCTACCAGACTGTACACATGCCATCTCTGAATAGTCAGCAGCTCACCAACCCATTTACTATCTGGCGAACAATAAAGCTGGTTAAGCATTAGCCACTTTTTAAATACACTCGGCTTATGTGGAGATTTACAGCCTTCCTCCCAAGCACTCCACTGACAGCAAGTCAGTACAGGAGAAAGTAGCAACTGTGTAGATAAACGTGACACTGGGCAAGTGCTGAATAACACATTAACATGACCTACACAAATACCCATCATGCTCAATTGATCTGCCAATCCAACCCCCTCAGTGCAGAAAATCAGAAGTTGAGGAGTAGCAGGAGTCAAGGGAGGGAGGGTAATGAACCATGCATGGGTCATTATTAGCTCACTTTCTGACCTTTCAACTGTGACCTTAAGAGAGAAAAAGGCTTCTAAACAATATCTCTGAGCTCAGGGAAGAAAAGAGAAAGGGCTTGAAGAACACAAAGAGATGCTTTAAAATGCTCTTCAAAGATTTTCATAGATAAAAAGAAGTTTAGCAAGAATATTTACCGACTTCAAAACGGCAGGGAGGAGGACAAACACAAAATATTCTTCATGAAGAAACATCCGAGAGCATCTTTCTAGACAAAGCCCTCCATCCCCATTTCCTGAATCCATGCTTCAAAATGGTTTTATTTACAGAAAAACACATTTATAAATTATGCGCAGGCGCTAGACAAGCAGGCCCCTTCATGTGCTGATGGGCCGGAGACTGCATGATTTTGAATAGGCCTCTGGTCGTCATCCATGTCTAAAAAATGTGGTGATAACCTTTATAGACTAGCAGATGCCCCTGCTCTCTAGTTTCTACCGTGAGGTGCTTTGCAAGACAGTCCTCCCTGTTTTAAATGTCTCTAGAAGGGAAATTTATGAATGAGGCAGCAATGACTCACAAGTCAGAGCAGAGGACAGTGAATGCATCACCTGCCATCAAAGACAACTATGTAAAACCCATTCAGGAGAGAAACAGTTTGGCTCTTAACTTTTAACAACATGGGGAACAACATGCCTAGAAACTTCCTAATGTCGCCCCGAAATGCCCTAGATGTCAATATTCCCCAGTTTCCCTAGGTCACATGTTTTGGTCAGTCTCTCTATCCAATATTTGGACTTCTGTTTTTAAATCACTTCAGCAATAGGTGGTGAAACAGTAATTCCTAACCATCTCACTGCAATTTTTGGCATAGTCAAGAACGTGAAAGGGCTTTCTCATCTCTATAAAGATGCAATTGCATTTGTATCACTGCTTGCTCGCCCTCTTATACTGCTTAATTGGAAGGGAAGGAGTCCTCCTACCTATATTCAGTGGATCCGGGAGGTGATGCTACTATTGCATTTGGAGAAAGTTAGGTACTTAGTATGTGGATCACACGGTTACATTCATTCAGACATTCAGATTTCTGTATTCTTGTGATGGAAAACCTATATAAAGTTGTTGTCCAAACTCTTGCATTTTATAACATTTTGTCTGTTTTCATACATGGCTAAAATAATGCATTTTTATCTATTTTCCCCCTTGAGCTCAGATTTGAGGCACAAAAAAAACACACACTGCCAGACGAGGTGACCTTTTCTCCATTTTTTTCTTCCCATTGTCTGTTTCTCTATCAACAGCATTCTGCTTACAGTTTCTGTCACAGTACACACAGAGAGCACACCAGGCTCTAAAATGCTTTTTTAGATTGTTGCTGTGTTGTTGAGAGTTTGCCTACAAAGCAAACAATTGATCACAACTTCTCTAGAATCTTAATAAGTTGCTAAGATGCTGTTTGTTAGTTCTTTTTGATGAAGGTGGACTTAACCGTGGTTGTGGCTGTAACATTTGTGTATTAGGCCTTGCAGGGTTTCACACAGCATGTTACAGTGGAGGCACATTGCCACACCTGAAATAAAGAGAGTCACTGCTAACATCAGAAAAAAACATTACATCTTTAATGAAAGATGTAATATTTCACAAAGACTTTTTCTGGAGTTTTATAACCAGACAATGACTCAGAAATCAGCAGATTAATCCATGATGAAAATAATCTTTAGCTGCAGCCCTAATTGATTGATTTCCTAATTCACTGTACATTTGCTTTGCGGTAATTATTCAGATTACAAGTTGGGTTTTGACAAATGACGCACAGAAACGCTGCTGGACAGGGTCAGTGAACAGGATTTAATTCAGGGAAATGAATAACCTCTCTAGTTCTGAGAGAAGGGCACCTTCATTCAAACCATGCACTTAAAAAGGAAATGGCAGAGAGCTACATTAGTCAGGAACAAAAAGATGATACCAAGAGTGCTGAAAAAACCCTCCAACTGTTCAGAGAGCTTTACATTCCTCTAACCTGAAGACACTTCATGTCATGGTTTTATAATGTGATTAGGTAAGCCTGGAGGGATGCATGTGAGTGTGTGTGAGGCTGATGACAGGTACAGACAGAAGCAGCCAAAGAGGTGTGTGTGTTTCCTCTGACCCGACATGACGGTGTTACGTCTGCAGCATTATTCCTCAGAGCGTGATTCTACTGTGGCCGACAAGGGAAAAGGCGCTACGACAGCCCAAAATATTACTATTAGGAGAAGCGTGCTGCAGCTTCAGAAACGATGCAAGGTCAAAAACACATACGAAAAGCCAAAACAAAGACAACGGAAAGGTGCTGCAAATGAAAAAATGAACAACAAATACATTAACAGCCAACACGCTGCAAATACAAAAACAACGCAAAGTCAAAAACACACAAACCCCAAAAACAAATGCAACAGAAAAATGCTGCATATCCAGTCAACACAACCGACGTTCTTCAAGCCTCAATAGCTAAGTTAGATGATGCTATGCTAGTTTTCTGTGTATTGCAGTGCACACCAGAGATGCTATCGTTAACGAGCGCTTGAGCAACACCTCAACGGCAACTCGGCAACAACAGCTTTGTCGCTCATAGCGTGAACATACGGTAACAGACAGAGCTGCGACTCCACTGTTGCTGTGGTGAGCGAGGACTGTACACTGGCATGTATGGAGGAAAATGGCAGCCAAGTTTGCCAAGCCCTTAATAAACTGGGATTGGATGAGTTCCCAAGTGGTTTTTGGCCACATAAATTGTGGCCATGGATATATTTCACAGTAAATGCTGGTTCTTTAAAGACACTTTTTCTGGGGTAACTTTTTTTAAATGGATGAAACCACTTTTCTTTCAGCGAGCTATAGAGTAAATTAGTTACTGTGCAACTTTCTGCATGTAATCTACTTTTATATATAGGCTCACACAACAAGGAAAAATTTCCATTATTATAAAAATACCACTCACCCAGAGTTCTCACTAATGTCCATGCTTTGGTGAATAATTATGAAGAGGCTGCAAAGTATGACAGAGCAGTGTGCTGATGAAAAGCATTTATCATGAAGTAAAGAAAACAGCAGCATAAAGAACTGATAAAAGAGAGTGTTTGGAGGTCTTTCTTTCTTAATGCACGACATCTCTGCTGAGAAGCACATATATTAATCCGGGTAGATTAACTGGACAGGCATTGAGCTTCTATATCTTGTTAACGTCAATCAAACTAAGGCAGGTTAACTCCAGCTGCCACTAATTAAAAGTAGATATTTGAGAAAACGGCCAAAATAAACAACACTACAGGTGTCATTTTCACTTTATTATCTATTAAACATTGTCACTTAAAATCATCATTATTACCATCTTTCATTTTTGTGATTGTCATTCAGCTTAGCTTTAACAGGTAACTGCACTGCCTTGACACAATGATTACAGCTTGTCCATGTTAATGTGATACTGTATTGATCCCTGCGAAGACAATTTGACAAGATGGATGAATGAAGTCGTTGATATTCAATCATTTGAAATTTCAGAAATTCCTGAGTTATCAGCATTTTTCCAAAGAGTTTTATTCTTGTCGTGATGAAAAAGCCTCTGTGTGCACCTGTATACGTATCTCGTAACACGTACTGCTGAAACAATTACTCTATAAATAAATCAACTGACAAAAAATTAGGTGCTGACAATTATTAATTTCACTCCAGTCACTTATCAAGTAAAAAAACCATAAAATTAGCTTGTTACAGCTTTTTTAAATGTGAGGATTCTTTTGCCTTTTTTCTTTTTTACATCCCTATAATCAGTTACTGTTGTAAATAATCATGCTCATCAGTTTTTATCAGTTTCAGTTCTAGCAAGTTAAAGACTGTCGTTTGCTTAATTGACTTCAGTTCAGTTTTATTAAAAATGAACGTGCTTTTACTTTCAGCGCGATGTTCACCGTAACAATCGCAACCGCAGCCGCCATTTTCATAGGTTGGTGGTCCCTCCCCTTCCGCTACGTAGCCAAGATGGTGACCGTTGAGGGTGAGAAGTGTGCAGCGTTCCACACCGTTATGAGTACACCATCCGGCTACTCACATAGTGCACAGCATTTTGCCATACTTGTCAGTGTGAACACACTTATGCACTTAAAATAGCAAGTGTAAGTACAGAAGAACGCAAATTGAGACACTGCGCCAGATTAATGAACTTCCACTGTGTTTTCTTACCACCAGTTAATTGGGTTTAAAAAGATGCTTGTTAGCTGCCCGGTGAACACACAAAAGGTCCTGGTCCACACTGTTCAGCCTGGCAGCTGGAGGGATGGACAAAGGATTTCTATTCCTCTCTTTTTCCCCACTCCAGCACCACCGCTGTGCTCTTTCAGTCTCCTCAGACACACCTAATCTTCTCATCCCATGCTGCTCCATCTTCCTACGGTCAGTTAACCCAGCAAAGGCAGATTAATGAGAAATGAATCCCTTTAATTCGCTGTAAAGGTCTCCTCTCCTTTTAACCAGATAAGCTGCTACCAGACTTTGCCAGATGATGATAATAATACATTTAATTTATAAGGACCTTTGTATTACACAGCATGTTCGTCTCAGTGTGGACTTCAGATGACAACGAGAAAAAAACGAGATAATATTGCTTAATGGTGGTTGTTCTCTCTTTCTAAAGCTCATTCAATCCATATCAGATGATTAACATCATTTATCTACAATTCGTGAATAGCCAAAACATGGCCAGAACTGCTGCTGAAATGATTAGTCCATCAACTGATTTGTTTGTTGACACCTTTTAAGTCATTAATCAAACAGAAATGCCACACACCGTTCGTCTCAGCTTCAACAATTCTTCTAAAAAATGTGACAAGACTAAACAATGAATTGATTCATCAAATAATCACAAAACAAACAAACAATCAAGGCTAATCAATAACGCAAAAAATGGTGAGTTGCAGCCTTGAGACAGAAAAAGGAGCAATTCAGATACACTTGATGAACTAGTAAACAAAACTTTTTAAGCACTGCATTTTTCTGCTTGCAGGGGAGTTTCACCAATTGAAGCTTAAATTGTTTTTCCATCTGTGATAAACTCTGTTTCCCCATTTATTTCTGGGACAAGTAATTAATCATTCAAGAATAACATGCACAACACACAGTGTGTGTGTGTGTATGTGTGTGTGTGTGTGTGTGTGTGTGTGTGTGTGAGAGAGCGTGTACACGTGAGACTGACGAACCACACCAGGTCCTGCAGCACTGCACGTAATGCTCCGCTGTAGGTGGCTGTTTCCTGCTTTGCCATCTCATTAGTTTGTTATCAGCTACTGGCTTACAGGTGACTCATGCACACACAATGAACAATGACACCATACATCAGCCGGTTGCCTGGCAACCAGCATAGCTCTGACTGACTCTGCAGAAAGAGAGGCTGATAGAAATCTTGGAAAAGAGCAGACAGACTGTGGGGAGCATCATTTTACAAAACTTTCTTTAAGAAACTCCACGAGGCATCAAAAGATACACGAAAGCGCCAAATAGAAACTAGACGAGCCTGTCGTTGCTTCATTGTCCCTGAAGTACTTTTAAAACAAACAAAGACTGTGCTTGATGCAGCCAAAAGCAGTGTCAGGGTTGATTTTTTTAAAAGTAAAAACGTTTAAAAAAAAAAACTTTTTTGTGGCTACATTCAGACTAGCAAGACTGCTAGACTAAATGACTGAACATCTTTTCTGAATCCAAATGTTTACACCAAATTCTCATAGTGACTGAACAGGTGTGCTGGAGTGTGGATATCTTGCTATTCACCATTATATATTAAGAAAAACTGTCATGTTTTCCTATGTGTAATGTAGTCTAAAGTGTCATTGTTTTGATGTACCTGTGTATTCCCGCTCATTCAACAGACAGAGTAGAAGCCTCTGATCTGTGCTTCATGCTTTGTCAGCAAACACTTCCCCAGTACTTTCTGTATCTGCTTCACAGTAAAAACATCCGGCAGTTTGGGGCGTAAAAACAATAATTTAAAAGTTAAAGTAAAGCCTTTTATTTTGTTTCTTTAATCCTTTATAAGTCAAGATCAGGTTGATTCACAATGTTTTAGTTAAACACCCAACTCAAATGAGACAAACCATTGTGGGAATTTTAGGAAAACGTAACAAATTGCATGAATCATAGTGACACTGCAGAATAGAGTGATTTTGATGTCCCTAGTTGTAGCCATGATGCCACAGAAAGAACAAATTTTGTGTCCAATTCAAGTATAAACCAATGACCATTCAAATTGTGTATGGTGAGACAGAAGGTTTATATTTTTTGCTTATTTTACCTTTTTACCAAAAATAATCACAAAATACCTCATAACATATGATGGACGACATCATAAAAATAATAAAGATGGTTTCTGCTTTTTGCTTTTTTTCCTTGAATCAACATTCAGTTAAGGTTGCTTTGGCCTACTTGCTATCCCAAGTAAAACAAATGCCTTCAGAGCTACTCCAGCAGTCCCATGCTTTCCAGTGTGACCTCCCTTCCAAGTTAGATACCTGTGGTTTCCCTCCATTGTGTTGTCAAGCCAGTGTCAAACCATTTTCACACTGGAGGAGCCAAACCAAAGCCTGTTTTCCTGCCAACAACAACAGCTGCCATGGCAGCACACTGGGAGGTCCACATTATAGGAGCGGGTCACTTCTCTGAAAAGGGCAATAAGAACATTTTGCACCTTATGCTCAACTGTGTGTACACACATGTATATGAGAGTGGGAGTCCTGCTGGAATTAACTTCATCACATAACAACATGCAGATAAAGACTGCAATCCAACCGCCACTGGTGTTAGAAAATGAAAATAGAAAATGGCAGTTACTTGAAATAAAATGTCAAAAAGTGAACTGATGGTGCACTCATTCCTTATAACCCTTACTTTACCCTGCTGTTTTGCTGTAAGTTTTGCTCTCAAATTCCCTTAAAATCATAATAATAACAATAATAATAATAACTACAACAACAACAATAATAGGTAATTAGGTAATAAAACACAAACAAAATGTGTGCTTGTGTAGCCATGTGTGTGTGTTTGGTTTTGAAGGAATCATGGATTAATCACAGCACACCTACGAGTTCATCATCACAATCCTCAAATACCTCCGCACCACTGGCACAACCTATATTAGGTTGCTAAGCAAACTGCTGCCAAGCTGGCAGACACAGTGATTAAGATTAAGCCTACTTTCTGGAGCTGAAAAAGCTGTAAATCTTAGGTTTACACAGCAGAAAGAGGGAGAGAGAGAGGGGGGAGAGATCACACTCCAGTGCATTGCTTCAAAGGAAACTTCAAAATAGTGACAGAGCACATGGGAGACCAAACCAAAGTCTGAGACAGTACAAAGTCTGTACGGTTAAACTCCAAGGTGCTTTCATAACTAGCATTCTTACTGTCTATGTCTAAATGATAATGCTGTAGTTAGTGTGTCCACTCATCTGTTTAACACTACTTTATGCCTCATTTTTGGGGATTTGCCATGCCATTCTCTGGGGCTTCAGTGGGAAAGGTCACCAAGTAGTCTAACCATTATTCAAATAATCAATTTGTGCATTTAACATACAATAATATATATATTTCACAATTCAACTGGGCATATTTCTCTGCCAGGGCTAGTGGGCAAAATTCCCCAATTACACTTTTACAATTATGGTGCACTCTTCAATTCAGCATCATAAATAAAAAACAAACCACAAGCACTTCGGTAATGTTTAAATTCACATAACTTCATAGCACAGTTCATATTCCCACAGTATTCTTCAATCAAAATTAGCTTCACCAGGGTGTACAGTAAACCAGTTCAAAAAGTTGACGCTTTCCTGATATAAGTTGCTGTTTATTCAAGCATACATATGCCGAATGTAGCAATGGACTACAGTTAATCTTAAAACACCTCGTGTCGTATTCCACCAAATATGCTCATTAGCTGATAAGCGAAGATGTTCAAAAATCGCAAGATTTGAAGGGGAGTTTGGTCGAGATTCCACTCACCCGTATTCTTCTCATCGCAGCCACAATCTCGACTCGGCTGCTCGGCCGCGTCACATCCAGACTGCCGATGTACTGTTGTCAAGAAGGTAAAAAATGACAGGTACAAGACATTAATAAAACACTAGTTGGTATTCACTTGATTTTTATTTACTGAAACATTTCCAAATGTCCACCTGAGTTAGTTATTAACTTCAATCTCTCAACTAGCTAACAACTTGTTTTACAGTTAACCAAATCTCTCAGAATTAGATTTCGGTCCCAAAAAAAAGGTCGCCTAACCTTATCTCAGTTATACCAGTTTTGAAGACAAAACCTTTGCAGAGTCGTACAGTGTTTGGCTGTTTAGACAGGTTGGCTAACGAAGACAACGCTCAAAAACACACGTTACATTTGAATTAGACGTTAACGACTAACCTAACTGTTATCTATCTACTTTACAGTTGCTTGTGGATTTACCTTCGCCTCGAAGTTGATTCCATGCTGGAATGCTTCCTCGTTGTGTAACGGGATCCTCAAATCATGCCCATCATCAACGAGGTTGTACTTGGTTTTTCCAGGCATTTCCAAAGTATTTACTCCTCCACACTGCCAGAGGAACCAAGGGGATATCAACGGGAAACGAACCGGGTCGGTTTAACAGGGGAGTAATCCAAGAAAAAACAACTCCAAATCCGGTTAGTAACGTTACATGTTCTCCACCGCAGCGCACCGTCCCAGCATTATAACGCAACTACACCGCCCTCAACAGCGGCCAAGTGGCGGCAACTACTTCACCAGCGCTCCGGCGAACTGCTGCGTGCTGCCCTGCTAATATTCACCGGAACAGCACTAAAAACACGCGTAGGCCACCAGGAACAGCAACATGCGGGGACAGATGTGTTTTCACGACTTTTCCTGTGGTGAGTGTGGAAGTTGGTTGGGTCCTGCCTCCTGCCCTGCACTCCCCCCCCACCCGCATGGAGGGAGGGTGTGATTGGAGGAGTCCGGGGATCCCACCTGTTTCCATTGGAACAGAGCCGCACCGTGGCTCTCTGGAGGAGGGGCTCAAGGTCTGGTACCTGCCCCCTCTCTCCCCTCCTACCCTCCACACACACACACACACGCATGGGAATAACCTGAATGCCACTCACGCAAACAAAGGAGTGGTGTCGCCTCCTGTACATTCACATTTCTATTCCATGAACTTTGTCTTTGTTATTAACAGAGGTGATACATTAACTTGCAATGTTTTTTTTAGCACAATATGCATACAAAGAAAATAAATAACCTGTTGGCTAATGCAAATGGAATGGTCTCTATATTTGACTGAAGAAAACCTGTCAGAAAATATGTAGTTTAATCATCACCTGTGATAAAATTATCAAGGATAATGGCTAGAAAATGATATGGCAATTTACACCCTAGGAATTAAACTCTAATCCAGTCTGTTGGGATGACAATAAGAAATGTTAATATGGCTTTACAGATGGGGTTGATGTGTAGTAATCACAAACCTCTTCCTCTGAATAAAATAGGCAAGGCTACCAACTAGTGGCTGTACCTGTTAGCACCTATAGATATGCGAAAGACGAAAGTGTAAGAATAAGAAATTAGGTGATTTGTCTCTTTCAATTTATCTTTCTCTGAATTAAAATCAGAAATCAGAAATACTTTATTGATCCCTGGGGGGAATTGGTCTCTTTACAGTTGGTTTGTTCTATTGTTCTATTAAATTATAATCAATAGACAATAAAAAAATAAGAAGTATGTACAAATATGTGCATTCTACTACAATAAAAACAACAATATATATATAGAAAACAAGAAATATATGCATCATACTGCAATATATAACAACAGTGTATATACACATACAATTTTGAAATAAATCTTTTTGTGAATGAATCATCGCTCATAACATCAGAAATAAGTTGACAAAACCTGCCACAAGGGCAAAATCTTACCTTTTTTAAGTTATTTTAAAGCAGAAATATTGTCTCCCCACTTTTTAAATCCCATTATCTATACATAAACCCCTTGATATAAACTTAAAGTCCCTTAAATCTTTAAATTGAATTACTCGTGTTTCCCTTTTTGCATCATTAGTGGACAGGCTGCTTAATAATCAAACATGTAAGGACAGACTGAGAAATCTGAAAGCTTCAGTTCGGTCTTTTAAAGATTAAATGCAGTTTTCTAACTGTAATTTTAATATGAAAAGTGGATTTTAGGTAAAAATCAAGAACTTCTATTCATTACTGTATGCAAAGTGAAAACAGCAAAACTGACCTCAGATCTCATAGGTTCAAACAAGTATGCTTATACAAAAATAACATAGATTAATAGAGGCGAGTTGTGTTTAACTGTCTGCAGGTCCAGTAACATCAAAATGGGACACTGATTCAGACTTGCATCAGTAAGGGTCTGAACATATTTAAGATGCTGAACAATGCTGCAAAAAATGTTAGGCTTTAGTCTAAAATATCAAAAACATTATCAGCCTAAACACATCTGGTCAAAACATACAGTTGATGTTGCCAATTTAGGACATGTGCAATGATAATATGCTGGTGTTGTTGACCATTTAAAAAAGATCCTTCACATTGAGGATCCTCCACACGTTCTGTTCAAGCATCTGGATTAAAAGCATCTCCAGTACGAGAGACCTTCCATAAACCACGGTGATATGTGGTCAGTAGAGACAGGAGAGCGGTGTTCATGTTTAATGCAGTTGTCATGTTGTATAATGCACAGACCATCTGTGTCACCCTGGGAGTAAAGATGCAGCGCTCCCCTGAAGGTGGTCCCAGGCGGGGAGGGAAGGGGAAGTGGGGCAGCAGTAATTCACATTCTCATCACCTCTTTGGAAATATTTAAAGTACTGCTGCTAATGGTGTCCTGAGGGCTGATACGGTAGTAGGATGACGTTGCCTCTGATTTACTCTGGATGCTATGGGTTCAAAACTGACATCTGGCTGCCATATTTTCTCACGTATACCATTCGGCCCTCCCTTATCGATTTTCACACAAATTAAAACATCATCATCATTCATCAAAATTAATTCCCTCATTTAATTTCTGAAACCTTCCTGCATCTCTGAACAGAAAGATTAGAAGCAATATGAAACAATCTCTGAGCTTTAAATGACTAAGCCTCAGCTTTTCAAGCATAATGTTGACACTGAGGCCCACACAGCACTCATAGTAAGGACTCATTTTATTCTACATGCAGTATTTCGAAGGATATCTCCATAAGAACTGCTGTGTTACGCTATTTTTCTTTAAAACTCCCAGAGGTCATGACCACCTTGCTCTCATGACAGCAAAACAGCTAGACAGCAGACAAGAACAGCTGCTGTCTCTGCATGAGGAATTATTACTGAATACAACCAGTTCCCCTCTGCACTTAAGGCTCTTTAAAAAGGATAGAGAGCAACCTAATCCCTGCCAGGTCTTCAAATACATGTTGATCTGTTGATTAGGGCTTTGGCTTTTAAAGCATATGCTTCCTACATGAAGTAGGTTTTGGAGATCAGTGCACACTTAAAAGTTCCACTTAAAAGCCAAAAGGCGACATGTAAGGCTTTCACAGCCCCATAGCAAAATAAAAGTGGCTGCAATACTGTAATCTCTCCCTGCAGAGAGCTGACAGAGTGGGTGAGCTGTACCAGAAAGCTTTCTACAATTTAGGCAGACCTCCGCCTGCTAGTCATGGAGGTTTCTACACAATACCAGTAATCCTACATAAGACAGTGCGTGTTACATGTATTAGACGAGTCATGTAATGATGTGCTTGCCCTCAGGTGAGGATGTGCTAACTGTTTGAGGTGAACTGTGTTGGGCCTAACATTGGTGACCGCCGCTTCTTGCCCAGTGCATGCTGGGATAGGCTCTAGCCTCCCAAGAGAGTAGAGACAGAACAAGTGGTTCAGAAAATGAAATGGATGGCTGCAGTTTTAAAGTTAATATTCACAGGTGTCTGTGTTTACAAGGAGCATAATCTCAAAATTTCTAATAGTGTCCACAAACCCCCAAATTTGCTATGGCAGACCCAAAATGCATTATTTGCTAAGATTTAAAGACAATTTTTACATGATTATAGCATCTTTCCAAGTATCATCATCATTTTGCGTCATCACTGACAGCTGTATAAAGTTGCGCAACTGTAACTTTTGCATCTATAAAATATCGGGCATTGCATTGTGGGATTATTAGCAGAAAGTAGTGTACACTACACTACTTTGTTTTGAGGGCAACACATAGTGGATACATTTACACACTCAAATAAATGTAGTGCATTATATATTAAATAGGGAGTGATTTCGGACACATCCTGAGAGATTTTCATACTAATCCGGCTATTTCCTCCGTCCACACTAAGCTGGTATTTTTCGCATCCATAAACTGAACTTTTTGAAAATGCTCTCTCGAGTGGATTAATCTGAACACTCGTGTTTCGGTGCGAAACAGAGCTTTGGTTTTCTTTTGGCGCCAACGCCATTCAGTGTGAGGTCAGTGTGTCAGCAGGAGCCCTGAAGCTTGGACACCTTCTCTCTGGCATCTATCTCAGCCATAAGCAACAGCAAGCACACACACAAATGACTGCGTGTGTGCAAGACTGCCTTGCACACACATATGCAGCACACACACACACACACACACACACACACACACACAGAGCCTTACACATCTTGAGGGCCTCTTAAGCTGAATTAATAATGGCGATTTTCAAAGAATGTGGGGCACACAACTAGAGGAGTAGATCCACTTCTCCTAGGAGAGTTTCGGAGAAGAAGACAGACAAGAAGGGAAGCAGTGAGACAAATGATGACCACAATACATGTATAATTGTGCCTGAAGCCGTGTCACAACATGGAATATTAACAGAACAGAGAAATTGCCTATCTACATATCTACATACATGCAAGGCTCTTACAACCCAGCGTTAACGAAGTAATTAGCTCGGACTGCAGTTAAATGACTCTTTGTTGTGTTTGTTGGAAAGCTGAGTACACAGTCAAAAAGGAACATATTCAGTGTGGTATTCATTTGAATGCAATTAACACTGAGTGTTTAGATGGCTTAGATATTTGGTAAAGAGGATCTCCTCATAGAGATGTTTGGTTAAATTAGGCTCTCAATGACTCCAGAGGGCTCAGTAATAACTTTTTAGAAAGTGCAACCAAAACCTACTACTATTTACACTATTTGAATGCTTTGTTTATGACATTTATGCCATAAAGTTTGGAACACTTTCAGTGCATCTAACGCATGTGGCATGGTCTATAGAGCAGCACTCCTCATGGTGGCGCTGGATGAAAAGTCAGGGGATGTCTAAAGTCAGTAGGATTTATCTTCTGGGCACCATGAATGTGCAGCATTGTATGGCAACCCATCCAATAGTTGTTGGGATATTTTGATCTGAACTGAAATAGTGGACCGACCAGATGACATTGACATCACTCATAAGCTAAAGGAAAAAGTCCTGGTATGAAATGGCTTTTTTAACAGTACAGAAGTAATGAAAATGACCAGTGGTTTCCAACTTTTTGGATGCCTTAAAATATATTAACACCTACAGTTAAGGCCTTAGTGTGGACATGAGCTGTGAGCACTTCAATCAAATAGTGATTTTCCTACTTTGATTATTTCATTTAAAGGATTTTAACAAGCCTCAAGAGGTGAAAGTATCCAGGATTTCTCAGAAGAAAAAACTAAACAAATATACATTATTTTGTGTAACAGGAGTATCTGATGACCCATCAAATATTTCTTGAGACTCCCTGATGGTCCCAACCCTAAGTTTGATAACCACTGAAACAAACTACTGAACATGGACAAAATATATCAGGAACTGAACACAATGTATGACAACACCTTTTGTTTGCCATCTCGTGTTTTCCTTCACCTGGTACACTTCAGAAGAAAGTAAATTTAAAGATTTTCTCACATCAATATGTTTAAATCATGACTCTCTGCTGCAGATTGATGTCAAAGCAGAAGTGAGGGTGACACCATGTGGACACATTATGAAGTGCAGAACACTTCAACTTCTCAGGTCCAAATAATCTATTCATGTGGATTTGCAAAGGAAAATCACATAAGAAAGAAACACCTTATTTAGAAAAACATGTATTTGCACAATCAGATGTTTAGTGTGAATGACTTGTACAAATAATATCTGTGAAATTGTCTGACAGAAGTGAGGAAAGAGGAAGGAAAAACTGCATGTGAATGTTATTATTTGAATGAATCCACTATTTCATAATGTATCATCTTAATTGACTAGTATGTCTTATTACTTTTACAATGTGAGTATTGCATCCAGAAAACACAATTTAAGTAGCACTGATGACGTATTTTCTCACAAAGGCTTATCTCTTCAACTACTTGCCATATCATGATTTAATTTGATCATTTAAAACAAAACAAAACATGTATTTGCACATTACAAACAGATAAAAGTGGCTACATCTCTGTTGCACTGCCTTTAATTGATCACATTCAGATAACTGTCAAGAGTACAATGCAACACTTGCTGTATGAGCTACTGCTACTTTATGAGTGAGTTTTCTTTTCCTTGGATCGCTCTGTGTTGTGTAACAGTAAACATTACTTACTTTGTTGCTTGGCAGCTAGAGGACTCTTTTATAAATGAGTAAATGAATTTGTATGCAGCCAGCTTCCCCTGGAGACCGAGGTCCCATAGGTTTGTTCTTCACATTCTCTCAGTCTACCAAGCACATTGTGTGCTTCGGCCTTAACGGGGCCTATAAAACTGTCGCCACAAATCACAGCAGTTCTCTTCTGTTGTGGGCCTCTTGACTCAGTCCGGTGCCTAACACAAAGCAGTAAACCTATCGAGGGCAAGAGGTGTGATTCACTTTCAGTCTGATATAATGGCCAAAGAAAAAAAGTCTTGATGAGATACGTCTGCACACACACACACACACACACACACACACACATATTGATTGAGATTTACACAATAGCTCCAGCACACAGTTTAGTTGGCCCGGAACACTGAAACTTGTTGCTGTTGTTTTCTTTTATTGTGTATTCAGTGGGAGTATGACCAACAAGTGGAAAACTGGAACATTATATGAATTTTAAGTAAATAATCTAGACACCCTGTGCCAGCCGTGAAATTTCAACAGCTTTTTACCATACTGAGGACTCAAAGTGCCCTGGGGTTTTCTCTCTTTTTCCATTTCCTGGGGCCCTTGACTCCCAAAAGCACATTTGTTTGTCTTTTAAAATATATATTTTTTTACTTGATTTACTCATAATGTCTGTGAAGCAAAGCCACACTATAACTTCAAGGCCAAAATCAGTTTGACGACGTCTTCAGTAGATTGTTGTTGTTGTAGATTGCTGATGTTTAGGTTGTGGGGGTCATGGAGTTTTTCAAATTTCATTCTGCTAATCATGAACCCAGAAGTGTGTATGTAGATGTCACCATCTTGGAAAACTGGAACATCATCATTGTTTTTACGCTTGACAGTTCCTGCGTTCTTGTCAAGTGGACTAAGCTATTACACATTCAAAACTATGTTCACTAAAGCCTGTATGGGTTGAAGTGGTTTCTGAACAGCAGTCCTGCCATAAATACCAACTTTCTAAAACTCACGTTGTGCAATTTCCCCCACAGAATTATTGATTAAATATTCTTTATCTTCAGCCTATGCATTGTGCTGCAGGCCTCAGTGTTGGAAAAAGTATTCAAAACCTTTACTATATAAAAGTAGCAATATTGCAATTTAAGTCCTACATTTAGAATTTTAGTATTAGTAGGCCTATTAACAACAAATTACGTTAATAATTACATTCATATATTTTAATATATTTTAATGCTGTAGCTGGTCCATGTGCTGCTAAATTTAAACACATAGATAATGTTGGGTAGTTTGCCGCTGTATCTAGTAGTTCTTAAATGCACTAAATGTGATGCAGTAAAACGTACAATATTTCCCTGTTGGAGCAAAAATATAAAAAATGACCTCAGCATTATATTGTTCATATTTAATCAATCTGTGGTAACCTTCTCTGCGAATATTTGTTAGCAACAGATCCTTCTTCTAAGCCTGAAGTGAAATATTTATGTTAAATATATATGTTTTGCAGCAAAGACCTTTTATGACGTTGTACAGGAGCCGCAGTGGACCTGAAAAAACTGCCGTGACCCGGATTCGAACCGGGGTTGCTGCGGCCACAACGCAGAGTACTAACCACTATACGATCACGGCGAGCTAGTCCGGGGACTGCACATGAGAGGATGGCACCAGATCGAGAGCAGCCTGAAGTGACAGAGAATAAATGTGTTACTGTACTGCTGTGTTAATATGTTGAGCTATAATTACTCATAGAACATAATTATCCATCTCAGTGTGCGGGTCTTAATTGAGCCTTTTCTCTTCGGTCCATTATGGATCCATTATGGTGGTGGCAGCCTTTAAGGTAAGAGTCTGGACTTAACATCAAATGTATCTGAACTGTAAGAAACCTGAAACTTAAAGTTAATGTTGTGTTTGCAACTCGAATCACAAAAATATCAAAATATGCATGTAAACGGTTAAAGAAAAAAGTGTTTAAGCAGTTATAGCCTATCAGCAATAATTTCATCAGCAGTGTTGTTACAGTGGATGGTAAAAGGGTGACAAGATGGACAGGGCTGTAATAGGATTTTTAAAGATAAGTTTCACACCCTAACCTCAGCTGTGTCACACACCTAAAATAGATGCCAGTCTTCCAAAGGGTAACTAACAGCATCAGTACTTGGGAAAATACTAAATGAATGGTCCACAAAAATAAGGGATGATCCTTGAAACAAAACAGAAAACAGAAAAATTCAGCTGTTAAAGCGTAGTGTCAGTTGATTAGTCAGTAACAGGGACGTATTTACACACTGTACACAAATCTGATCATTTACAATATCAGTCTTTGGACAATAACAAACAATATGGAATAAACCTTACAGCAAACAAATGTTTTTGCCAGCTTCATTTTATTGAAACCGTATTTAACGGTGATTATTTTTACTAAGTTAACAAGTAAATGACAAAATATCACACTCGCAAATGATTTAAAACTCTTTAAACAAACGTACAATGTGAAAATTATTAATCTTAAATTAGTGATGCAGAAACTGTTTTGTGTTTCTGAGAAATACACCAACAAGTGCTTTATAATAATCAATAAACATTGTGTCAGACATTAGTCTGTGGGACCTCCCTCAGATAAAACTGCAGCCCCCAACACCCCTCTGCCTACTCTAATGTCAATATATTGATGGTATAAGATTTATACCACATTCTTTTAGGGATATCACACTCTTACGTTTGGAATTATGGTTCTCCTAATTCTTTGGGAGATGTAAACATGAAGTATGCAGGTCAGTTACCTAACTGTGGGCTTCACGTTTTTTAGCCTATATTTGTTTACATTTTGGCAAATTGGCACCATTAAAAGTATGCCGAATTAGCTATTAGCAGTTCCTGTTTGCAATGTACCCATGGATACACAGACAACTCTCACTGGATTACTTAAATACCGAAGAAAACTTAAAAACGTGATGATTCTCAGGGAAGTTCTGGAGTGATAAGGAGTCTTTTTTATGACTTCTTAACAGACTTATGGACGTTTATTCACGGAGTATCTTTGCCTCACATGACGTCTCTCTGTCCATCCCCCTCAACTCTCCAGCGCCCCCCCCTGGGGAGGCACGCCTCACAGTTTGAAAACCTCCGATGTATTACGGAAGTGTGCAGTGTAAGTAACCTTTTGTGATTAATTAAATAATCATTAACTTGTAATTTAAGGTGGTTTAAAAAGTTAAATTTTTAAAATGTCCCCACAGAACCCCCTCCTGATGTATTTGCATAACCTGCCAAAGAATTCCCACGTTATGCCAGAAAATGATACAACTTCCTGTTATGTAAATGCTTTAATCAAACAATCAATAGAATCTGATTATTTACAAGGATTATTGTTGGTATAACTGACTGCCCTGCCATATTTTACTTCTAGGTTACAATTTATTGTCTTTCTTAACTAATTACAACATGCAGGAAAAATGTAGCTGAAGAGCTGATCAAAGATCAACCGCCCTGGTCCAGCCAATCAGAGCTTGAGTCTGTCTAAACCCAGATTGTGTCTGTGTGGCCCGGGGCAGGAGCCGGCTGCTGGGGAAGATCTGACAGGAGCAGGCTGATCCACCACAGTCCCGAGGGAGCCCCGTGGCTTGGAGACAGTGAGGTCTGAGCTGGGTGTGACTGAGTGCATGTGCTCGTGGGGGTGCAGGTGTGTGTGGTTGTCATGGTGATGCCCCGTGTGCCCACTGCCTGCTTTTGCGTGGGCCTGCTCCTCCACGGCGGCAGCCTACAGAGGAAGAGAAAAGAGAAAGAGACAGTGTGCCGAACTATTTCAGCTTCTACTGATCTCAGGAAACTATAAAGGAACATGTTGATCAGTGCTGAGACTGTACCATAAAGCTCTCTAAAGACACTAAAAAGCACTGTAGAGCTGCACTTTACACACAGTCTTTTATTCAGTGTTAAAATAAACTATATTGATTACTGGAACTCTGAAGAAATATCTAAGAGCCTTCATAAATCTAAATTTCAGATATCAGGATATCAGAGATGCAATTAATAGATTGGTAGATGAATTAGAAGAATTAGTTTGTTGTTTACGCCCTAAAACTTTGTAGATCAGGTATATTAAGTCCTATATTGATTGGTGCATCACTGCGGTTGAAGCAGGTACCTGAGGTTCGTAGATCTCACACTTCACATCTACAGGCTTCTGGTTCTGAAACGAGCTGTCCTTCTTTCCGACAGGGAGTCTGATTTCAAACAGGTCCTCGTGGGCCACGTGTGAGCCCAAACAGAAGCCTCGATGCTGCGAGAAAACAAAATCAAGAATAGCTGAGCCTGGATTCACAACTTGTGGTGGCGTCTTGTTTGGAGCCAGAAAAGACTCAGCAATGGAGAGGCATTTGGGTGGAACCAAGGTGGTGTTCACAAGCAACAACCACCACAGCTGAGACAAGACATGTAAAAAGATTTAAAATGTAGATAAATTAGCTATTGAGGCCTTAAGTTCTTTTGTGAATTATAACAACAGTGGAAATAAATACTGAATATAATATACATTTTGTATTTCCATTTAAAAGTCTTAGAGCTGTCTTCCATCAATACAGAGTTTTCTATCTAACAGGGGCAATTTCACATCCAACAATCTTGTTCAGCTTTAGACTGCAGAAAGTTTGAAGAACCTGTGCTGTGTGAGGGCACTAAATCATGTATTGAAACACCCGTAATACATTTGTGTGTGTGTGTGTGTGTGTGTGTGTGTGTGTGTGTGACTCACAGCAAACTGACAGTCCATAGGTGGGCAGTTGCTCAGTTCACTGGCATCTGTTTTCTTTGAACACACCGTCTCCAGAATGGTGAACTCCACAAAGTACGATGGGCCAACAACCCACTGACAAAGCACACAAAGACATAATCCACACACACACACACACACACACACACACACACAGCTCAGTATACTACACACCTGTGAACTGCTTACCAAAACAATTAGGTTGGAAAGTTTTTGATGTAATTCAGTCAAGATTTCAAAGCGTATACTTTCTCACTCAGCTAGTTGATGGCCAAATATAATCAATCTGATAAAAGTGCCACACATATAACATCAAAACCCGTCCCTGATGCTTTTCAAAGTAAAAAGACACAAGCTGTGTCACATTTAAGTGGCCAACCCTTTTAAGAGCACAGAGCAATAAAGGTGTAGCCTCAGGAGGATGGAGGATGGAGGATGAACCTGATAACAACCAAAGAAGAAATATTTTCTTTGCAACAAGAGACTACAGAAGCCTAGAACGGCTGTGCTTTCAATTTGTTTTTTATTAATTCCGTTATCTCGAGATCACAAGTTAATTATTCCATTAGCTCGAGATAACAAAGCTCATTTTCTCGTGATAACAGGTTTATTTATTCCGTAGTCTTCTCCTTAAATGACAAGGACTGATCTGAATGTTATCTCTAACAGAAAGACACAATGCAATTTCTGCCTGTGTTAGACCCTGATTGAAGTATAGTCGGATGCCATGATCAGTATGGGTACTCCTTGATCTGACATTTTCAGCTTAAATCAGTTGCTACAACTGTCAAGACTACATGCTGGCATGGCATTCCTGATCTCTGAAACATTATAAGTAGGCTACGACGAGGAAACAACCTTTTGTTTTCTCGTGAAAACGGGTTGAACATGAAAACATTAACCCTCATCTCTGCACACAGAATCTCCACTCGTAACAAATATCCTTTAGTTGATTACTTGATTATTTCGTTTTTTTCTTAACCTGTGAACTGGCTCTTGTAATGTTCTCCAGAGTGAAGTAGTTGGCCAGGCGGCTCTCTTCATTGAACCTCTGCAGGGAGAGATTGGCTGTCTCCTTGACAACGGGCTCATTCAGGTTGTCAGCTGTGGGACAGTCCGGACACACATCCACCACTGCAGTGGCAGGAACTAAACACAGGAATTAACAGGGTCATCAGTGACAGGCATGGGCACCTAGTTATAGTTAAAAGAGGGGGTGCAAGATTATTGGCAGGCAAGGGGAGGTAAGGCAGGAAAATGAGACTGCGCTCTCCGGGGAAAATATTACGCCAAACTCCCTTTAAGAAATATGACATATTAACAATTCTGTATGTGTCCGTAAAAACACATAACTCTAGAAACACAAGAGAAAGGGCGTCATATGTCCACAGTCTTATTGTCAATCCGGCATCAATATAATCCATAAAGATAAACTTATTCCGTAAAAACTTTACATTTTGGATTTTGTTGCCTCAACTCGCTACCAGCCTCTGTTGGTTAGCTGCGCTATACTGGGGGGAGAAGACTGTGGGAATGAGAGGTGAACTGTTTTAAAAAATTAAGATTTCCCACTAAAATAAGTGCTGCTTGGTGGATCAGATACACGCTGAGTTAAAGACCGACTCATAAAACTTTTAATTCACCGTCCATCGTGTGTGAGACCATACAAGTTTTTCGGCTGTTACCAAAGTAACTACCTGGTTTGCTGCTTCCTGTTTGGTGCTGGAGAGAGCGCATCTACCTTCTGATAATATTAAACATGTTTACAAGTTGTATGATCAAAAAGTGGGGATACAAAAGCACACGTTTCCTTCCCCAAGTCTAATAATGGGGGTGCAGCTGCTCCACTTGCTCAGTTGCTCAGGCGCCTATGGTGACAGGTACTCCTTCCCTAACCTCCGGCCTTTCAGCTATCTTCAGCTTCCCTCTGACAGCTTGCTTTATCCAGGTGTGTTCTCCTTCACTTAGCCAAATTGTGGAAAAAAATGTTTAAAAAATAAAACCGATAGTATTTTGTCAGTGCCATATATTCGCTCTGCATAATCACTCATGGATGACATGTTTACTTGCCTTAGGGAGGTATTTTGCAACAGAGCACGTATAGAGAAAGAATCCAATGTATGTCAGCATCTTTAATTTCATACCTCACTAACATTTACAAAATCAAAGCGGTAAAGTGCCAACAAAATAGACTTGCAACACTTTCTATCACCGAGACTTTGAAAACGTGTTTTTGTGTTATCAAATGATAATAAAAAAAAAGAGTCTAAATGACTCCATTGATCTACCTTCACGAAGTGCGCAGGAGTAGCTTTGAACTTTGACTTGAGAGTCGACGTAGACGGATACCTCACACTCTCCATACACCTGAAGGACACAAACACACAGATGTAGGTATAGACACATGCACATATAACCAAACTGATAACCAGGCCAACAAACAAACAAATCTCAGGGGTTCCCTCGGCTGACTGAATGAAAATTATCTAAGTAAATGATCTAATATTTAAAAACAAACATAACATATGCAAGCCATAGACTGTATATAAAGATGGACGACGCGTCTCTACTATCTCCCACTGTTCAAAAATGAAGTCAAAATATCCGGGTATGGGCGCTGCCATCTTGTGCTGGTGAGCCAGAGCCTGCACAGTAGTGATCCGTATCGAGGTCCCGCCCATACACCTGCCTGAACCAATCGTTGAGTACACCACAGGTTGTCAATGATGACGTCACACCCCCTTTTTATAGCATCAAATAACTAATTAAAACCAAACTTATCAGAACAATTAAGACTTGAACAAACATCAGATAGGAACTACCTAAATTGACAGAAACCATCTTTGGGAAAAATGTATTTGACGTGTACATTTTCAAATTGGCCCATGTCCCATCCGCTAACATGGAGGCAGCGGGGTTTATGACCTATACTGCAGCCAGCCACCAGGGGGCACTTGAGATGTTTTGGCTTCTGTTTGGGGAGCTGTCATGTCATCCATCTTTACATACAGTCTATGATGCAAGTGATAAACAAAGCATCATTTTGGCATCAGTCTAAAACCATATTCAAAAAGCAGATTGAGTTATAGATTGGCCTCGGGTTGAGGTTGAGTCTGTTGTGGCCCACAAAGAAAGCACCCATTGTGTTGATCTTAAAGAGTGAAGACACACCGGGTGGTACTTACTGGAACATCACCAATATTTCTGACTTTACATTGTTTCCATGGCTTCCTGCTGGTGATGTGGCATTTGGTCTCCATGACATCAATGGTCAGTTTGTAGAGTGACCCACCTTTGTCCTGGACACACACACACACACACACACACACACACACACACAGTTAGTTTTCTTCTAGGCTCTGCAAACAAGGCTGCTGGTCTATCCACCCTCTTTCTGCAAATACTGTTGCATCTTTCAAGATGCGAGATGGTGCAGAGCCCTGTTCATGTTTCATGTCAGTGTGCGAGTGTTCGCCATCACCTTTTCCGGAGTGTGAGAGAGGTCGTACAGTCTGTTGAGGCTCAGGACGTATCCGTTTGTCCGGTCCTGGTTGATCTGCTCCAGGGCCTCTTCCGCCACCCTCACCACCTCAGGGCTATTGCAGCCTGGAGGGTCTGGCCTAGCTATTACCTCCTGCTGCAGCAAAGCCAGACACAGGACCAGCAGGTACACACTCATCCTCTAACACACACACAAACAAACACACACACACACACACACACACACACACACACACACAGATTGGGCCAAATAAAAACCTTAATTTTACCCAATTTAATGTAAAAAGCCTATTCTGGTAGATAATTTAACATTTAGACTAACATAGGACCTGGTCTGTAAATCTTCCTTTGCAAGACCTGTATTCCTAGGTTTTAGACAGGGTTTTGCAGACACATGTGAGGCTGATGCTGGACTTTCCCCTCTTTCCCAAAGGGTAAGCAAACAGCTGCTATCTGCTGCTCTCTAGGCCAATGGCTGGCTCAGACTGACTGAAGGGTCATAGTGCACTGGGGAACAGGGGAAATTAGCTCAATCAAAGGAAAGCTCATTGAATAAGTACACCAAATCTCATTTCTTCATTGTGACACTATCATCATTGAAAATGCTGCAACAAATTCCATAGAGTCTCTTTAAAGGAACACCTCATTGAAAACCTATTTGTTTTGGTTTCAGGTACACTGTGAAAAGTTTGTAGCTCCTCTCGTATGAGAGCTGTTGTCAGCTGTTGTCAGCTTGGACTCACAACTGCAGCATAAACCACGTCTCCACTGTCCGTTTGTAGGTATAGCTAAATACATAGCTTCCTTTTGGTGCTAGCTCAGTTAGCTGTTTACCTTTGTCAGACTTAACTGCTTACACTGAATGCAAATGACAAATTCAAACAGCTAATCGCAGTACCAACAAATGCACCCAGCTAATGTGCTTGCAATGGTGGAGCCAAACATTTTTCATGGCGGCGGCCAGGCTAAAACCAGTATTCACTTTGGGGTATCAGTTTTTTTCCGTGGGCCAAATATTATTTTGGGTTACTTAAGTCTTTCATTCACTCTGTCACACAACAGTGATAGAGCAATTAGCATTTAGGAATAGTATACAGTATAAACGTTTTTTTATTTTATACAACCCTCAACTAAGAGAGCTTTCTTTGCAAAATGGCCATCCGATTGGCTGTGTCTTTTGCCATTTAAAAAAAAATGTTTTCTGGGTACGTGGCGCCTGAATTTACCCCCTAACCCTAATCTCCTGAATTTACTGTGTAATTTTTTGCACTAACGGTGTACGAGTACAGTACGTACTGATACATACATGTAGGCACAAGGGAACAACATACGAAGTTGGGGAATAAGGGGGTGACAATCTGGGAACTGGGTACTGTAGGTATTTTTTAACTACTGGGTACCTATTCTGTTATTACAGGGTAATGTGTCATTATTGTGAAAGCAAAGCATGTTTTTCTTTTCTTCACTTTTGCAACTAACCAGGATTGCAGTTGTCAGTTATGTTTGGGTTGTGTTTAAGGGCTACAGAACACAGATAGGAGCTGTTTGTTGAGTGTGTAAAGCTGATGTGACCAATAAATGTCCACAAAGATAATGTACACAGAGTGGGCGAGTGTACTTTATACTGTTCAAGATCTACTGTTGTTGTGAAAGCTACAAAAAGGTAACAATTATTTCTGTCTCTGAGGTTATGTTTGTCTGTTAGCAGGAGCTCATAAACTACTTTGAGCAGGTTGCATCCAGTCGGCACCCAATCTGCACAATATTTCAGTGACTCCTCCGTTAATATTCCACACATTTTTCATATGGGCTAATGGTTTGGCAAAATCTTTCAGGCTTGGCCTATTACATGTAAACAGCCATCATTTTTGAACATATACTATTGCAACCAAATTTAGTTGAAACACAATCTCGGAAACCCATCACATACCATCTGACGACAGCCAGCAGATATCCGGATAATGGATATTCGGACCGAGACTTCCTCTTCCGTGCGCCGGTCTTTGTTTACAGTCCAATTAGCAGTCTCGGAACCCATCGGCTATTGTCTGACATTAATGAAAAGCTAATAGAAAGCTAATTATTAGATTAATCTCTAGGGTTATGAGATTAATAAAAAGCTAAATCGTCGTCAGACGATAGCCGATGGGTTCCGAAATTGCAATTCAGCCAATGCGTTCCGCCTCTTTTGCTCTCCACACGGACTGATTGGTCAATACTACTCGGACTACAAACAGAAACTAGAACGCTTTCGATACCAAAATCTTGTCCCTTGCCTACAGATTCTGCATTCATATGCATTTATCTGTTTATAGAGATTAGTTAAAACATACAAAATGTCAAATCCATGTTATCATATGAAATTTGATTTTGAATTTCACCCCTAGGTGGTGATACACCAACATGATGAATTTAAATGGAATAACTCAGTCGTCATGAGTCTAATTCACTTGACTGTTTGCCAATTATTTTAGATTATTTTCATGGCGTTTTGTTTGACAACAGTGACACTAGTGAGATCATTGACAGGAAACACAGGGAGAGTCGGTGCATTGAATCAACACAAAATGGATTCCTGTTCAATACAAAAAACATTGGTTATTTTGAATATTTGTGGTATCATTTATTATTTTTTGCAGTCAAGCACACACAGAAAATGTTCATGTTTGCCGGCTTGATTGTACAGACTCAATATGAAGAAGAATGTGGGCATATTGTGGTTCGTTTTTACAGTTTAGTTGTCTCTGAGGGTTGTACAAAAGAAATGACCTGTTTACTGGTTTTATTGTTTTATTATTTATGACCAATTTCCCACCAACAGAGAAAATGGGTTAAACATGGTTGATGTTAATGTAGTGTTTTTTATGCACTCTGCCTTTATTAGATGGTGGAAGTGAAGAGAGACAGGAAAGGTGAATGACCCAGGGAAGCAGTCAAGGTGTGTGACATTGTCTATCAATTTGTCTGGAAACAACGTGTTAAATGTTTTCCTGTCTTCACTACACTTCAGTCTGTGTCTTTGAGTTTTTTAAGATCCGTTCAGTTCCCAACTGAGTTCCAGGGGCCACCTTATGCAGCTGGCTTGAACATGGGGTCCTCAGTGAAGAGTTTCTCTACCAGGGTGGCTACTGCCGCCGGGGCACTGCACTGGGCTGAGACTGTGGTGGGGAAGGCCTGGATGATGGGTTCCATCACTCCGGGGATCTGGGGGTCGGGCTTGAGGGGCAGGGTGACTCCCACCTCAGGGCCGCCGGCGGGGACATCAGGGAAGGAGGGCAGGGTCATGGGCTGGTCCATGGCGGGCAGCATCCTCACCATGCCCTCTGGGTGGTCGTGGGCTTCGTTCTCGTGGTGGTGTTCGTGGTGATGGTGGTGGTGCTCGTGGTTGTGCAGGTGAGCGTGCTTGTGGTCGTGGTCCAGAGCGAGCTCGTGGTCGTGCTCGTGAGTGTGCACGCCATCAGCGTGCTTGTAGTCGTGGTGGTGGTTGGGCGAGTCGCCGCTGTGGTTGTGTGCCTTGGCGTGATGAGTGTGCACGTGATCGTGGCCATGCCCGTGGTCATGGGAGTGGTCGTGAGCGTGCCTGTGGCCGCTGCCCGCGTCATGGTCGTGTGTGTGGTGGTGTTCGCTGTTGTCACCGTGCTTGTGGGTGTTGTCGTGATGAGCGTGGCTCTTGGTGTGGTCGTGCACGTGGTCGTGTGTGTGTGTGTCGTCGGCAGCGTGCACATGGTCATGTTTGTGGTTGTGTGCGTGTGTATCGTTGTGGCTGTGGTCAGTCTTTCCACCCAGCAGGTGCAGCCTCTTCTCTCTCTCAGCAGCCTGGAGAACACATAAAGATAAAATTAGCGATGTGCGGTACATTACAATTTGGGTAAATTGGTAGGATTTAAGATGTGTGTAACCCAACTACATCTGACTTGGTTATAAACTATAAAGACGTTAACTGCGTAAGAAAAATGCAGAGCTGTCTTTAAGTCTTTTGGGGCAAGTCAAGTCTCAGGTCTTCCAGAGCACGTTGTGAAGGAGAATTCCACTTTAGTACAACTTGGATCTTATGTTTGTAGGTTTGGCCATTGTTTCTATATGATAACATTGTTATCACCAAAATGATTGCTGAGATCATCGCTTTAAAGAAGCCAGGCAGTGCAAGACAACCTGTCTGATCGTTTGAATGATCAAGTTTTTGCCCCATTGGATGTCACACTAACTACAATGTTAAAATTGCGAGTCAAGAAGTCTTTCAAGTGTCTGAATGCTGATCTCTAAAATGACCCACTGTCTGTTCAAAGCTGTGTAAGTACTTGAATTTTCATTCTTGACCTTGTAAACACTAGTTTGAGCAAAAATAAAACCTTAACTCGTGGTCCACTTACTATACTAGCTTATTTCCTGAGCTTTCAACCACATCTTTTGGTCTAAATAATTCCAAATATTTACACATGGTGTTTACATGGCTGAGACCATGTCATTTCAAAGCAATAGAGACTAATAATTAAATCTTCAATAACTGCCTGTAACTGTCTGATTCATATTTTATTGTTCTGGTATTTTACCAAGTCAAAACTTAACAACAAACTTAAATGTTTTTATCCAAGTCTCATGTCAAGTCAAAGCAAAGTCAAGTCAAGTCAAGAGGGACATATTTAAGTCTTCTTTTTGTTACTTGAGTCCAAGTCTTAAGTCTACAGCTCTGAAAGAATGACATTTAATTATTGCTATAATTGAGTTCTTATACATTGAATTCTCTATTTAAAACAAAGAATAATTCATGTGTGCTTTTTTCCTTTTACTACATAAAGACATTCAAATAATACAGAAAATAAAACAAGTATATCAATATGACACTGTGTGTTTTTTCACGGCTTAGCGAGTCTTACCTCAGGCTCATAGATCTCACAGTATACACTTGTCTCAGCATCTCCAGTGGGGGAGTAGAAGAGGGATGCCTTACAGAAGCCCTTGTGCTGAGGAGAGAAGAACAAGATAAACAAGTAAGAGAGGAGAGAGCGGAGGGATGGTTATGCCTGTGGCTTTACTAGAGTTTAATAGTTAAACAAACTGAATTTAAGAGTAATCCTTTGCTATCATAAACGTACTCAGTGATAAGAACCCAAAACATCCTGATCCAGAGCTGTGAGCAGAAGCAGGAGGATGCTTCTGGAGGTCTTTGGCTACAGAGTTAAAAACTCAAATAATCCCCTGATTTATTACACTTAAAACTGAAAAGCCAGAACGAAAACTGGTCTTCAGTTTCATTATTTTATAATAGAGACACAGCCTTGAGATGTAGTAGATGTAATTAATGGACTGAAGGTTTAACTGCAGGACCAAAGCACTAATTAACATGAAGGACTCAATTCAACACGCAGAACAAATCCTGGAAGTTAAAATAAACAATCCATTTGATCAAGGTAAAAAGTAAAAAAATACTGTGAAATAACATAAATTCATCATGACTCACAGCGAACTCGCACCCCATGAGGGGGCACTTATCAGCCGCCACCGCTTCTGCGCTGTTGGGGCAGGTGGTCTCCTGGATGGTGTACTCCGCATTGTAAAACATCCTCATGGCCATCTGGACACACACACACACACAGAGAAACACGGCAAACAAGACAACTTTTAACAAAGGAATAGGCATAACAATATGAGATCTTTGGTCAGGAGTTGGTCAAGGAGCCAGTACGTGAGCTAGAGAGCTTCTGACTAATGGAAGAGCAGGAGGAGGGAGCACAAACCATCGACAAACATAAGATGGGAGTTCAAAGAGGTCTGGAAGCAGTGAATTTAGCAAAAATATTACTGTTTATTACATAGTAAGCATTTTAATTAACCACAGAGAAGTGGATTTTTTTGCAGCAGTGGTGTGAGAGATTCTCTGGACAATTTGATGCTTATTTTATGGCAAAAACGTGTCAAGTTTTAAATCCACAGCTGATATAAATCCCAGCTGATCACAGGAACAAACTATTTCTTTGATACTCAAAACATTTTGGGACAAATTATCTTTTAATTTAGTTCAACTTTATGATATCAGTTTTAAGTTTGTCCCAACTTCTAGAATGGTTATTTCTGCCATTTCTTCTAAGTGTGCACCTGCTGCATTTCGTTTGCTCATCCAATCCTGCAAAGTTTTTCAATGCTAATTATATTATTGCATTAATCCACAATTTATTATCTCCCCAAGGGTTTAGATATTTTCTTCGAAGTATTGGCCTCAGGAGCATCAATCCTCCCCCTCAACATAACTTTCTGTTGCAAACGTTTAGTGGAATTCTGCATCGGTGGCCATATTCTCTGTATTGCACGTGTGTTCAAAATATATACAATATACTGAAAGATGGGACGATATATTATGTCACATGATATCTTGGTGTTTTGGACATCTGGAAAACTTACCCCGGCGGCAGCGCGGGTGACACTGAGCAGAGCGAAACGATTGGCCAACCCGCTTTCGTTGTTGAACTTCTCCAGTGACAGAGACACAGTCTTCTGAATCTCAGCGTTGTCCATGTCGATAAGAGACGAACAGTCAGGACACAACTCATTCACTTTAACTGCAGGAACTGAGCAAAGAGAAAAGGGGTTTTGAATGTGTACATATCATAAGATTGTTTTGCACTGCACAAAATCTTAGCCGTAGAAGTTGTATTTTATTAAAAACAAGAGAAATCTATCATATATTTCGCTTATTTCCAAAACAAAAGTCCAACTAAACTGAAAAGATGTGGAACTGTTTCACCCAAATTTAAACTCACTGAGAGGGGACTAGATTTCTTATTTCATTTGAAATGAAAAGACAATCATGAGTTCTTGTATTTACTTTTATTATTAGCATTTCTTTTTACCTGGTCTGACAACACAGTTGTATTTGTAGAGACGCACCACTCTGTGCACCTTACTGATGTAGATGACAGCTTTGCACTGTCCATATACCTGCAAAGACCAATACAAAAATAAGCACATACACTATTTTATTGTGCTGCAGATATACAAACAAAGAATTTATTTTCATCCAACATGTCTTGTGAGATCAAAGTTCTTTGGTTTCTTCTTCTGCTAACTTAAGAGCTACTCTTTATGGAAGAGCAAGAATATATAGTGCTCGTTATGTTAATACAGTCAGACATGCTTATTTCAGTTCGGCATGCAAACAATTTAAATTGAATTGAAAAGACTTGGTAATGAAAAGAAAGCGCAAGACAAAATAAGTATTTTTTGTTGTAAAAAATGGCCGTTATGTGCATGAATGTGGACTTTCTGAGTATGTGTGCATGCAAGAGTGTGTGTGTACGTGTGTTTTCTAACCGGGGTGTTTTCGGTGGGACGAGCCTCACAGGTCTTCCAGTCCTTCTTGCTGAGAACACTGCAGTTGGTCTCAACAACATCCAGAGTCAGGTAGAAAACCACGCCAGCCTTTTCCTGTGACACACACACACACACACACACGAACACGAACACGAACGAACACACACACACACACACACAGAATGTACGCACATAAATAACACAAGCAATAATTACTGTCAATAACATCCTAATGGAAATGATCTTCCTCTGGGTAGGAACTTGTGTCATTGTGTGATGTTTCAAATGATTGATGATAAATGAAGCCCTGAAAAAGTTTTCACTATCAGGTTCTGATGTTTCCATGACAACTACCAATAATCCTTGGTATCGCCTGATCTTTCACACAGTCAAAACAGATCTGTCTTCTACTGACACGTCATTAATCACATCCGTGTCTTAGATGTTTAATGTCTAATTCTTAATTACACTCATAATGAATTTATAATGAATTTCAAACCCGAAACAAATTTAGGGATGAGCTGCCAGATGAGCTCTGACAGACTGAATCCTGATTTATAATTTCTGAACATCACCTTTAGTCTCTCCTTTAATCATCTCTTATGAATTGTGCTTGCCTTGGCTTCTTATGTGTTACTAATTAGTTTCTTGCTTTATTTTTGTGTTTTTCAGGGTTACACAGTCCGTCCTAACGCTGCAAAAACACTCACTTTTACTTCCTTGTTGCTGTAATTTCATGCAAACACTACAGATTCACTTCAGTTAAACATTTGTGGTAGTGGGTCACTAGAAAAAGAACTAGTGTAGGTTTCAATGGAGAGTTTTAAGGTCCCATCATGGGATTAAAAATCTGGATTATTTAATCTTGAATGCAACAGGTGACTTCACATCTTCAGTAAGAGAATACCTGCAATCACTTAACACATATCTGGAGAATGTTTGAAGAAAAAAAAACTTTTTTAACAACCTGGATCTTATTTGGATAGTTTTGGCCTCCATACCTATTTGTTATAGCCGTCTTCTCAGCTTAATTGTAGACATACAATATATTTTCGAAACAAACAGAGGACATCACATCAGACAGGATTTCAACATGTCCCCTTTAACCCACTTATCTTAACCTTTACTAGTAAGTGAAAACAAGATGGAACATTATATTTACTGTACTACTCAGCTGTCCATTTGAGCTATTTCCTGGTTCAACTTTAACCTTCAGATGTTTCACACACACTCATGCACTTTACAGTGAAATAGACAAATGGACATTTTAGATTGTAGCACTTCAATTTCTGCCATGAATAATTGATAAATAATTGGCTTAAACTGTGGATATTTAATGGAATCCATTGTAAAGCTGTTTGTCGCTGTATCTCCAGATCTCACCAAAGAAATGCAAAGTGGCCCTAAATAGCCATGGTCTACTCTATAGGGAAACAATATACAGCATCAAGAATTTTAAATGTTAAATGGTTTGTGTTCAGTGTCATGGTGGTGTGACTCACATGTTTCGTCATGTGGACGTTGGATAGGCGGTGCAGGCGTAAGATGTAGCCCTCCTGCCGGTCCTGGTTGATCTTGGTGAGAGCCAGTCCTGCAGCGCCCATCGCTGACGCGTCTTCACACGAGCCCTGCTCCAAGCCATCCTGCTCCACCGGTGCACCGTGGACGTGCACGCACCCCAACGCCAACAGCAGCGACAACAGCATGCAGTGCTTCATGGTAAAGGCCTGGGACGACTGGGACAACAGTAGGAGAGATGCCCAGAGAGGGACAGGGTGACCTTTTATATTCTCTACCTGTTTACTGTAACCACACACACTCTCTCAAACACACACACACAAAATCACTGCCCCTCCTGTCATTTCAGGTAAACATAACCATTGACCCCCCACCCCCTCTCAAAACACGTCCCTCTATGAATGCTGCATCAGTTGATTTATCTGACAACCAATCAGCTACTGTACATTCTTGCACAATGGAGCTTATCAGTCGGGAGATAATGAGCCCTGCAGTCATAGTCTCTTCCCTGGGATCAATAGGGACACTCAGTGGGCTGCAAGTCACTTGATGTACTCTTTGCTCCTGAATTTAGGTTCAATGCTTCAGGAAAGCAGCATTTACAAGATGCAGTCATAACACATGATCAAACTGAGTATTTAGAAATCCATTCAAATATACTCATTCTATAACGTTATCTGCCGGACCAGCTGACCAAAGCAGTATCAGGTCACCATTGTCATCATTAAATGCACTGACACCTCACAGTGTATACAGCTTGATTATATCACAGTAAAGCAGAATGCAGTGCAGCTGTAGTGACCTCAGACTTTCCACTGACTGGTGCATTTCTGTGATTTTAAAAGGGGAATTTTAAGATTTAAAATAAAAAATGTAAATCTCCACTGCCACTGCTAACCCACAGCTATAAAGCCCCTTTTATTCTACAAGACATCATATAATACAAAACATAGAGTAGGCTTAGAGTAAATCGGCTCATCAGTGTTTTTAAATACTTTATGAAGGTTACAGTAGCATACACAGTAGACATTTTAGTTTTGATACTATAAGCACATGTTGCTGATAAGACTCATGTACTTTTACTTAAGTAGGATTTTGAATGCAGGACTTTGTCTTTAAATGAAGTACTTCTTCCATCTCTGCATATTACCACAGTAGATCACCACACAAACCATCCAGTGTTGAAAGGCTTTGGTAACCTTCTTTGGTCATGCAACTACCTGTAACAGTGTGAATTTTAATTAGTGCAGCCAAAAGTAAGTGTGTGGAAGTGTGAGTGGTGGATGGGTGCATGAAACATTCAGTGGCCCAGGTTTGTGTCTCATTTCACCCTGGACTTTTTAGATATTTGACCACAATCTTTCCCTACCCTTCCTTTACCAAGTACTTTCCAATTGCCTGACTTTCACCACACTTCAATCATGCTTTAGTAGCCATGTGCAGATACTGTAAGAATAATTATTTGAAAAATGATATCACTGAATATTAACTGTTTTTGTAAAAAATAAAAATAAATAAAAAAATGCAAAAGAGGAGTGAGAGAACAACGACTGTAGGAGGTGTGGCCTCATGGCTGCGTAAAATGTGGGTCAGGGGACACAGGGGAGACTGACTGACATTGATTAGAGATTGATTCTTTTTTTTATATAAATGTCATGACATAAATAAGTCCCAACCTGTGTTGAGCCATTTCTAAACCATGAATTTGGTAAGAAATGTCAATATTAACACCAGTACTGATGTGTTTCATCACAGTAGAGTCATACCATTTAGTAAACAGCACAAAAAAACATTCTTTAGACTGTTCAAAGGAGGCTGTGGGGATAAAATGGGGTAGATATAAGCAGAGGGCATGAACAGAGACATATTACACTTCAGCACATTCCTGAACTTTGACCCAAAATCTAAATTCAAAAATCTTTGGTCCTCACAGATCAACACTGTGCTGAAGGGAAAGACATGTCTCTTTTTTGCTGTAGGTGCAGGCGCTGCAGTGTGAAACATTTGACCTTTGTCATAACAAAACAAACAATCCATGGAATCACCAGGCTAAAAATCTATATTTCTTGTGCAGCTGCTGTGTTGCAACCTCTGCAGGTACACTTACGTAAGATACAGAATTGTTGGGACATGACTGCGCTCATTTGCATCAATCTGACTTAAGTGAATTAAATTGCAGAACTGATAGGGGCCGTGATGGACGTGTGTCTCTGAGAGTGAATTCATACAATTCAAATTATATGTTGTGAACATGATTATTATGAACTGGAGGAATATCACAAACTGAACAAAATGCTTTGTTATGTTGGCTAATGGTTACATTAGATGAGTACAACTCATTTGACTAACTTGAAAGTTAAGGCTAAGCAACTAAAACAAGTAAAACTTACCTTAGGTGCAGACATTTGTGTGTGAAATGCATTCCAAACCATAAGTCAACATGATAACCGGTCGGGCACTGATCTTTGAGTTTTTGGTACAGCATGCTTGTATGTAATGCTGCATGCAAAAACAAATATGACATAGTTTTAATTTAAGCTGCAAGCACAAATACAACTCAAAGTATTTTGAGCTTATGCAAGGAAATGCTGTGCGCCAAATGTGCTCTTTTTAAAGTGTACAAATATTAAAACTACAGTACCCGACTGTTTGACTTGAAATTTGCAATCTGTTTCAACTGCAAATGTCTACATATGCAGTTAAAGTGAGGTGACAATAAAAAACTGCAGTCATAGTTTAAAAAACCTCACAAACTGAGATCATAACTGAACCCAAGTCAGTGGAGGTGATGGTTGAAATATACTGTGTTTGGCCATTCAAAGCCAGCATCTCCACACTTTCCAAAGGGGGCATTACAGTTCCATGGTGGAAAAACATACTTGTCACTTTGATTTGCATGACTGGTGTTCATTGCATTGGTGAATAGCATTACATTGTAAAGGTGTGTTTGTTTTATTTGTGAGACAGGGTGAAAGGAATGCAATGACTTCTAGGGCATTGATACAGAACAAACAAAGCAACAGCTCAGTAAAAAACTTCAGACGAGAGAAGTGGGAATTGGATCCAAGAGCCTTAATTTTTCTTGTCCTAAACAGTTTTTCCTTTTGTATTGTTAATATGGCATGTCAGTAACCCATGATGATGCAAACACAGAGCACACAGGCAGAACTAGTTTGCGCAGGGACTCTGTAGTGGGCAAGGGGGGAAATGTAAAAGGGCCACCTCTACTCTGCACAGATTTGGGTTACGTGTAGGATTAGGGTTCTGTTTTAGCCACGCTAGTAATTGTTGGTCGATCTGTTGACTTAACAGTTTGGTCCATTGGTCCAGAGTGAAATATCTCAAGGAACAGTTCTGAGGTACTGTACTTCTACTAAACATGAGTATTTCTATTTTATGCTACTTATACTTCTACACCACAACATTTCAGAAAGAAATGTATTTTTTACTTTTACTTGAAAGTTATTGTTATTTGACAGATTATGACTTTGAACAGCTTTAATGATATAATGCATTGTTATACAATAAATTAAAGGAAAGTGCTGCTTACTGCATACTTTTAACGCTTGAATAATAATAATAATAAAGAAAGAAGTAAGAATAAAGTTTTGGCTTTGAAACCAAGAAAACATAATGCTTGGCCTGTGAGTGCATCATCAGGTGTAAGATTTAGATTCAGTTTACGAAAACGTATATATAATTATGACAACGTATGACAAGTACATACAGATGAGGTTGAAAATTAGCCATGAGTTCACTTCCTGGAACTACTGTGTCAGTTCTCAGGGATTTACACTGAGTGTACACTGTCTTATGTAAGACACAAGGTGGTGCTACAACGTCAGACTAACAACTGACCTTTGGTTTAACTCACACACAGAGGTACTTGTTTACAAGTCTGAGGTAATGCTAAGAGTGGAAGTGGAATGTTTCAAATGAATAAATTCAGAATTGATCAAAAGATCATCATTATGTTCAGAGAAAGGGATTAGGATAACGTACATATAATACTACAGCAATGTTAAACTGAAAGTCAAAACTTCAGGAGATACACAGCATATACACACACACACACACACACACACACACACACACACACACACATATATATACTTATATATATATATATATATATATATATATATATATATACATACATACATACATATATATACACACACACACACACACACACACACACACACACACATATATATATATAGACACATATAGACAAAGCTGCTCAATCATCACTAAATATGACACTATTAAACTGCTTTTGTATCAGTGACCACATGTGAGGTCATCACCTCATGCATTCAGAGCCTCCACAGCAGAATAGAGACAGATCTCTGACGTCACCGGTCAGTTGATTCATCAACAGTGATTCATATCAGATGGCTGTGACCAGAGCAGGAGAAGAAGAACGAGTTAAAGGGAAATTGAGAAACTTCTGTCATGACCGAGAAACAGTCAATCTCCTCCGACTTTCAGGTCAAAAAACCACCGCAGTGTACCTCAGACCTGGATCGTTTTCATTCTCACTTCTTATGTTTTAAAGCATGATGCATTTGGAATTGACTGATCTGTATTCAATGCCAAAGTTAGAAAAAACAAAACTCAACAAAAACAGAGAGGAATGCAAATGCTTAATGGGAAAATAGTGTATTCGTGTTTTGTGGCTTACTTGGAGCTGCCTGTGTTTTCCCAGCACCAATAGGTGGGTTTTCTCAAAGGAGAAAGAAGAACTTTTCAACTTTGGTCAATCGTCATTTCCTCTACTCCTCTACTGCCCAGCTTGGTTTTGCACAATACGTGTTTGAACTCCTGCTTTAAAAGTTCCTTTGTCTTGTCCATAAATGAAATAAATTGATGAATAGAAATGACGAGCACCACAGAGGCCCCAATATATTAATTCTTGTGTTCTTGTAAAGGAAGATGTGACTCAGATTAAGGGGTTGTACTGTACTTGAAACTCATATTTTATAGACATACTTTAGATTTCCAGATAAATCTATTTCTGTTATCAGCTTTAGTGTACAGACCCGTCCTCTGCCCCATCTTCCCCATTAAAAAATGACA
This sequence comes from Macquaria ambigua, assembly GCA_008360985.2. Classification (NCBI taxonomy): domain Eukaryota; kingdom Metazoa; phylum Chordata; class Actinopteri; order Centrarchiformes; family Percichthyidae; genus Macquaria; species Macquaria ambigua. The sequence goes on from VMKM01000891.1 coordinate 65,740, forward strand.
TTGTAAAAGCATATTATGTAATGTATTTTTATCTGTAAAGAAGTGTATCGCTTACCTGTTTCCTGAGCAAATAATAATTTGTGATATAATAAATCAAAGCAAACAAGTATTATAAACACACATCTGCTACACACCTTTACTACACAAGGTAATAACATACTTAAAAATACTAGTTAACTGACATCAGCTTAATACTACTACTACTACCACTACTATGTAAGTGGCCACACAGGACGCGGTAACCTGTTTAAAGACAATAATGAGCGAGGAGGAGGTGAAGAAAAACCCTCTCCATTATTTTCTATATTAGGACACTGCAAATTACACATTTATATGACTTAAATAGAAATAGTGAGATTATGTTTCATTTGTTTGTAGTCAGTTTAACCCATGGTTAGGCTGACTGACGTAAAGCATCAGTGTTGTTGCCATGGTAATGGGAATTTAATATACCTTGTGCAATGATTTAGAACACTTCTAAGTGTTGACACCTGCCTGCCAAGAGGAGTATTTCCCATGTTTATCCTCAATTTCCTATTTATAATGTTAAAGAAAAAAGACATGGGTAATATTATGGGATTTATTTTAATACAATGAGCTGTACATTAGATTAAAGTTGCTGTTGTTTCCCATCGCTGCTCTGTGCTGACCCTCTGTTCACTGAGCCGATGGGCTGGTCCTCCCTCAAGGAGATCCAGCACAGTTCATTTACAGTATGTCAAAACCATCCCTGACACACACACACACACACACACACACACAAACTCTTATGGGTATTACATAAGATGTTGTTCTTTTTTGTGTTTTGGTGACAAATTAGTATGGTAATATAAATTTACCAATGAAGAATGTCATGCAGATGTCTTCTACTTTTTCTTATTACCAATTGGAGTTTGGACAGACATGTTTTAATGTGACCAAAGGTGGGAGACTACCAAATACTGAAGCTCTTCACCAAAACGCATACTGTAGGTACTGGTACTTGAGAAATTCCATGTTTGGAAAAAACAAATTCAGAAGCAAATATTGAGTTTTTCACTCCACTACATTTATGTGATGGTTGACCATGAAAATGAGCAAATTTACATTGTACATTCAACATAATATATACTCAGAAAACTAGCTGCCATTGGATAAATAAATTGTATCTTTAAATTGCCAACTTTTCAAAAACCATCAAAAACTTCACTCTCACCAACCTCATCAACTGGTAGCAGGCGGCTGTTTAAGTCAAACGTGTAGCAACTAAAGAGCCAGACATTTTTCTCAGGAGCTGTTGGAGACCAAACCACAGCTAAAAGATGAATATTGGACTTAGCTGGTGGACAAAATACGAATCCAAATGAATGGTACTGTTGCCCTGTGTCTGCAGGATGTTCCTAAAACATTAGCCACACAGCAACTTAAAAGGGTGATAAAATGTTGGAGCTGTGAATCTGTTGACTTGAATTTTTCTGCCCCCTGGTGGTTGAATATTGATTAATGCACCTTTAACATGTTAACAGTCAACTCTGACAGAAGCCATTCCTTATATTAAATACTTTTAATTTTGTCACTTAAGCACATTTTATCACTAATACTTGTTGTCTTTTGGTGAAGTACATTTGAAATGCAGGACTTTCACTTGTTATGGAGTATTTATTTTTTTAGTTGTTGTTGTATTGGTACTTTTAATCAAGGATTGATTTGAGTGCTTCTTTCACCTCTGAAAGTTTCAGCCGATAAAAAGCAGTGCGGCTGCAGGCTTCTGCCACGCCATTCTGTATTGAATTACCTTTAAAGTAGCAACAGTCGGATTTTAATGAACCTTGAACAGAGAGAACAGTACATGTTGGTACTGACTGGCCAGAGAGTGCCTGAATACTACATGGGGGATGGAAAAATTTACTTGTTGACTTAAAACATAGAAAACAGTTGTTCCATCCTTAAATTGGATTACTGAGACGTTCATGCTGTGTAACAACTGAAATTTATACACAAACACAACTCAACAATAACAATAATGATTTTTCATTCAAATATATATTTCACAACTGGAATTGCAGGAGGGGCGGCGCCCTGAATGGACCACACGCCACTGCTTAAAAAACAAAACAAAACATGTTTTTAACCTGCGTAAATCAGCCACAGTTTTCAATCCCAAATTAAGTCTACACATTTGTCTTTTCCTTGCGATTAAGTGTGAGGTTGAGCAACAGTTTAGAGGAAAATGACCTGAAATAGCCTTTTCCATGACAAAGGCAGACGAGCTCACTGACTGCACCCTAATGCCCCAAATTACACACCTCATGGCTGGCTAATGGAGGGCTTGGTGTGACCATTTTATTGGCAGTGAATGGACAGACCACACACACGCACACACACAATTACACTATCAGAGAGTGTAACATATGCATGCACACACGCACATTAGAAAACACATTTTACAGCTTTTTGAATGCCAAAATGATGACTGACAGACATTGGTTACTAGACAGAAATACAGAATAGATTATGCACAAAAAGGCCAGTTCAAAAAGTTTCAGCTGAAACTGATCTTTTTAAGTGGGTCAGTCCATTAACAATCACTATGTGAGGATGATTAATGGGAAAGCACAACATTATTGGCACATAGACAACTGATGATTATAAACCATCAGTATTTACTGGACTGTACACTGGAGTAAATGAGTAAGTGCAAACCAACACGGCCAGTAGCTCCCTCTAACTTTGCTGCATATACATTTTCTCTGTGTATATATATTTGTGGATATATGGTACGTGGCAGACAGACCACGATGGGGCCCAAAATACACAAGGTAAATACACGTATCACTGGGGTTGATAGATTGATAGATAATTACCACACTTAGGTCATCCTGCAAACATCAACTCACACAGAGCACCATAAGTTGTTTACTTACTTTCAGGAACCCTGGTGATATTTACCACTGATATATTGCACTGGAAAGCAGAAACACAAGGTTTGGCAGGTTGTCTGCTGACATTAAAAACATGCTGGATGCGTAATAAACCATATGCACTCTGACATTATCACAATAAGCCGAGGTTCCCCTTTTTCTTCCCTGATGTTTATTATTACGCAGACCATCCTCCAGTACAACAGCTGTGGCCTGTGGCTGCGACATAACTGACTGCTGGTCACATTATGGCAACTGAATACACTCACAGGCCGCCTGCATACTTACAGTCTTAAAGTTTGTCTCTAGAGGGGCCCGTGGTCAATCTGTCTCTGACTGCAGTTGTCAGTGTTTATATGACATAACCACAGATGTAATATTTATGGAAAGATGGTGTGTGTGTGTGTATGTATGTCTACATATACTACATTACGCAGCAGTGACTGCTTTATGAACCATTAAACTGTAACCTTTAGGTCTAGATGACTGGCGATTATCAATTGTGCAATATAATAAATGTAGCATAATACCAATACAATCATGTGTTAATCATTATGGCAGGTTTCAAATCACCAACACAAATTATTTTTATGTAGGAGTATATTTATATGTCATACAAAAAGAGTTAAATGGGATCAACAGTGGTCCTGAGGGCGCTTTTCTGATTTGAACATTGTTTTTTTTTAAGTGGTAATTTTGACATTTCAGTTAACCGGTGAATTGCGTTGTGGTGAATGCACTATTCAGGGACCAATTCTGTGCTGAAGTGAGGCTTTGTTAAACACAGAGAACATATTTTAAATGTCGAGTGCTGGCCAACAATCCGTCAGTGTTAAAATATTTTGGTCAAAATGCAGAGGAGGTGTTGAAATTCATAATTTAATTACTTTATATCCAAAGCAGGTTAAGTGGATGTGCGAAACATCACGAAGTAGAGAAGAAAGTTCAACTTTTTTTAAATTCCACTTGTGTCTTTTTTTTAAATTTACCTATTTCTGCATTAATGTGAAAATGGCAGGCAGCTATATGTTATCTGGGTCAATTATCAATTATCTGGGTTGTTATAACTCGGACTGCTTGCAAGATTTTGAAAATCAACAAGTAAAAAACAACAAGTCCAGTAAATGTCCTTTTTAAAGCTTACTGGGCCTTACTGGGGTTGACTTTCAAACTTTAATCTGAGCGTTAAGCCAAAAAAGTGTGGCCTTGTGTGCATGTATCTATCAGCGTTACATTGTTTGTCACACGGTCAGAGTGGCTCCCATTAAGCTAGGTGTTCATGACTTCTAGACAAGGAGACAAAACACTCTGCAAAGCAACTCCACAGCCATACAAATACACAAAAATGCTTTTAAATTACACACTCCATGCAGGCAATGCCACTGCAAACTCACACATATACTAGGCGCCGAGCACATAAACACAACACAGATTCAAGCATGCACACAAACACACACAACTCAGTGACTCATCCATCATCCACACTGTCTCCACGTTAGATCAAAGCTGTGGATGCGGCCACCCAACAGCAGCGGTTCTGATTGGTATCTTAACCTGCATGCTGTTCCACACGTAGCCTCATCACAGCTCATTATGGCCCGCTATGTCCGACTTACTGACAAGGCCTATAAACAATCACAGCAGTAACCGTCTCTCCTCCTCTGCACCAGCGCCATGAGTTCTGTGCTACGGGACATTTACATGAAGCTGGGAAAGTCTACTTCTTTGTTTGGGTTCGATATGCTAATTGTCACAGCTGAGGGCGCATAATGAAAACTGTCTTTGCAGTCATCTCTGAGCAACCCTTTATTTTTAGACCCAGCCGGTATTTAAACTGTCACGCCAGACAAAGCTCCCTTTAAAGTTCCCAGCTGTAACATTTTAATAAAACAACTGTTCTAGCCCTGTCTAGGTTGGAGTGGAGGAGCATGCATGGTGTGAGAGTGAATTTGTGTTGACTAGAAAAATTCTAACTTCACTTGCAGCAGTTGCAAACAAGAAGGGATGGATCAGAGAAAGCACAGAAAAAGAAACTGTGGTTTGCATGTAGTGCTAGACAGACAAGCGAAAGACACTCCAACTTCATTGGTCAAAAATCCACTGATGTTACAGTAATGACGGGCAAATAATCTGTGAGAACAAAGTGTAGAAACTCCACGACTAGCGGTGACCAACTAAGAGACCAACTGCGTGTGTTTTGCCCTACAAGCTAGCAGGGTCACCAAGTTTAACATGCTAAATTACTTATAAATTATCAACGAAAAAAATAAGAATTGTTGCATAAATGAATAGCATTACAAGCTCTTATATTGATCATTTATATTCCCAATATTACCAGTCCAACAGATGGTGGAATGCACAGAGCAGAAGCTAATAAGTACGTAAGTTAAGTTTAACTTTATCTTTTCTGAACCTAACCAAGTAGTTTTGTTGCCTAAACCTAAGGTCACCTGAGTATTGTTACCATGATGACAAAGGTCACCTGACGAATGTCACCTGACTTCGTCCTTTCCTGTACATCCAAAACTCATAAAATGCGCCATCTCTAATGGCATTAAATGACACGCGAAAAGCTTAAAACACGTAGACATGACATGTGAAATGTCCTTAAAAGTGGTGTGCTTTTTATAGGCTATCCCGTGAGATCATGTTGTTCCTGGACAATGTATCGTAATGACTTAGGTGATCCCTTGACTTTTCCTCTAGTGCCACCATGATAATGCCACCATTTTTAGTTTTAAGGGAAATATTCAGACAACTATTGGATGGATTGCCGTAGAATTCTTTCCCACAGGATGATTTGTAATAACTTACACTATCCCCTAAATTTCTGTCTAGCACCATCATCAAAAATAATCTTGTCATCAGCCTCAGCTGTACTTTGTGTGTAGTGCTAATTAGCAAATGTTAGCATGCAGATGTTACCTGACATTACTTGCTAAACAGCATGTCAATATTGTCACTGAGCTAAATGCTAACATGCTCACAAAATACAGCCTCACAGAGCTGCTAGTGTGGTTGGGACTCTTATTATTTATTGCACATGTACAGTATAATCTCAGTCAACCCTTCAATGAATCCTACCTTTGTGAAGCTTATAATATTCAGATTATGTTGATACTTTGTTTCCCCCTCATGTTGGCAGATTGGATTGTACAGATGAACCTAATTAACTAGTAAGTCAGTGTAGCTGGTGCAGTTGGAGTGAAAGTTTTAGGTACTTATTTTACACCAAGCCAGAAGTTTTCATCTGAATGTGTAAGCAGAGGTCGTCAGTGCCTGCAGCCCCACCCAGCTAAATAATCACCAGCTTCCTCCGGCCATTACAACCTTTTTTCTCCCTCACACTGTCTTTTCCCCGTTTCTCATCTCAAGAGGGTAAAGATTTGGAATGGGAAGATGTACTGACAATGTTGTCACGTTAGAGGTGTCACCCTGGGGGGATGACGGAGTGCATCCTGCTCTGCTTCACCTACATGGTGAGTCATAAATGGGAGGACAGCTGAGGTGAATGGATCTCACCATCCTATTAGTAACTGCAGTTCAGATTAAAGTCATGTCCTCTCCATACACTCTTCGTATGGAGTGTCACATCCACATTTTAAATATTACAGGAATAATCAGGATATTGTGAATGTTGCTACGAAAGCTGCTGTAATGCCGACCCACATGTGAACTGGGATACGCTGCCAGCCATTGCTTTCGGTAAATGGAGGACAGTAAACAAGCCAAGTCAAAATGGTATAATGATGTCAGACTGGGACCGCTAGCTGCCCTCCTTTAATTTCCACATCCTGCCTGTCACATTGAGTGTCTCTCATGATGACAGATGCAGCTCTTGACCATATGAGAGATGCAATTATCCTTCGCCAACTGTCCTCTACCTTAGTGCTGGGAATGAAGCACGTGGCTAATGGCTCTGCTGTCACTCCTCTGAAGATCTGTGAGATCAGTGGGGATGAGGAGAGACGTGGGTGGGATCATTTATTGAGACTAAGCCACTTCACCTGGTGTGGTTTATGGTGCGTATCCATTGCCTTGATGCTGCCCTGGCTCCTCTTGACCTTTGGAGCCATTAATGAAATTGTGACTGTGATGTGACCCACACCAACACATTAAACGCACTGTTTTTTTAACCTGGATGATTGCCTTCCTGCTAACTTACCTGAAATAACTGTCTAATGCTGCTCTTGTTTTGGTCAAAACAACGCTCGCAGCAACGCGTCAACTGTGATGTTTTGCTTTGGAAACAACATGTCGAAAACCTCCAGCGCAAAAGAAGGATTTCTACTCTGAATCTATAAATAAACACCATCAACACTGCAGGATAATTCCCATCACATGACCTACAGACAAGGGTATTATGAGGTAACTTACGGTCAGTACAATAACAACAAATTAGGGGTTATTTTTTGAGTGGAGTGGAGTGAGTTTGGAGAAATAGACAAGTTTGTTAAAAGATAAAAAGGGAAATTGACTGAAATATAGAACAGTGTTAACTAATCTCACTGTTACCTTCCTGCAGACTTAGCTAGCATCATAAATGCTAAAATGACCTACATTTTCCTGTCAAGTGACCTCTTGCGGTTGTGCAAATAATGACTGTTCTGTGGCCGTACACAGCGTGTGACTTGGCACGGCCTTTCCTCTCCGGTCTACGGTCTATATTGGTTTCTTTTAGCAATTAAAGCTGCACTTTTCAAGTTTTTATACAAACACTGGGTCAAATGACAAAGTGTAATTGAAAGCCGACTCTGAATTACACATATAGTAATGTGAGTATGAAAATAAATCTGACCTCTTCCTTTAAGATAATCTTTCCCTAATGTGACCCAAGTAGTTTAGTTGCCTTAACCTAACCATAACTTAACTACAGGGGTGCCAGATCAGAAAGTGCCCATATGAATCCATTTTGGAGCAGTAGGTCATTTTGGGAGCTACTGACCTATTTTGTCTTTCAGGTTTGAGGACTTGTTGGGTCAGTGTGTGTTTTTGCACCTCAGGGCACCAAAGGAGCGTCATGCTATCAATAAATCAATCAAAATGTATTTATATAGAACCTTTCAAACAAATTCAATTCAAAGTGCTTTACAAGCGATTGACAAAACGTAGAAAGTTAAAAATGGATTTAGAGACTAATGCACACCAAAACAAGTGAAAAAGCATAAAAGATAATACAAGCAATAAAAATAGCCTAAAAATAAAATCATGAAATACAGCACACATATAGCAAAATAGTAAAATGTTAACAAAATAAAATAGAATGAAATAAATTATAATAATCAGCAATAAAATGTTGACAAAACAGAAATAGAATAAAATAAAGAATAATGGGGATAGTAAATAAAATAAGCATAAATAATAAAACCATAAAATTATAAAATCACTACATAAAAGCAAGGCTAAATTTTTAGTTTACGTTTAAAAATCTCAGTGAGCTTCCATAGGGCCGACAGTAGCCACCCTGTTGCATTTCTCCTTAGACGTACTTTCAAACACAACTAATTTGCATTAGCTAAATATATTTGAAGGGAAATGTATTGCTGCTATATTTTGTAGCCATACAGCGGCAAGCTTCAGGACAAACTTCCCTCTCTCCGGTGGAAACAGGAACTGTTGTAACTTTATGTAACCATGGTTTTGTGTCTTTTCGCTCTGCTGTTTATAAGCTGCTTGGTTTTTGCAACATTCCCTGTAAATATAAAACACTTTGCAATCAAATGAACACGTCTACCGTTTTCTAGACCAGAGAACAGTATATTTGATCTTAAATACAATGTAACCTTTAAAATGTTAACATCTGTGTGACATTATTAAATGTCTATCTTAGTTTGAGCAGTTTGCGTTTGTACGGGTAGTCACACAGAACTTCCATTTGTACGGAGCGTCTTCCATGACGAACACACCACAGCGCTGCATGTGGTCAGTAAATCAGCAGCGATGTAGACTCACTGTTGGAGGGCTTTACAAACCACTTCCACTCCCTGCTAACTGGTTTGGGATGGCACTTAATGAATGAATGAATCCTACTTCCTCCAGCACTACCATGAGGTTGCCATTTGTGGTTTTGAGGGAAATTTCTCCACAACGATTGAATGGATTGACATAAAATTTGATACAGACGTTCATGTCTCCCACAGGAAGAATTCTAATAACTTTGTTGATTCCCTTTTTGTACACCCAGACAGAGCAGCTAGCATGGCTGTAGATCTATTAACATATCAACAAATATTCATATTAGTCAGTCCATTTGTTCATCAAACACTTTTGATCCAGAGCAGCATATCTTAACAATTACAGGCCAGATGGCCTTGTTGTATTCATAAGTTAGATTTCATCATGCACATCTACCATATCAATGTCAATTTTGCACACAGTATACTACATAATCTCTTAAAAATAGGTTTGGAATTCATGCTCCCCAGTGGTTAAGGGATGGATGGATCGCTACGTTTTAGCACCACCACTCTCCAAGAAGAGCTCTGCTGTTTGTTCCATCCAGTAATTTAATATTGTGGCATGTGTTTTAAGGAAAGTTATGTTTTTATGGTTTCCTAATCAAACATTTGAGGTAATCCAGTTGTTCAGGAAACCTTTTGTACACCCAAGAGGTGTACAAAATCCTTTCTAAATACACTGAGGACATGATACCATAACCGTTCAAAAAAGTAAATACTTATTTAATAATTTAATGAACTTACTTGCATCTTGAAGTTTTTTGTCTTTCATCTCTGTAATTTACACCAGAATCTTGGTTCTGCCCAGTTTGTACTGCTTTTCTGTGCATTACTTGCTGTCCATCAACAGGTCTTACCTAACGCCAGCATATCTGCGTTTAGCTGCTGCAGTGCTCGATGAGATGCTGTCGGGTTTGAAAAGGCCTGCTGAGAGATGGGGCTGGCTCTGCAGGCGTGATGTGTGTGTGTGTGTGTGTGTGAACCAGGAACACACAGAGCCATCATCACCTTGCTGCTGTGTCAGCCCGGCCTCTGGTGCTCTAATCATATCCTGCTGTCTGGATGAGCGCCGGTTAGCAACAGGAGATTGCCAGGCAAAATCCATAATCAACCCCCATGTCGACAGAAACCAAATAGACCTATCACACTGTTTTAGTCCCGCTGAAATTGTTTTTTGTCTGTCAGAGCATACATATCTGCTCTGTAAATCACTTGTCCTGTGTTCTCCTTTGGAAAAAAAAAATCAGAAACCAAATGAGAGGTGTATGTTTTATATTTTTTGGTTTCATAATGACACCCCCTAGTTTTGCATTAATTCCATGGAATACTGTTAGGTGTCCATTTACGCAGATGGAGAACTTGTTTCCACACAACCAATCCAATCTTGCATAAAGCAGTAACTTCAGCGTTCTGTCACTGGCAGAGCAGATGGTCACACTGAGCCAGACAGCAGGCTGCTACACAGCACAAGAGCCACGGACTCTGAACAACAACCACATTAGCTTTTCCTTCTTATCTAACTTACAAACATGACCACACGTCTCATCCTGCACCTTAGCTTGTTAAACGAGCGACCAAACAAACATTCGCCGGGGAAAAGTGCACTGCTAGCGTCATTTTACAGGCAATATAGCTAATTAGCTGCAGCACATTAAACAGCATGTAAACCAACCTGCAAATGTCACACGCTGTCCGGCCACGACATGTCTGTTGCCAGCTGCTGTCAATCAAATACGACATCGACACGCCATGCGACATGCCAGCTGAGACAAAATACCTTTATTCTTCCTTTTAATAATAAAAAACGATTAAGAATACAATATAAAAGGAAGACTAAATGTGATTTCAGTATTTCAGTCTTCCACCGTGCTGGTGGCGGCAGAGTTGCTGTCATCTCATTTATTGATGGAGCATAGAAACAAAATGTAATGTAATAATTGTAATGATTTGATAGATATTACTGATTCAAAATGGACGAAAGACTTTGAAAATGGCGAACTAATTAGAGAAAGAAGAGCTCAGGAAGAGAACATTAACGTTGTCTTGTTTTTTTATCTTTTTATGTATAAATATTAAGTTTATACTCTAGCTGATGAGTGCCTCTTTGTTCAAGGGAAATTGATGCGCTTTATACAGTGTTGATGTTTTGTAAAGGTGTCTTAAAAGCCTAGAGATGGGCCGCCGCTTAATAAATATTCAATTAATTTAATCAGTTAATTAATTCTAAAAAAATGTACATATTTTTGGCTAAATCATATAAGTAACAACACGTTTTAGGCATGAAGTATCATCCTTGACCTTGGAAATGGTAGTTTTACAAAACAATTTCAACTTTTCCGGAGCTTTCAACCGTATCACGCTGTCTTCATCAGCAGATATTGAAGTGGGATCGTACTATTTACTGTTTTCCAAAGTCAAGAATGAACTTTGATGCTTAACTTTTAAGCCAACATGGAAGAGAAGTCCTTAAAGTGACAGTTACGCTAACGCCAACCACTGATGAAGGCAGTCTCATATGGTTGAAAGCTTAGGAAAAACCTTATAAGTGATACCTTGAGTTGGATTTGTTTTGTCAGAATTTTTTTTACTACTTTTCAGTCCGCTGGCATAGAAGACAGGGTTGATGTCTATCCTTTTTTACCGTTATTCTTACCCTAACCAAATTATTTTAATTGCGTGATCTTAACCATATCTGACTCATTTTAGTTTCCACAGATAAATATGACATTCTAGTTAAAATGTTTGCAGATACAATACATATGAACATTTCGTCTGATATGTAAAATAAAAAGAAAAAGCAAAATGTTTCCCTGAAAATGTATTTTTGTTAATGCATAACATTTTCCTGTGACTGTAATTTGTAGCAGATGAGGGTGGTCTTTCTTATATTTCATGTGTGCAGTTATTTTTTTGATTAAAATGCAAACTGTGTAAAAATACTTGTCAGTAGATTATAGGAAGCCAGCACATTTATCATCAAGACCATTCGCCAAATGCACAAACAGCCATTATGACCCTCCTCTCTGATTGAAGTCAATTTTTCAAAAAATGGCCACACTGTTTGAATTCATTCTTCCTTTAAAAGGGAACCTTTGGCAGCCCCCCATACTTTAAATGCCTACATCTGTTGGCTACGAATCAGAAAGGTACGTTTCTGCTTCAGCTGCTCTTAGATCACTTGGAGAAAAGAATCCAAGCTGCTTTTAGGCATCAGATAAAAGAAGAAACTGTTCAGGGCTACAGATTTAGATATGAGGTCATGATTAAAATAGGCGCCAGGAGACAGAGAGAAGTAAAGAGGGTGGTGATGGTTATTTTCATGCATGCATTTATCAGAGGGTTGTCCGCTGGACTTTGAATTTACATCTGCTTGCCTATAGCTTCATCTTGTTTGTTTATTACCTGGGAGTGAGGCTGCAGATGTTCAATCGGTTTGTCCTCTCAGGTCGAGACGAATTAGCACATCAAAGCAATCTGCACGGTTCATCTCTGAGAGGCTTCACAGGCAGTCAACACTTAGTTTGTGACAAGAGTTGGTGATCAGAGGATACAGCTCCAGTGCTTCCTAATTCAAAACAATGAGCTGTAGTTTAAGTTTGAATGACCTATATTTAATTCATATTGAAAAAACAAAACAAGCAAACAAAACCAGATTTTAAAATCACTTGCTGTGATTGTTGTTGAGCTGGTTACTGGATTCATGGATGGACGACAATCCTGTTTTAAGCTGCTGAGGTCAGAACAGGTTTGGATCTGACTGGAGAATTCTTTAAAAAGACTTCCACATGGCTGGATTTCATCTAACTGTTGCTCAGCAGCAAATAAAAAAAAGGTCAGCAGCCCGTAGCACCAGCTATACGTAAGTTCTCTCTTAAGTTAGGGTGCAAAGTTCACACTGAACCATACGTTGAAACTAGTTAGTTTGATACTAAAGCAGTGTCTACGTTTGGTTGCACCATGGAGACGTAAGGTTCATGGCGTAAAGTCCACACTCACCAAAATCCTGTCGCAGAAAATGACGTTTTCACTTCCTGTGGGCAATAACATTACCGTGTTGTCTCTCGTGCCCAATTGTCTTTGAACACTTAGCGAAGAGGCTAACGGCTAGCTAACATTAATCACCACCAACAACAAAAAGGTACGGAAACTAGGACAAAGCATTATGACTAGGTGATAACTATTCAACCTACTGTTATCACTACTACAACATAAGGTATTATAACAGTACCCTATTATTGGGCAGATGAAATTGTAACGTAATAAACACATAATGATAGCCTACACTGGCAAACTGTTAAATTTATTAGAAAGTTATCTAACCCTATATTTTTTGCTTGCCGGTATAATTCGCTCCTCCTCATCCTCCAAGTTATCCACCTTTCAAAACGATGCGTCATGCCAACCGCTATTTTACGGAGTACTTTACACCTACTGAGGGCTAGGTGTCAGATTTAAGTTGTAACTTCTGTCTACGTTGGAACTATTTCAGCTGGTGCAACCCTTAAAATGTTAGTAATAAACTCAGACCAGTTAGAAATTACATTCAAAATAGGCTACGTTTGAACTTACACATATCTGGTGCAACCCAGTACAGTTCTTTTTAAGCTGCTGTGCCACATTCTGTTCATTTTATTGCTGTATTCATCTTTGCTTGACCAAGTTGATTATAGTTATTAGATGGCAAGATAATAATTTAATTTCAACATACTGTATATTGAAATATACTATGTCAGTCCCTAAAAACTTAAGAGAGAGGATATTTTGGACTGATGATGTCTATCAGAAATACCAAATACTCCACCATCAGCTTGAACACATTGCACCACAATGCACTGCTGCCACAACATATGAGCTGTGTCCCATTTCCATACTACAAACTAACCTTATGCAGGTTTTGAGTATGTTGACACTTAGAATGTAAAAGGTACAAAATGAAGTACTCAAAGAGTATGTGTGCAGACTAACTCCACTTGATGGGTGTGCTGTTGATGGACACCATTGTAACACAATGCCACGCAAAAATGGATGAGCTACTCACAGCTGCAAATATAACATAAACTGCAGGTGGTGGTGAGACAGCCCCAGGAGAACAAAACAAGAATCTGTTGTCCCTCACCACGTTTTGCATCATTTCTGGTTAGTTAAAAGCAGTGAAGTATATAGTACAGTATGTTGAGGATGGTGGTGAGACACGTCTAAAGAAGATGTCAGAAAACAACAAAGTACCAAGTCTTCTCTTGGAAAAACTCGAACAGTCACAGTTCGAGTGACAGTTTGATCTGTTGGCGAATGTATTGGATAATTTTCTATTAGTACAAAATTAAAAATTAAGTAAAGTACATTGGTTTTTGTATGGTACAGTCAGTGTTCGAATTACACTGTGGCTTTCGGGGAGCCCTATTTTTTGGGGGTGGGAGTGTACTGTACACATGTGCCACCTACATGCAAAAATGTCATCTATCAATACATTTCAATTCATACAGATCATATTTAACCTGGGACAATAAAGAAACTAAAATTATTCACTGTTGCAATGTTTTTATTTCTCGCTTTCCGCTGAGAAACAATGAAAATGCCAAAGCCAGGAGACGTACGGTGCATTGACTGCACTGAGTGCTCCCCCACGCATGGATGGCCACAGCAGGAATAGACCCCTTGTGTTTATTAGACACAAAGAAATTGCTATGTGCAAATAAACACGCACGTTGACAAGTGCTTTACTATTAGCCTATTATTTATTTCAGGACCTTTAATATACAGGAAAATATAAATGTGAACAGAAAAAAAAACAGTGGCACCAAAAATTACGACATCTCAGAGCTCCCCCTAAATTTCTCAAATGAGGTTTTGAGTGAGATGGTTCCACAAGACTCAGAATGGCAAATGGGAAGCAAAATGTTCTTTCAAAAAACTGTGCTTCCTTTTGTGAAGTTTAACTGGCGGTGTCGTTCAAAAGTCACAATTTTAATTCATGGACATTTAAACACGTATTGCAATATGTCCCGTTACTGCAAAGCAGAAAAGTTAATTGTTGTGTTGTAAACTGCAAAAATACTATGACACGTAGTACCAGTATACATTTAGTTATTTTGTTCTTTTTGTTCTGTTTGAGGAAGCTCTCAGTTTTTTTCAAGCTTTTGCAGTAATTCCTCAAAAGCTTGAGACGCCCCTCAGTGGAAAACACCTTTGCTGTAAATTTCCCCCAATTTCTCTCTTCCTCTCTCTCCCTCTCTCTGTCTCTCTCTCCCGGTCTGATGTGATTGGTCAGTTTCCTGTCATTGTGCACTCTGGAGGTATAAAACCACTGCTGGGGGTGGAGACACCCGCAGCCTGCTGTCTAATACTGGATAAAAACTCTGCTGCTCGCAATCACACTGTTGCCTCCGTGTTGTCATTTACACCAGCAGTACTGACTTTGGATCTTTAGCGTTCAACCATGTGTAAAGGACTCGCAACACTTCCTGCAACATGCTTGAAAAGGTAAGACCAATTTAGTTTGAACAACAGGTGGATAAAAGTGTTTTTATATTCCTGTTAAAACAACTGTGCTGAAACTGTGTACATGCTAATTTTTATGAGCTTTCTTTTTTTAAATAAAACACTTTATATTTCAAACCAGTAAATGACCTAAAAATAACAGTTAAATATAGAAAAAGAGGAACCAGTTGCTACCACTTCATACAAGCAAGTCTTTGTGCAGATGTTTTTGCTGCAAACAAACTGAAATCTTCTAAAACGTATTTCGCTCACTGTCCTCTCTTCTGCCTCTCCACAGCGCCAAAGACATCAAGCACAAAATAAGCTTCTTACTCCAGAAGCCTGAACCCCAAGCAGCGGATCAGAAACAGATGAAAGAGAAGACTGCCGCCGCCGCCGCCGCCGCTGCTGCAGCAAAGAGGTCAGAGGAACTAATCTCTGTCAGTTCAGTTTGTGAAAGTGCTTTAAAAATACTTGTGTTTATTCTTCAGATCCCACATCAAGCTGCTCTCCCAGGAGCTCAAAATCACATTTTAACCACATTCACAAGGAGTATGATTAAAGCAACAAAACTCTCCATTCATGTTTCTTGAGGAGTTCTGTGCATGTTGCATTAAAAGGAATTCACGAGTTGCATTTCCATCTGGAAGCACTGCATAGGGAAATACTTGGGGAAATATGATGAAGGTTGTGTTAGCAACCACTAGGAGGATAAATGATGCATACTGCTTTACGATAAATGTCTTCCATTTATTCAACAGTTATCTTTAATCACTGCAGGATGCATATTTTCATGACAACTACTTTTTATCCACCTTGATTAAGTCTTTATTTCTTACAAGACACATAACTTGATCACCAATCACTAATTAAATGACTTAACAAAATCAAAAATGACTGGCACCAGCCAAGATTGTCCTTTTTGACAGCGGGGAGACGATAAACTCTGTCAAGTTGCCAGTGTTCAAACTGTAGACCTTCAATATTGACGTACCTCTGAATGAATCATTGGGACTTTATTGCAGGATTTCATTTCCGTTGTCTGAGGTTTGTTTGGAGGGGGATGAAGGGGTGACGAGGAACGAGATGTAGGAGTTGATTTATAAAGAGAGAGAGAGAGAGAGAGAGAGAGAGAGAGAGAGAGAGAGCATTGACGCACTAAGTTGAAAAGCCATTTTACTGATTGGGAAATAGATCATTTCCTGCTTGATTTTTGAATTTTTTGTTTCAGTGGTACTTGCTTTGTTTTATATGGAAAAACAGCCCGCGTCTCCTTTCATGTGTGTAATTGTATTGCAGGTGTTGGTTTGTGTCACCATGGAGAACATTTCTGAAGCCTTCATGATTTATATTACTTTGACATATAATTACTCTTGCCAAATTAATATAAAACATGTATATATACATTTTGAAATTGAAGGACATTTGCTGAAGAACACGTCTTCTTTGGGCTTATTCCAGCCTTAAAGCTGGAGTGTGGAACGTTTGTCTCCCCCTTGTGGCAGTGAGAGTAATTACACAAACACTGTTGTTGCGTGCTCATGACGTATGCCTACAAATTTCCACAGTTTGAAGACAATAATCCATTATTTAGGTAGAGTAAATGTAATAGCTATGTAGCCTACTCCAAATATTTTACAAAGACCAACCTGTCCAAGAGCAATAAGGCCACATCCTGTCTGTCCTCAGTCCCTGCTCTTCTTTCAGCCTGTCCAACGAGGAAAAGCTACACCAGTGGTTATCGTGTTTGTCCTCGCCATCGGTCACTTTCTTTTTGACTGTAATCCTTCCTCTGAATGCCAAGTTTCTCTTTTATCTGGAGAATCAGAAACTTTTCCTGGACGCTTCATAGGTTTTTCCGCCATACGCCTACTTCGTCTCTACGGTTGCTTCCCTCAGCAAACAAGAGCCATGTAGAGAACAATCTGAAGTCTAGGTGAATCATGTCATGATCACGTAGAGAGAACTATCTGAAGTCTGCGTGAATCTTGTCACGATCACGTAGAGAGAACTAACTGAAGTCTACGTGAATCATGTCACGATCACGTAGAGAGAACTATCTGAAGTCTGCGTGAATCATGTCACGATCACGTAGAGAGAACTATCTGAAGTCTGCGTGAATCTTGTCACGATCACGTAGAGAGAACTATCTGAAGTCTACGTGAATCATGTCACGATCACGTAGAGAGAACTATCTGAAGTCTGCGTGAATCATGTCACGATCACGTAGAGAGAACTATCTGAAGTCTGCGTGAATCATGTCACGATCACGTAGAGAGAACTATCTGAAGTCTGCGTGAATCTTGTCACGATCACGTAGAGAGAACTATCTGAAGTCTGCGTGAATCATATCACGATCTAGCATTTTGAACTTCTGTTGACGCCACTCTCTCTCTACATGGCTCTGGGGGCAAACCAATCATTGCTGGTTGACGTAAAATGCATTAGTACCAGTTATTACCTGTGCACCAGTGAAACACAGAGATTTACCTGCTGGTGATAGGCTTAATCAGCATTGTGTGAACTCGTCTGGCAACGGCTTGAATGTTACAGACGTTCATTTATATGTAGTAGTCCCGTACTGCAGCTGTAATGAGCTTCCCTCTGGAAACCTTGTATTGTTCTTTATAAGCAGGTTAGTATTAGCAACACTTACCCTGACCTTTCCTCTACAGTAACATATAAGCTATTCAGAGACAGTTACAACCATATTCAATAATCAATATTCGGTTTTCCTGCTGGAATTGTTCAGCAGCAGTATCACTCATTCCATTCCTCTTGTGTATATGAATACAGATTACTCTTTTCTAACCGGATAGTTATTCATTATTTTCATTAACACTGTTGTTTCTGAGGCGATGAAATCTTTAAGGAGGCATTATCGTACTTTAGCTTTTGCTGTGTAAATGTCAGCGAATCGAATCATGCCAGCATGCGTCATATGCCATTATTGATTAGTGAATTGGTGCAGCTGGGATCTGGATGAGCTGTACTCATGTAGAACAAAAGGAAAACCTCTTTACAGGGCTGTCTAATTGTGGCAGTAATACTTCTCAGAGACAATATTTCAATTTTCTTTTCTCAGTTTGTTTGGGTGGGATGACAGGAAGCCAGCAGGGTGGTTTCTCTACCTGTTCAATGGAGGAAGTTTTGCTACAACAATTACCTTATTAAACCTTATTTATATACACAATAGCGATGGTTTTATGCGAAATTCCCAATGGAAATACATGCAGCTTGGGATAAAAATGATGAAACCAGATCAAAAACATCCTGAACACAAATTTGTGAATCTATGTGAAGTGTAATTTACAGTATAGTTTTACATATTGTTGCATCCTTTAGCTTTTCTTTTAAACTCCCCACTCTGAAAGACTGCACAACCTTATTTAAAAACCTTTTATCTGTGTTTTAGCGTGCCTACTGCAGCTGAGGTGGAGAAATGGAAGGAGTCTTTCAGCCAGTTGATGAGCAGTAAAAGTAAGTGTTGCATTTCACACCAAACAGTTTAACCTGAACTAGGACAAGGCGAATGGGGTTGTGTTTAAATCCAAAGTAAGCCTTTGTCTGACACTGATAAATTTGACCCTGTCAGGCGGATGCTTGACTCATTGCTTCTCCAGCAGAATCTCTCTCGGGGCTTATGAAAACTAAACATGACAGTTCTCATGTGACATGATGGTGCTGCAATCATGGGAATATTATCAGACAAGACCATGACCTTCACATTCCTCGCTAATGGTTGCCGGTAAGGTTTTGGCAATCTCAAAAGTGATGCTTAATCTCTTTCTTCACTCTTTGTGAGGCACGAAGTTAGAAATAAATTAGCTGTAGTATAGAAGATGTGCTAATGTGCTAATTAAATAGCATCACCCTGCTCAGATCCTCTGACACATTAATGCTGTGTTCGTGATGTTAAAGGAAAGTTAAGGAGACTTGGCTGGGGGAAACAAACATGCATATTGCGCACACATATACACACAGGCGCTCTCCGACGCATTCTCATGCTCTGGTCTTCTGCTACGTGTCTCAAGGCACTACTCAATGGCCCCTCAGGGCGTGCTGACCAGTGCTGAGTGTGTGCATGTGTGCATAAGCCCTCTGAGAATTACACTGTGTGTAGACACAAAAGGGGAGCAATGGCCTTGAGGGAACCAGCTGAGATCTGACCTGCTCCGTTCCATGACCTCATCCACTGACCTCCAACAGCGTCATGTCTTCCTTCCTTCCTCTCCGACTTCATCTGTCAGCTCTCATTGGATCGATCATCTTTTGTTTATCTTAATGTGGCCTCGATGGTCTCCTCGATCTGTCCTCTTAGTCATGCAGGATTTTGGAGCAGTAATGCTGCACAAGTTAATCAGTTTGATAAAAATAAAGGCTCAGATGTGTGTGTACTGTGCTCTTTCATTAACTGGTTTGGTAATTGGAATACACTTGTCTTGTCTTGTGTATCTAAAAAGACAGGATGTAATTATTGATGCTATTTATTTATTTTTTTGGTAAAATGTAATAACAGTATAATTACGCTGCTTTCTTGCTTCCTGGCTTTGTTTGTTAAGTGTTTATTTTCTCTTAGGAAGATGAACAAGTTTGAAGTGACTTTTCCATCCATTGCCCACCCAGAAAGAAAAGCTTTAGGTTCATTCGGGAGGGGAGTTCAGCTCCCTATTTCAGTTTTTGTGCTGTAAAGCAATCCAGTCCAAGGCCACACAGCCTAAAACGCAGCTTAATGCAGCACTTTCTGTTAAATACACGTGTTAATGATTTATTACTCCGCTGTTTTCTGGCACCTGTTGAGTAATTGGGAGCCGATTCAAACCCATATTTGGTCCAGGGTAGTTAGCAGCATTTTGGCTATCTTTTCCGTGTTGGTACCTGATAGCGGACTGGCGTAACAGATTCTGCTACATCATTCATCACAAGTCTGGCAACCAAGTATGCCAGATTTAGGTCATTTTGATGACCTTTTACATGTGAAAAGGCTGTATTTTCTTATTCTTTTAAAGGAGCATCAATACAGCATGAATCAGCCTTGCCAATATGTGTTATCACAAGCCTCTACACCTGCACTCATGGGTCTGTGAGGTGCACTGGATATTAAAAAGAAACGTTTTTTTTCTGTCTGTGTTAGCGGGTCGTACGGTCTTCGCCAGCTTCCTGAGGTCAGAGTTCAGCGAGGAGAACATGGACTTCTGGGTCGCCTGCGAAGACTACAAGAATACTGCACCTCCCAAGTTGGCGGCCAGAGCCAAGCAGATCTACCAGCAATATGTTGAGGCAGATGCTCCCAATGAGGTAATGACTTTTATCTGAAACGTCTAACAGTGGTGATATGAAATGTCAAACTATCAGTGAGCTTGATCAGTATGAGGAAAATGTATCAACAAAAATGCAATTTGCAGTAAATTAAGCTTATTTATGAGCATTTCTTTAAAAACGGTTACAAGGTGGAAAATGTGGAAGACAAAACAAGCCACAGAGGATTCTAAAAAAAGCAAAAGTTGAAAAAAATTAAAGGCTAAAACTCTATGGTATCATTATCCTGGGAAGTTGGATGCTTAGCGTGGATGAAGGAAATTTGGCACACTACTTTGTTTATTTTATTTTCCATTTTATTTTCATTAAGAGTAAACCCAAAGGACTGAACTGAGAATATATATATTTAAAATGGTGTATTTTGTTTCCCTTTTCACCAGAGCTTGTCCTTTGCCGTGCGGCAGTGTTTTTCGTATTTTTACCCTCATTGTTTTTGCTATAACAATACTTGCCAAAAAATTGTCAGGATTTTTAATTTTATTGTCGTTTTTCTATCAAACCCTTATTACTTTTAGTTTTTGAAATTGGTGCATTTTTCTTGGTTTCCCTAATGATGTTTCTTTGGCCGAACATCAACAATAATCTCTCAAGCTCCAATAATTTAGGTTTTTTAGATGTTAGAGGAGCAATATTCTGCTTTTCTGAGAAACTTTCCCCTTCCAGTGGTCTTTAAAAATTTTGTTTTAGTATCTTAACCCTTTCTTTCCTCTCATTCTATGTAATTTAAGGTAAACCTAGACGCAGCGACCAGAGAAGAAACGAGACAGAACGTTGAGAACGCCTGCCCGTCTTGTTTCAACGAGGCTCAGAAGATGATCTTCACTTTGATGGAGAAAGACTCCTACAGGCGCTTCCTTAACTCCAAACTGATCCAGGATCTGTGTCAGACACAGACCACCGGTGCCCAGGAGAAGAAGGAGAAGAAAAACTGTGACTGTGCCGAGAACAGGCGGCCGTTAACTGGCGGTGCCTAAATGGCAAGCAAACAGGGAAGACTAGAAGAAGGTGCCAAAGACTGAAAATGTATGAGAAGGTAGACATTGGTAAAAATCAGTTATATAGAAAAACCAGTGGTTGTGTTGAAATGTGACATGTGGTTTATTTCTTTTTTGATGGGCTTTCACTTGCTGTTCCTGGAAGTCTTTGACAGTCATTTAAGGGTTTGAAGTGGCTACTGTATGTCCGCATGTGCATATACCAGAAAAAAGATTTTAATATTTCCCATTTCTACATTCATCATCAGCTGTCATGTATTTTATTTTTCTAAATCACAAAAGGTTGAAAGTAACTGATTAAATATTTAATATTTCAATGTACGATATAAATACAGAGAATGTTTAAATATTTGCATTATGAAGCTCAGCTTTTGCTTCTGGTTTCACGGCAAAACACAACATAACCTGCTCTCCAAGTCATGGCCAGGTTATATTGATACTCAGAACACATAAAGGTGAAGCTAACCCTAACGGGTAAAGCTACCTCCACCAACAGACACACCTTCAAAACAACCCTACTGCCAGTGGAGCATGTTGTCAGTGGAACAGTGTGAAGGATTTGATTTATTGAAGCAATAACAATGTACTCTTGTTATAGCTTTAAAGTAATATATCAAGTTCTTTATAAGAATGACCCAACTTGACTGTAATTGATGAGAACACGCACACCAACATCATACGTTTAATGATATTCAGTGATGAGTGTTATAAAAGTAAAGATGACTAATCTATCAGTATTAAAAACATCAGTGTTTAATGATAATGATGATCATTAAACCACTATAAGTGATGTGGGCAGATTCTTTGGAGCTACATTAAATGAACCATCATGTATTCATCCACTGCAGTGAATTTGGGCTGTCTTTAGTTAGACCCAGTGCAGTTAATTTCCATCATACTGACTTGGGCACACACAATTTAATGTCACTTACCCATTAGCTTTACATTTGTTCTTCTTAATTTCCTACTCACTAGTTATCACTTTATCATGTTCGTACAACAGCAGGTGAATGATATTGACGTCTGTGTTCTCATCACTTCATGTAAGTACCTTGCTGATCTAAAACCCCCTGTATATCTCAAAGCGTAACCATGGTAACAACTGGCTGTGCTGTATAACCATCTTGACAAGATCTCTGCACCGTGCAAATGTTAGCTTTGTCTACGTCTAGTGGGAATTTTAAACATGCTTTTAATATTGCAGTATTGATTTCCTGTTGCATGCCATGTAGTTACCAGAAGAGTAGGAGAAAAGGTCAAATTGTGTAATCGATTTTTAAGAGTTCCCCTGTAAGTCTGTAAGACTGTTTTTGTTCAGATGTTTATTACTGTAATTTGTGCAGGGTACGTAATTGTATGTTTACTTTAATTGAATGTATTTTGGTGGCCTTGCATACTAAAATGTTTCATCAAAATGTATACTGTGATGGATAGAAAACTAGATACTGTATGTACATATTTATTAAATTATGTCATTGTCCTATTTATATTATATATGTGACTATTCACAAATAAAATGATGTGTTGGATAATCAGAACTTTGTGTGTGGTTAGCATGGATGTATAAAGAGAACTGGATACAGCGTAAGTGTAAAATGACCCAGATCTTGAGACGGATCTTCTGCATAGCATCTGCATCGGGCGGCCCATAGAGCAAGCATTTCCTTTAACCCCGCCTCCCAACCCACTAAAGTCGCACAGATCATCTGGGCACCAAGAATGTCTGTACAAAGTTTTATGCAAATCCATCCATCCAGTAGAGGTCACAATATTTCACTGAATATATTACTTTGACCTGCTGGTGGCACAAAATGAAAAGTCAGGGGATCACCAAAGTCATTAAGATAAGAGACCATGACTGTCTTTACCAAATTTCATGGCAATCCTTTCAATAACTGTGGGGACATCTCACTCAAAAAACAAAAATGTCCACAAATCCATACAGCAGGTTTGTACACGTCAACATGGAAGGTCATTGTTCACTGTTATGTTTGAAGTGAACCAGCAACCTTTTATAGTTTTCTGGCTAATACATAGAAATTTGATGTGATTTCTGATTAATGACCTGGAGTGTCGTCATGTTGCAGAAAAAGTTATCTTTTATCTCACTCATTCCAAGTCCGACTGTCCCTTCGTAATCACACAGTAGTCATCTGTAATCAGCAGACATAAGGTGGTCTCTGCAATCTCCGGCAGTGACTGTGTGATGTCTGCAGATTATAAATGATTACCACGTCAGAATCTGATGTTAGAATTTTAAATAATCACCAGAAGGCAGTGGCATAAGAAAGAACGTTTTTTATATTATATCAAGACATAATTCAAATCCAGATGTTTTCCTATGGTTGTACCTCTTTTGTTGAGAACTTCTGTGTTAACTGACTAGACATCTGACCAAAAAAACAAAACAAAAAAAATAATGTGTGTAGCAGTATACATGTTAGCTGATTGGTTGACCCTGGTTAGTTCCCACCCAGATTGATTTGTGTTTTGAGCATCTTTTCATCTTCAGATCCCTCTCAAAATCAGTGTCAGACATCCCAGCATGCAAAGCTGAAAGAGAAGATTTGACCTTGGCAGGGCAAGTTGACAACCTGAGAATTTAACGCCTTTAACATTGAGTTATTATTATTTGTCATCACACTTTAGGCCTCCTCTGTGTCTGACTGACTGGTTCACCCTGTGGACGTATTTGTTTCGATTTACCTCCATGAAGTTATGGCTGTTTACTGCAGATGTAATCACACTCACAGCCTGACTCCATGCCTATTTAAGGGCAACACATTTGGGACCATGACGCACTATACAGTAAATAAGCTTGCTAAAAGTTAATCTGCACTTCTGACTTTAACAGACAGGGAGAGGGCAAAAATGCCTAAATATTTAGTGTTGGTTAATTCTGTCTGCCTGCTTTGCAGCTTAGTAAAGGCACAAAAATAGAATAAAAGATGCCTAGATAGTTTTTTTAGAGGCAGAATCTGTAAAAGTGCTTGGGTTAATAATTCACCAACCCCCTTATACAGGCACTTCAAAGAGGATTAGTACTCCCAGAGTTTTTTTCCATGCAGACCTAAAATGGATTAGTTTTTGAAAACATCCTGAGCATGTTGAGCTGATGCTGCTATTCATTCTGTGTTGCTGATTAATTTGTCTCCTGAGAAGACGATTGCGGTGACAGGAAGACTCATGCATACATAAAAGGAATTAATATACACACACACATGCTCATGTTTGCACAGACGCACACATTCTGATGTCTGTACTGCTGAATGTATGTCAGCCTCAGTATGCTTGGATTCTGCAGCTAAAACACGGGAGTCTACAAGAAAGTGATAAATCCACTGGGGCCGGTGTGCTTGTGTGAATTCTTATCTGTCATCTAAAATGAATTGAGAGTGTAGGAGTAGTTAGGGGGAGTCTGTGAGGGGGCCAGCAGCTAGAATTTGGACCGAAACATTCACATTTTGGACTGGAGCTACGAATGAACAATATTTTTGTAGTGATATTTAATGCCAGTACTTGACCATAATGATGGAAAGTACAAAGAAGAGATGGATAGGTGTTTAATCAAGGATTTTATTTTCCATTAAAACCAAGAATGATTACATTATTGTTGGTGGTGTAGCAGCTTATTAAGGCAGAATAATATGGTTGTAATTGCCAGACTGACACCCCTTAAAATGTTGAGTAAAATCAGCTCTTCATCTTTGTCCTGTCAGCAGCAGATACCTTGACATCTTAACAAGCCACAATACAAAAAACAAGCCTCTCTTTCTCAAGATCCATTTCATATTTTCTCTTTTGTTCAGCACCTGAATACCTAATGCGTGAAGAAATAGGTCCTCTTTCAACAAAATTGAATTGGTTGAGCATGAAATTAGTAGTTTGGCAATAAAATGTGAAATGATTGAAAAGCTAGTAAATCAACCTTGAGTTCAGAGGTTTTTGTAAAACAACAAAATTGGTTGTTTCAGTGCATTCCCAAATGACCAATGATCATCTTGCTGATTTGGATCAGTTTAGGCAACTAAAGGTAGTTGGTTAAAGCAGCAATTAGTATTATTCACTGGTCACTTGGGAGCAGTGGCAACACAACATTGATAGAGTATCACCTTGCAAAGTTGTTGTTACAAACAGCTGCCCATTTACACATTGCCCAGACACAGAGCAACATTAGCATTCATTTGAAGTCATGTTTCTGGTGAACTGAAGTCCTGTATTCACTCTCATTTAACCCTGTACTCCAGCAACTCAACAGGGGGAATATCTGGCTGTTTAACTGCAAAATGCTCCACTTTCTTCAGCCTGCAGCTATCTTTGTCAGCTGTTGGGCAGGTAGCATACAGTGGGTTTATCAGAACAGCTGACATCGTTGATAAGAACGGTGTGAATGAACGAAACCAGTAAAGTTGCCGGCTGTAAAACCAAAACAATGAGTTGAAAGACGCTAAAATGCTTCGTAGAGCTGCAGAGTTGGGTAATAATTATCTTAAAGTTTTTTATTATGAACAACTCCTTTCACATTACGTGTAGTCATCGATTGTGTTATATTAAATATTGATAAGTGCAGCTTTAATGTTAGGGAAGGATGATGTTCATGGTTATAACAAACTAAGGTGTTGTTTAGAGACAGGACATGAAAATTAGTCTCTGAAAATCAGATGCTTTGTGCACCCAACCAGGTCAGAACCTGCCACACTTACTTCCTGTTTTGAACTGAACGTCTAATGCTGTCACATTTCTGGAGACGACAGTCATTATCAAGACAGCAAGGGGTCACTTGTTTGGGTAATGTAAACACAAGTTGTTTTAAGCATTTTGAACAAAAGACTGTTCTCGGTGTCCTGTTTGAGGACAGTCACGCCGTATAAGGACACGCTAATGTCACTTCGGCACTTTTGGTCACCATATCCGTTCTTTTTGTATAACTGACCTCCTTTTATTGAGTTGAATGAACTTCCGTGAGCAGGGGAGCTCGTCTGCTTCTCATCCATTCAGACAGCGAACACAGTTTGCATCATTTCACCGCACATAAACTGAATCATTACTGCACCCTTTATTTCTGCCAGCAGGGTGCTAACATCGTGCTTCAAGAGGGATTCAACTTCATGATTGCTGAACTCCACTATAGTTGAATGACAATGAAAGCAAATTCTACACATTTAAGGAATCACGTTTCGAGACAACGTGTTTACCTAACCTTTATTTTTATAATCCAATTCTTTAGTGAGTCATGAAATTATTTAGATTATTTTTGTTTCACTTTTATTGACAGGAAAAATCCAGTGTATCTAAACTTGGATATCAAATATACTCCAAGTACTACTTTATATTGAGACCATGCATCATGCTGCTAGAAAGAAATGTACAGACAATTATTGCAAACAAAGCCTCAATCACCTCCGACAGCTTTTCTTACAGATATAAAAAAAGGCTTGTCAATGCAGCACGTGAGTCCACAAAGGTTCCTTCCATCTGTACCTGAATTAAACATCCAGCCCACACATTTCTGTCAAACTAATGCACACTGATGACGCAACACTGTGAACTTTTTGGTTGTAGTTAAAATTAATCTAAATGAGTGAGGGACATGCAGGTGACGTACGGTGTTTAAAGTGAGCCAAAGTTGAATGGAAATACATTGTCTTAAGTCAAAATATTACTTTTGTCTCTGCAGATTATTTAGGGCGTTTTCACACCTAACCTGTTTGGTTCGGTTTAAACGTACCTCGGTGTGTTTGCCCGGCTAGTGTGGTTCGTTTGGGCAGCTGTGAACACAGTAATCGCAGAAATATGCACTTGTTCAGAACACAGGACCTTCTTCCTGTATTTACTTTCTTGCTCCCACCCCAGACACATCTGACCAATAAGTGGAGTGAACATTCTCAAGTAGCGATGCATTTTAGTTTGCTTGGATTTTTCTCTGTGTGAAAAGAAACCCAATCAAGGGGAAAATGCTCCAAGTTAAAAAAAACAAACTAATTTGATTCGGACCAGAGCAAACTAACTATAGGTGTGAAAACACCCTAAGAGTCTACAGCCATGCTAGCGGCTCTCTGAGGCTGTACTTGCACAGTGGTGCGTTAAGCTAAATGCTAACATCGGCATGCTAACAGGCTCACAATGAAAATGTTAACATGGTAATGTTAAGCTGTTATAATGTTTACCATGTTTAGTTTCTTAGTTCAGTATGTTAGCACCCCAACTTCCCGTTTTAAAAAGGAAATACATCGCAGTAAGGAAGTAATGACACTATTTAAGTTTCGACTCACCAGCTCCTGTGTGTACAGAGGGATTTCCCTCCATTGAACACATAGGATACTACAGGACATTACATTTTAATTTTGGAAAAGAAAAACATGTATATCACTTCATATAGGGGTTTTGTTATACAAGGCTTGTGTTTGTGTGCTTTTCTTCGCCTGCAGCTTTAATACTAGCCAGAGTCTGTTCAGGCTCCAGCTCTCACTCCTGATCTGAGCTTCATTCAGTGCTAACCTGCTTATTGCTGGATGTTCTCTCCTGCCTTCCTAACGGCAAGCAGCAGCTGCTAATTAAAACCTCACAGGAGGATCTGGTGCTCTAATGTGATCATGCATGCAAGGGAGCACGTACACGCTGACACACGTACGCGCAAAGCCACTTATGTCTACCACACGAACACGCGCATACACTCAGTACATACATCCCTGGGGCTGCATGTCTGGATCTCTGGTTTAAACTGATTCATCTCACTGTGGTGTCTCTTTTGTTGTTGTGTTGTATTTATGTTGGTGCTGGTGCTGACATCTGTGCATGGCTTAAATATCAAGTTTGTGACAGCCTTGTGACATGTTTTGACACTTGATTATGTGCAGTGACAATACCTGCATTAAGTATTTGTGGGGCACTATATTGGTTTTCAGAATAAAAAGTCCATCCCTGTAGGAGTGGGGTTCTTGTGACAATGCCATTCCTCTTGCTGTTGCCAATAACTATACAAATACCCCATCTCAAACATTTTATGCTAAATGATATAAGAATGCCTTGATATAAGAAGTTGACTTCCTCTTCCGCCTCCTCATCAAAACTGTCAGTGAAGATGAAAAATGAAGGAAGGCATCAGAAAAACAACCTGAAGAAATCTCTACCACAGGATAACACACACATACACACCCCCAAAACAAGTTTAGTGCATGGATGCAACACTTAAGTCATTGGGAGCCTGTGTGTATGTAATAAGTATTACTGACCAGGCCCGTTTTGGGGCATTTGTATGTTACATACTTTACTTTTGTTTTGCCGTTATTCATTGGTAGATATACTCAATAAAGTACCTGGTTTGGCTCCCATGTACTTTGTAGGGATGAGTGATACTGCAGTCTCTGAAGTTGATACTTATATCAAAACAAGTATTTCAATCAGGAGAGACTTCAGTATGAGTGAACAAATATTTATTGACATGTGCATAATAAAGATGAGAAAAAAAGAGTGAATGATTGAGGCATAAAGATAGTCTTCCTGAGTGAACTTTCGCTGAGCTTCATTAAACGCATCAATAAAACAGATGTGGATACTGATTCTGAATATTGTGTTTGACTATGAATTTTTATGATAATGACAGTCATAGGTGCTGATTACATGGGTGCTTGAATATCCACTTAAAAATCACACTGTAGGGTGACCGTATCAGGAGAACAGTCATCCTGTGACGTAGAGGATCATACATGACGTCAAAGCAGGGAGTTTAACTGTGAGCTAACTTGTATCCATTCCTATATTTAAACTTTCTTGATGCAAAGTGCGTCGTTTTGCCTCACTTTGTGAAACAGTTTGTCTGACCTGAATGGCTCTAAGGAATGCGCAATAACTTTCAAACCAATGCCATTAAGCGGTATAACATCCCATCTATTATCAGCTAGGCCTTTTGAAAAACAGAAAAACAGTGGGCGGACAAGTGACACAAACGACACCGGTCAGTGGACACATGTAGTGAGCAGTGAGTGAGCCCATAATGGTAGCTATTAGTGTAGTGTCTGAGATGATTGCAGGTTATGGTCAACTGCATTACTTTCTCTCCTGTTTAAATAGCTTCAAATTCAGTCTGAGCATTTGTGTATGATGTGGTGGTCGTGTGCATGTGTGTGTGCGTGTGTGTGTGTGCATGTGTGTGTGCGTGTGTGTGTGTGCGTTTGTGTGCGCGTAAGTGTGTGCGTGCGTGTGTGTGTGAGAAGCCGGTTGTAGTTAGTCAACCCTGATTATGTAAGCTGATGAGTTTCTTTGGTACTGATTTTACTTAGTTGGCACTGGTGATGTTGAAGTCTTTTTGTAGTTTGTAAGCATAATATATAGATTCAGGTTGCAGGCAACCTCCGGGAAAAAACTTTAATTTGGCACCTATGATGACAGTAAATTCTTTGAACTGATTATTTGGTATAATTAAATGATTAAATATAAAAAAAATACATGAGACAAGCTGGCAAAAATAACAACTTGATTAGAAAATGTCACTAAAATCACCAATAAAATAAAGGTAACATGAAGTTTGACACTTTAAAAAGAAGTTTCTTAATCTGTGTAATGTTTGTACAATGTACACATCATTTACAGAGCTACTTCAACTGATCCCTTCTTAACTGTCATATTAACAAACAAAACAGACTATAAAAGGAAAGTCATGGCTTGGGGATCAGGAATTCTCTCTTCTTTCAGGATCTTTTCGTGGCAAAAACGTGAAAATATGTAAGTACAGACGAGCAGATCAGGGGCGTGTCCGTTATCCTAAACTATGATTGGCTATCTGCCCGTTCAGAGACAGGACCTTAGTTTGAACCAGCTGTTTGAGTATTTTTGAATTTATATTGTTTTCTTTTGTATGTAGCCTACTTTTGTTGTAGATACAATTTCTTCTTCTTAAAGAATGAAGTATGGAAGCTTTATATTACATTTGTATGATGCCACTCTGTTGTGTTGTGATTGGTCGGTCTATTTATCTTTTAAATAAAAAATTTAAACACAGGAATGTAAGAAATTGTAAGATACTGTAATGTTAGTAATTAGATTAAATTTATTCAATTCTGACGTGTGTACACGTGCGCGCACACACACATGTACTTCATGCCACCCCTGCATAAGTCAGCACCCCACTCGGGCCACCCCAGTCAAAAAAGTCTGGACACTCCACTGGAGCAGAGATGATTTTTATGAGATAACTTTATGACCACAGTAAAAAAAAATAGGTACAACTATTCATTGCAAGTTATGGCTTAGTTTGGGCATATCTTTTCCCTTTTGGTCCTTTTAAACTTGCCATGTTACTTTGGAAATCGCATTAACCAGTAAATTGAATAGTGGGACACTTGGGGAACATAAAATGCAGTCTTGGCAATGAATACTTATTCTTGTTTGTCCTCCCTATTTGAGATAAAGGGAGGACTTCCCATCTTATCTAACCTGCATTGTTGAGGCAAAACAGAAACATATGCCAAAAAACATAAACCCTTGTTCTGACTAATGAAAATCTGACCTTTCCCTCCAATTATGCTGCCATTCTCCATATAACTTAAAGCCTCAGACTCATTGGTCATTTGGTTGGTAACCACATGATGTCATTGGGTCTTCTCCAATTTGCTGGTTTGGTCATATATTGACTTTGCAAGCAGATTGTCAATTGTGACAAAGAGCAAGGGGCCTGAGGCAATCTATGACATAATCAGTGCTACCTCTGCAAGTGCTGTTTGTTCAAAAATGGGAGGTTCAATTTGGAGGAAATGACCAGAACCTTCTCCATAATGCAGAAAACTACAAACGTTTCACACACCATTTTACTCAAAAGATTGTGGGTGAAATAATCACTTAAAGACAGACAGGCAAGCTAACAAAGCCAGCTCTTACATGAGTCTGCTGAGGGAGTGTTATACATACAGGAAGCTTGATTAGAAGACGAGGTGCAGCTGAACAGGCAGGCAGCAGGGCAGCAGGATGATTAGCTGATAAGGAGCAGGTGTGAAGGCCAGAGAGACAAACTGAGGGCAGCTGGTGGGCAGGTGAGACATGACTGGATCTGGAAAATACACTACAGAGTGTCACTCCACAGTCAGAGTCACAGCTATGGGAGTGCGCTCCACATTAAAGGGTAGTGTAGAAATAAACAGGTAAAACTGTGGGATGCACTCTCCTCATCCGTCACCATGGATACTGATGGATGCTTGCTTTTGCAGGTTGAGGAAATAAAAGCAGCCAAGATAAATTATATTGCATCATTTGTGACACAATATAATGTGACCCAACAATTGGGCTTACAAATTTGTTGTGTAACGAACAGGAAATTATACCACATAAACGCATTAATGAAACTTTATTTTTGTTTTATTACTTCTTTGCTCACAAGGAGGCATACAGGGACTGGAACGCTCGTGGATCACACGTGTGGAGGCCATGCTGGAGTAGACTGCTGCTCCGCTGCGTTTGCCAGTCTCGCCAGTGATCATTTATGTGGATGTACAGCAGATGTGCCTGAGAGTCCATTCAGTGGATGCATTTGTGCAGAGAGTTAATTGTGCATCTGACCGGGTGGAGTGGTCTTCTGGCCACTGGCACCCCTCCTCTGCTGCTACCTCTCTCTCCACAGATGCAGCCTCCTGACCCACCACTTGTTAATGCAGCTGTGAAAATTGTTGTCTGCTCTCAAGATTAAATGCACGGCTGAATTAGTTTTCATTTCTATTGGTATTATCAATCTTCACTGACCAGTGCAATCTTAATTAAGTTTGCCTACGCTTATTTGGGATATAGGGATTAAACAAAAATTCCTATCCATGACACTTACTGTACTAGGCTTGCCGATAGCACCAAAACCTGCTACACATACAGATGGTGTTGCTGAAGCTGCCACATCCTCTGATTGGGTCAGCGACTGGCAGCTTGGAGCGCCGTGGTAGCCGAATGGTTACAGCACATGCCGATTCGACTCCAGCCGGTGACTTTTGTTGCATGTCATGACCCTCTATCTCCCCCATTTCCTGTCTGCCCCTTCACTCTCACTCTGTCCAATAAAGGCACAAAAAAGCCAGACATTTTTTTTTTTACAGTATTAGATATTTTGTTTACCTCATCATTCTCTCTCTCTCTCTCTCTCGCTCTCTCTCTCTCCCCATTTTTTTTTTCATTTTTAAAAAGTGAACAAGTCAAAGTCCATTTTCGTTGGCAGTCACATAGCAACAGTGGTTACACAACTTAAAACTGGATGCCAAGCATAATGTGTACAACATCACTTGAGGGCAGAATGATTCTGATTGAATCATGCTGTGATGTTAGCTTCAAGTTCCCCTTCACTCATAAACATGTTTTTCTTCTTGTTCCTGCAATTGAATGTCTGTGCAGAGTTTGACCCTAGAAGGATGTTTTCACATTCATCTGCTGAAAATGGAAAGTTTCTTTGTGCTCACTGAAAATCCCATTTTTAGGGGCGGGGCCTACGAGCATGATTTGTGACATCACAAATAGTTTGGAAGCCAATCCTGGTCCAATATTCAACTTGCAAAAGAACACATCAGATACAAATTTAATATTCAAAGTAGAGCAATTTAAATACTTACAGACATAAAACATGTCTGGAGGGCATCTTTAAGTAAGGAGTTCATGTATTTTCAGTTCTGTCAACAGCTCAAACTGCTCAGACCTTGACAAAGACACGCTGTGGGTGGATCTCGCTGGAAGCCGCAGATATCACTAGGGAAATGCCAAATGTTCTTTTATTTTCTCACATGAAAACAGATCATCCTTTTTCTCGAAAGTGTATAAAAAGCTCTGGAGCTATGAGAACTCTTTGCCACAATGCTGTCAACGACTTGAGAAGCATTGCCATCTTTAAAGGGAAACTCCAGTATTTTGCAATGGCTGCAACGTAATCCTTTGGGGCACTTGTGCCCGTCAAAGTCTGTCCACTAAAAGTCCTTGTTTTTGCCTCCGACAGGCTCAGACTGTTATTGTTATATTATGGAAAGGATCCCTACAGAGACAGACCTTTTTGTTAATAAGTAAGATCCTTTTAATGGACGGACTTTTCACGGGTGCAATTGCCCCAAAGGATTACTTTGCAGCCATTGCAGCCTGTTCGCGGATGCCGGCGGAGGTGATCTACTGGACCAATTTCAAAGCTTTTGGTAAGTATTAGTCATTTAGACCCCAAAATTTATAAAAATAGGGCCCAGGTTTAAAAATACTGGAGTTTCCTGTTAATGAGAAAGTGAGCAATCAGCTCCCTGTGTGCTAACTGATGCTGCAGCACCCACGCCCTCTGCCCTTTAATGAAGCCTGAGTGAACATATACAGCACTGCATAGTTTTATGGTCTTAATCCATCAACACAGATTTGTACTCCCCAGAATGTAAAATAGTCTGTTTTTACCCAAGTCTAGATCTAACATGTCTGTATAACTTTCTACATAGATGTCTCTCCCACAGGTTGAAACAAAATCCCAGAAAGAGATGACCATATTGAACTTACATTCAGATATAACATGTGGTTTCTTATCTCAGGTCGGATCACTGTTTTTCCTCCAAGAGACAGATTTGAAAATGTCTGCAGGTCTGCTTGTGCTTAGAGGGCTAATCATTACTGCTGGCAAAGCAGACGAAATTAATCTTTTCATGAAAACCTTATCACGCACTCCTGTCAGAGTGCAATTCTTCTTCGTATTCTGGCACATTTGGAGGAAAATCAGGTCGTGTACCAGGTGAAATAATAATTAAAAAAGAGATTCTTAGGTTGTAATCAGATTCATAAACTTTTAGTAATGGTATTCATTGTTTTTTTTTTAATCTTTAAATCTGTATTAGTTATATTAGGACATGGTTTCAAGAACAGCAATAGATACTTGTTTGCATAAAAAAATGACTGTTTTGGGAAACAACAGTTCTGACTTATTATTTGTGTTCACACATGCTCACTTTTCTGAGAAGCTACTACGATACTTCTGTAAATGTGTACAGTGTAGCGTACACGTAAAAGCAGTGAGTTAAACTCAACAAAACGTTTGTCAGAAATGTCACTGACCTCCTTTGGGGACCCAAGGCATCTGACCTTTTCCATCTGTTTCTAGGAACTGCGGAAGTAATGGATGCATCCATGCAAGCCCCTGACTGTGTTTGTGTTGGCAGCTGTTTCCTCAGCCGCATCTGTTTCCGCTCTGATTTTCACTCATCACTGATGCTTTTAGTGGCGTACTCTTCACATGCTGTTTTGCAGACAATCTGTTTTCTTAAAGCTATTTTCCTTTGACAGTTTGAGGGATTTTCTCCTTTTGTTTTCAGTCCGGTTTGTGTGTCTGTTTGTTTGATGGTTACAAAGATAATTCCAGAACTGCTAAAGAGAATTAATTTAAAGTTTGTGAAATATTAAACCCCACCAAACTCTTTGTAAAACAAATTTTTTCAATTTTCACCAGATTTGACATATTTTGATGAGCCTCCAAAATTGGTGGGAAGCCAGAGAGGGATCATGTCCTTGTCACTCCATTATAGCAACTCTGGTTAGGCTGCTTGCATAGATGGGGTGGTATCTTGGGGGATAGCATAAATATCCCATGTATTACCCCTCCTGGTGAAAAAGGTGCATCTGGAGACACCATGTGTCACATAGGTAGTGTTAAGTTAGTAGTATCAAGGACTGCAATGATTGGGTATTCCAAATTAGGAAATTTGGTAACAAAATCAATTAAAAAATGCATTAATTTTTGCTTTGCATTTTAACAAGACTAAGAGTCTACAGCCATGCTAGCAGATCTGTAGGGCTGTTCTTGGGCATAACGTTGCTTCAAGCTAAATGCTACCATCAGCAGTCTAACATGATCATACTATGACAATGTTAACATGCTGACCTTTTAGCAGGTAAAATGTTTCCCATGTTCACCATTTTAGTTTAGAGTGTTAATTAGTACTAAACACCAGCTGCAGTGGAGGCTGATGGGAATGTCATTATTTTTGCAAGTATTTTAGTTATGAACCAGAGAATGTGACCTAAAAACATAATGGTTCCTTGTGGTATTTTATGAAAGTAGCACTATGGAGCTGTTTTTCTATGAGTCTGTCCCTGCTTTGTTTATCTCATGCATGCACGCTACGTGATACACAGTCCTACCAGTGGTGTCACACTATTCCACTGACCAACAGGTTGTGGTAACGCTCCCAAGATATGCTTCAATGCACCAAGACAGGAAAGAAGAAGGCTGCCAGCAAGTCAACATGGATGTCAACAATGCAGGATTTAAAATACTTTAAAAAATCGACTTTGCAAATGTTTTATGAGGAAGGAAATGCACTTGACACATTTGTTAGAGCTCAAGGACACACACAATGCGTTTTGGTGAGTAACACTGAATGTAAACATAACTTTTGTTTGTTCACAAGAAAACTCCACAGGGCCCTTATAACATTTTCATCACTGAAATAACAAATTTGGAGGATTTTGTTATGGAAGCCCATTTCCGCCAGTATGACGAAAAAAAAAAAAACATCCAGTAAGTCATTATGTTAAGAAACTTTCTCAAAATAATGAGCTTTGACTTACAGGATGTTTTTTTTTCCCCATCATACTGGCGGAAATGGGCTTCCATATTTTGTGGCGTCTGCACTGGTATGCGTTTTCTGTTCTAGTTTTTCATTGCAGTCTTCTTATATACACACATATTATAAATAGGTATCTAATGAAGAAAAACAAAGTGACAATTGAAAATCAGGTGTTTCCTCTTTTATAACAGTGAAAAGACTCTGGGAAGAACTCTTGCCAGCTTTCCATTCAAAGATCATGGTTTCCATTGTTGTATTCAAGAATAACTTAAGACACAATTGCTTGTAAATAGTTGATATTTACACGTAAAAATAAATACATCTTCAGGTATTGTATGCATATATATTTTTATGTGGTCGACTCCAAAACGTACATGCAAGGCTACATCAAATAATGCATACTCAGCACTGTTAAAGCCCTTATTGATTTCTTCTGTGGTTGACTTGTATGACACTTAAGGTCATGACACCAGACTGGCCAGTCTGTGCCATATTAAATCCTCATCAATGTAATACATTCAAAAATTCAATGAATAAGTCACTCCTGATCTCCTGATCAATAGTATTTTCAGTTTTTCAGATTAGTGTGGAATAGTTGCATTTTAGGGAACAATAAGGACTTATAAAATGCTGAATATCTAGATAACAATACTCTTGTGTTGGTTAAGACATACAATATATGCTTTTGTTTAATATAAAAAAGCATTAACAAGTAAATATAGTAATACTCTATGATTGTTACATTCAATGAAATGCATATATTTAGGACACTCAAACATTGCACACCAACACCAAATCCACCATCCCATCCGTCTGTGTCTCCCTCGCTTAGTGTAAGTTAGGTGAACACCAGTGTTTTGTTACAGTATGTAGTAGTGAATGATAACTTGTGGGTGAAAGTGTTAACCTGGAAAGTAACAAGTGCATAAGAAAAGTGAAAAGTACATATAATGTCGGATTAATCAACTGTGACTTTTAATTTCCTTTGTGACTTTAAACTTTGATTTTAAATATGACGTGCTGCATGATTTCTAATTCAAACACCATAAGAAAATGATTCTCAATAACCAGCATTGTCTAGTGCTGCAAACCTGCAAGTTCTGTCTCCCATGTTTGTTACTGGTGTATTAGCACTAAAACCAGGTCTGGACCCTTTTAGTGACTCTGCATGCTTACATACAACTTCGGTATCATCACATGGGAAAAAGACCTTTCTCTGTTAAAACTACTGCTCTGTTCACTTTTTTTTCTGAGATTCCCTCCTACTTGATTTTCCCAACTTAGCAACTTGCAGTTCAGTGGTAGCCAAGGAGCTTGACCGCTGAGCCAACCAGCCAGCACTGTTCTCAAGGATGGCTCTCACAGGATGCATCGCAACCAGAAAAAAAAAGGGGGGGTGGGGGGTGAAAATTCAAACTTACTGTCTATGTGAGTGTGAGACAGTGGAAGACACAAAAAGAGAGTTATGTGATAATCATTAGTCACGTGTTTACAGGTTCTTTTATTAAACTGGCTAAATATTTGGTCCTTGCTGGGAATTATTAAATGAATCCAACTGTGTAACTGTCATTCTGTTTAGAGTTTCCCAATGTTTTTTTTCCGCATAGACTGGAAGTGTTATAGGTCATATCCCTTCCAGGTACTCAAAATAGCACTAATATCTTTGAGTCTTCTTGGGAAAACCACAAAGCACTTAAGTGCCACTCTGACGTCTGTCTGAATGAGACTTCTGTCTGCGGCAAGGGTGAGGGCCAAAACAGGGTTATGTATTGTTTTAAAAAGATTGGTGAATGTTTTTTTTTCCTGCAAAATGCTTTTCATTTAGACAATTTTGATTTAGTTTACAATGTGACCCCTAGTAAAAGTTTGCTTTCTGTTGAAAACAATTCACCATCTACATTAGTTTTACATTAAGGCATGGCCGTTTTTAGGCATAGGGGAAACAGAGCTAGGCGGTCCACTGTGGTGCTGATGACATGACACAGACCAGAAGTTGAGTAAAGTTAATTATTAATATAATTGCCAGGAAATATAATGAAGAGATGAATCCCATCACGGGCGCCTGTGGATTTCGGGCCTGGATGAATGGCCAGAAACGATCCTGCATTAAGGCTATTTTATCCTTATGCGTCAAAGCGTTGTGCTGCCTAAGACTGTCTCCGTACTGTAGGTATGTACAGCTGCCCAGCTGGACCTGTGATGCCGCTGTAACTACAGCACATGTAGGAACTCTTCAGGCTGTGCGAGCACTGCAAAATTGTGATTGGTCTACTTGGGATGGTTAGTGGATTTTTCAGACCAGATATTGTTTGTTGATAGTGAAGACAATACGGAGCAGGCCAAAGAAAGACTAATCATCTTCTCCTTCTCACCTAGTGAAACCGTTACCACAGCAAACCTCCTGACATGGTTTCTGCTCTTTGTCACAGAGTCATCCTTGGAGTACGCTACAGAATGCAGAATGGCAGTCAGTGAAGTCCAGCTTACACAAAACTATATATCTGTCGCGACAGGTCTGGCAAAGCTACAACAACATCTTGACGCACAAGTGTAAGTTATATGATGTTTTCAAGGGATAATTTCATGACTCTGTGGCCTAGTTGAAAAGATTGAGTTCCTCATAGAAACACCTTGGTATCTGTTTTGATGTGGATCTTGACTCTGTGTGTACATTTGAGTGTGTGTGTGTGTGTTTACTTTGCTTCTACCTTTGTGTGAGAACCAATCATGTTTTTGAGGCCATTTTTGACAAGTGAGGTCATTCTGGGAGACCCTCACTTCTTTAAGAGGATAGGGAATGATTGTTGTCAATGGAAGGTCCTCACTAGTGTAGACGTTGAAGAATGTGTGTGTGTGTGTGTGTGTGTGTGTTGGGTGTGGAGGTAGGGCTATTTCAAAAGGCAGTCTTTCCCTTTAGTTACATTCCAAGTAGAATTTAGAAATATAATTTTCTCACCCTTCATGTTTTGGATATTTTGTAAAATAAAAGTCTTCGGTTCTCGAGCGGTCTTACAAAATGGTAGTTTATTAGAATAAAAACAAATTATAAATCGTTTAGTATTATTTTCATGTTTTCTAACTGCCTCTATCTAACCTCCACCCCACCCCCACCCAAGCTCCTTAGACTCTTTCCGGCTTAATTGACCAGGAGCTCCT
The DNA here is from genome assembly GCA_008360985.2 of Macquaria ambigua. Classification (NCBI taxonomy): domain Eukaryota; kingdom Metazoa; phylum Chordata; class Actinopteri; order Centrarchiformes; family Percichthyidae; genus Macquaria; species Macquaria ambigua. The sequence continues at coordinate 105,090 of VMKM01000891.1, forward strand.
GGTACTGCTCAGACCGGAGGAAACGGCCGAAGGAGTCTTTCTCCATCAGGGCATAGATCCTCTTCTGGGCCAGGTCAAAGGTCGCAGGGGAGAGATCCACCAGGTTCCTCAGGGTCACATCCTTGGTGAAGTGGTCAATGTTCACCTGTGGTGGGAGGACGACAGGACATGCAGTGAGACACAACTAAAGTGAGGATGAAGAAGACGGCAAGTATTGATGGTAAATATGAATACTGATGATAGAAGTACATGCAGAAATGTGATGATGTGTCTGCAAGAGGAAGAGAAGAGGAAGAGGATGATTCCACAGCATCATAATGCCATTTTAGACAAGTTACTAATGAAGCCATTAGTATTAGCCATTAGCCAGTTATGTTTATTCCAGATGAAATATAAACATAAACTACATCAAGTCCTGTGTGCCAGAAGATTATTCCAAGGAAAAGACTTAACGGGGACATGATGTTTACAACAACTGGTAACAGTCAGAGACTGATTGTAATTGAAAGCAAATTCTGAAATCCAGAAACACCATCTTGTTCCTGCAACAACTCAACCTCTCGCGAGATTTCAGAGTGAGACTTTTCCTTGAGCGAGACTTCTGTTTCTGGTTAAACAAAAAAGGATCTTACTCTCTAACAAAACAGTCTGTCTCTGTAGGGATCCTTTCCATAATGCTGTCAGACACTTTGAATAACAATCTGAGCCTGTCAGTGGAAAAAAGCACTTTTAGTGGACGTACTTTTCATGGGCGCAATTGCCCGCAAGGATTACGTTGCAGCCATTGCAGCCTGTTAGCAGCTGCTGGCGGAGGCGATCTACTGGACCAATTCCAAAACCTTTTGAAAAATAGGGCCCATGTTTAAAAATACCGGAATTACCCTTTAAAGTTAGAGCTCATAATGTAAAGCACACTACATGTGATTAACTCTTTCTGTTCCATGTGAAGTTGAGGTCATAAAAAGGGGAGGAGTCACAGGAGTCCCTGACCTCTCTGGGTCCCTCAGACTGGATGAAGTCTTCATAGATCTTCTTGGCCTTGGTGGCCATCTTGGCAGGGTTCTTGGTCTTCTTGAAGTCCTCGCAGGCCGTCCAGAACTCAATATTCTCATCACTGAACTCAGACTGCAGGAAGCTACGGAAAGCAGTCAGACCATCTGATGGAGAGAGAGGCGGGGGGTGATTATTCAAGGCCTTTTTCATGCATGCATTTTAAAGTAAATATGCTGCCAATTCTGAATAAGCTTTTGAGACACTTTTCCATTCGAACTAAAAACCAAACCTACAGTAACATTTCTGTAACACTTCAAACATGGCTCAACTGAGTGATGTCACATTCATGCAAAGGCCACAACAGCACATGGTTAAATACGAAAAGAGACAAATGATATATGTGCATCTTGTTCTGCCCTGGTAATGGCACGGTAATAAATTTGCCATTTTACACAAAAAATATAGGCTGTAAATCCCAAAATATTGTAGATGAGTCAATTCTTAAGTTGTCGAAATGTCAGATCAGTCCATAAATCCAGTCCATTTAATCCCCCCCCCCACCCCGATGAGGGATAAAAAAGGAAAATGACCCTCAGAAAACCACAATAATCATCACACCATCTGTTTCCCTCCCTAAATTAACAGCTTTCATCTACGCCATTTGCTATGATTCAAAGCACGAGAGCAAAAAGGAATTAATTGTGAGTCACGACCTGATGTTTTGTCATTTTATATCTCTGCTTTGGACTGTATAAAATAGGCATCAGAGATCTATATTCTATATAATCTATTATGAAATTGATAATATAAAGAGTACGGTCTTGACCTGCTCTACATGAAAAGAGCCCTGAGATAACTTCTGTTATTTGACTGATTTGGCGCTATATAAATAAAAATTGAATAAGACATTTTATTAGAGAATCCGCTAGTCAGAAGACGTGGTCTTTAATAGATGAAGACTTCTGTGATGCAGCCTGAACTGAGAACACTCTTCTTCCTTCCTTCATTTTTAAAGTCACACCTGTTTTCCAGCAGTGACACCGATGCCAGACATCACCTGAGCATTGTGGCTCTTTCCATACTGGTGCGGTCATGTTTGAATAAAGCCATTACAGAACATTTACATAACAAAATAATGGCTTTTTTGGCCTCTAAAGGTCAGTTCAGACCAAAGATTTGCGACGAGATGAAACCGTTTTAGAACGTTGCAGGGAAAAGTTGCAACTCACCGATCCGAAACAAAACGTTTATTTGGACCAATATAAAAGCATAGTGGTTATCCCAAAATAAGGATCCAAAATAAGGCTTGATAAAACAGCCACTCATAACAGCGAAGACCATTGTAGTTAACATAATGCCTGAGAAAGGGCCCATTGTCTGAACGAGCATGTGCTGCAGATGATAAGCATTCTTCTCTGGGCTCGGGCTTTTATCTGCAATCTGAATGGGTAGTTTGGTTCAAAATAGCACTGAGCAATCAAGCTGCAGAGTTTTTTTTGTTTTTTTTACATGGACACACAAAAAGAGCAGCACACACGCAGAGGCACTGGTGACAAGCTGTTTGTTTATCAGAGCTGCAACAATCAGCAGAAAAAGTAGCCTCATGTTTAGTGTTTTTCATGCATTTATGATTTTATATTTTACTTCCATGTCAACAGAACTCTGCTAGATGTTCTTGTATAATTAACTTAGTAAGTTTTGATCAACAATCTTTCAAACAACAAAACACTGAAAAATCCCTGTAATTAAAAACTGCACAGACATCAACTTGAAAATGAGATTAATGTTTCTACAAGTGCAATCTTTTTTATCTGAGCGTAGTCATACATTATTTCCTGTTGCATAATATACATTGCATTATGCAATTCTTCACTTTAAGGGGAAGGGGTGGGGTGGGGGGGTATAGTGCTACATCTGTGAGGTAATAACTCACTGAGAATCCCATGGGAATTAACAAGGGAGAAGCCATAAAGAATAACGTTAATGTAAAACCTCATGTAGGTAAATAATCACGGCGCAGCAGTTTGCAGCAGCCGTGTGATAAATCAACTCTGGTGGAATCATTTACACTTCTCCCTGGAGATTTTACCATAACACACATAACCTCCATGGGCCGATACACACACTCGGATGCTTACACACATTTGTGCAGGCATGCAAACACAGGAGAAGCATAAATCTCTCTGCCCTAGACTCTGCTGAAGGAGCCACTTAGAAAGGTCTTTTACCACCTACTGAGCTCTGCAGAGCAAATGCTTCTCTGTTCACATGTATCAGCTGGTCAGTAACATCTGTACGTGGGTCTGTGTTGATGCACAGGGGCAACTTAAGTGACTTATTAGCAGGAGAGTTTACACGTACCGCTAAATACCAGTACCCATTAGAGCTAATCAGCAGTCTTGCTGGCTCTCAGGCTTTCTGTGCACTTTGTGAAGTAAACAGTGGAGTCAGAGGTTGGTTTCTGGTATGTGTGGTGGTTGTAAATGTGTTTTCCTCCCCACCAGCAATGCTGACATTTTTCTCAGTTTAAACTATCTTAATGTAACCTTCTCTCCTGCAAATCAGGATTATGTAACAGTTTTACATCGGCGAAATACTTCTTGGGAGAAAGGTGATCCTGGATTACTTTGTTGTGTATCAGATTGCAAATATCTGCAAAATCCAAGTTGGGTAATGACTGAAAAGCAGAGAAATGCAAGTATAGTTTAGCTGAGCTGTGGTATATAGGGCATCTAAAACCACTGTAAGAGATAAGTGTGTTTGGTGTGAGCTGTTCACTGACAGGCAGTCATTTTCCGAGAAGACAACGTGATGGAAAAAACACAATTAGACTGTAATTTATAAAGTCAACTATAAACCTAATAACATAAAAATGTGAACATAAAACTAACTTTGTTTAAAATCTAGCATTGATAAAGAAGCTCTGCTGAAACATATATGAAGCATATGTAGTTGTAACATAAAGTTAGGGGGGGCAGTATTTATATGCCTGAGACAATAATAAACACCACATTATCATTATCTTCAGTTAAACAAACAAATGGTCACATTGACGTGCAACACAATATAAATCAAAAAAACATAACATGCACACAAGCTGTACTGTTGTTATGGAAACCAAACCCTGCTCGGTGTACAGTACCTGTTTAAACAGTCTACGGGACAGACATCAGACGTTGGGGAAGGCATGTTTTCTCCTTTTGCAATAGTTAAAGTTAAAGTGAACTGGCAGCTGTTACATAACGAAGACTTTGCAGCTTCGGATAGTATGAAATAATGATGCTCTCAGTGTTTGGTTGGGAGGAAGCCGACAAAGCAGAGACACTGCAGAGTTTAAGTAACAGGCCACCTTAACATGGGGAATGTGTTCTATTTTGGGATTTTAACAAGGATGTTTCTTGTTGCGGGTGAATAACAGAGCATCCTTCAGCTGTGTGTGAAAAGTTGGTGTGCATCATTAATTAGAAGAAGAAAAAGATGGCTACTTTAGCAAGCTACATTACATCATTTAAAGCCATGTTATTGTGTTTTTTTAACTGAGGAGTAAAAGGGTTTTAGAGTAATGTGACAGTATTTGCTGAGAAACATATAGGATTAAACATTTTCAAATGTCTTTTATATTGTTAGACAGAAACAAGGTGTTTCACAAGATTTTCATCAGTCACATCACACGATGGACAAAATACATTCAGTCTGAAGCTCTACAGCTCCTGAGTGGCAGTTCATTAAGTCTGTGAGATAGTGAGATACAATAAAATCCAACAGTTACCCTGTACTTGTATTAATTATGTTCATGCAGTCACATTATGGGGGCTAATTTTCCATTTCCCATACTGGGACAACACGCTGTTACTCCACAAGGTATGTCACTAAATGCTGGGGTTAAGACTTCATTTTTTGGTTAAGGTTTGGGTAAGGGTTTAGGCTAGGCGGGCAGGTTATCATTTAAGTTAAGTTAAGATAAATGTGTGTGTATGTGTGTGTGTGAGAGGGAGAATGAGTGTGTAAAAGTGAGAGTAAGAGAGGGTAGACCTACAGCTGTTGTTCAGGACTCGGTCCAGACTCTCACGCCACTGAGCAGCCTCCTCAGGAGTAGGCCTGCACACAAAATACCTCGGTTCAGTCAGGAAGCTTCAGCAAACGTATTTGTGAGGAACATTTGACAACAAGAAGCTTCTGAGAAACCCCTTTCATTTCAATGGTCACAGGCACATTCTGTCCCAAAATGCAAACCAATCCTTTTGATTTCAACCATAAATGAGTCTTAATCATTATACAGTACTCAACATGCTACATAAAATCTACAGAGTGAAAACTCTACGTCACCTATGCTGAAAAGCTTTAGACATAAATCTATAAATATTCAAATACACAACTGACGTATGTTTCTAGTCTCACGAAGCCAGACTGCATCCTTAGATCTCAGTTTCTGCTGCGAGGTTCAAGTCTGGAAAACATCCACTGAGAATAGATTGCGTCTGGTGTATGTGTTGGACCAATCATGGGGGAGCATTTAGACACTGGGCTGAAAATTTAAAGGCGGAGTTATGATTCTGAAACTGCATGTCCTTTCTCTCACCTTTTAGGAGAAAGTTTCCAAAGCAGCTGCAATGTTCTTCAAGTTTGAAAATTAGCTGGAAGGACCCATGGCAGGCCGGTGAGTGGTGCATTCACCCAATCAGATGTCTTCGTAAAAGAACAGAACTCCATTCATTGTACGGGCTTTTTAATGTGATCTCAAGCAAATGCTTAATGAGCACTGGGCTGGCTTTGCAAGGCTATAGCTCGTATTCCAGATTAACAGTGCGGGGATAAAGTGTGGAAATAAACCACAGTAATTATAAATTAAGTCAAACAAACTTAAAAAATCTGTACACTGATTAGTGGTTTTACAATCTCATCTTTTTAAGAGAAAATGATGTAAAAAGATGTAAGGGCTAATGCGAATTATCAATATGAATTGCAGTGGCAGGAGAGTTGTGAAGAGTGATATATCGTGTCAATATTGAACCACAATGACTCTAAAGGGAACTAACACATTGCCAGGGTACTGCAAAATAATGTCAAACCTCAGCTAAACCCTCTGTGACTTCTCTTAAAAGTGCACTGGGAATTATCTTTGGGTAAAAAATCCAGTTTTTCCAGCTCTCAAGTTTCCATCAAATCTCAAATTCTGACAACATAATTTCCATGTTGAAAGGAAAAACCAAAGCAGGACAAAATTGCATACTTTCCCTTACAAGATTGCTATATAAAAGTGTTTGGTATAACAAGGATAAAGAAAAAAGAAAAGTAAAGTAGCTCAACATCTAATACATGATTCATCTCTAACCCTGTCTTTTCAGGGTAATGCCTGATGAAAGGGAAGTATCTAAAGCTTCTAACATCTGAGCCCAGTCAGCGTCTGGAGAGGTTTAATGTCCTTTGATCTCCACATCTTGTACCTGCTCGGGGCCCTGCTCTGCCACTTTACCATCAATTATCTGGTTAACACTCTGGCAAACGCTCTCCACCTCCACAGACATCCATCTCTCTCTTGAGACCGAGGGCAGAAAAAAGAGACTCACTTGTGCAGCTTCTCCGGCTTCTTCTCAGCCTTCTCCGGGTACGGGATGATGAGGTCGATGGCATTTTCTGGCTTTTGCAGTAAAACTCCCAATTTAGACTTGATCTCCTTGGCTCTGGAGGACAGGAAGCAGAAGACGGCTTGTGTGACAAAGTCTTAGTTTTCACTTCTCAGACACTAAAGTAATAATAATAGTAATAATAATTCAGCCATGATGTTTATCTAAGCTTTTAGTGATATTCATCATCACTCCAACATGACTCTGTTATATTAATTACTCATAGTGTCTTGTATAAATACAAGGATGTCAGTTGGCTGATGAATAAAATTTAAAACTTAATTTGCTACAAAAAGTACAAAAAATGTATTTTAATGTAAAAAGTTCTTTACAAAAGAGGTTTCATGTGGTTTTGAATAAAGAGGCAACAGAAGGGAAAAAGTACCAGTTAAGGCTAAAAAACTAAACAAACATTAATGACATTAACAGCTTTTTACTCTGAATTTCAGCACGTTTATTGATCTAGCTAGACCTTTTTTAAGACATTTAGTCCTAAAATTCTCAAATTCAGTTTAACATAACACTTTTTTCAGTTATAAAGTTCCTCTATACATTGTCTGTAATGTAAAAATGTTACACTCACTATTTGAATTGAGAACAACATCTGACCAGCATCTCATCCTAAAACCAACATTAACCAAACAGTGAAAATGTTTCATTTATTGTAGTCATGTTTTGGCCGGAGTAAAACTTTGTTAAAATAGTTTTCTATTCTTCAATTCTGCGTGTTTAGAAACCTCTCTGACCTCCCCTCAGGTTTGACTGCCTAAGCAACATAATTTCTCTGACTCTCCTGAGTAATCTTCTTAAGCTATTGTAGAAAATAAAAGCCAAAAAACATTCAAGTTAGCATAAAAATATTGGTATAACGCAGATGAAACTGCTCTTCAGGTCTATTCAAAAAGGATTTCCAGGAAACAGAAATTAATTTCAGAAAGTAAAAAGCTTGCTAAGATGAACTTTAATGGATCCAAACCACATCAGAGGACCACACTGCTAAGGTAATGTGATGATGCAGGTCTCACCTTTCCAGGCAGGTTTGGGGCAAGGCGGCTAATCCTTTACACATTTTCCAGCGGTTTTCAGTTGCAGTATTTCAGAGTGAAGTCAGTCTTCCTGTTAAGACCACTGTGAGTGTCAGACTCCCTTTTGCTTTCTGAGTCTGGCTTTCAGCACATGGGGAGTTTTATACAGACGCCCTTTGGGCTTTGGGCCAACAGCTAAGCCAATCAGACTGGAATGTGTACAGCACGGGCAGCTGAGGAAGGGCGGGTTTTCAGATGTGAATGCCTGTTTGCTTTGAGATTTCAATTAACCAACAGATCCAGGACCAGTGTGCAGGATGCAAATAGGACCGTGAATTTTCATTGACATTAGATATATAGTTCTATTTAATAAAGAGTTGATTTTAGATGCTTTTTATCACAATGTTATATATAACAACAACAACAACAACAACAACAACAACCAAAACTTCTGACAACATCCAGATCTTTGATTGTTCGGGCATTTATCAACCCCCCACCCCCCCGCGCTTTGTAAGTTCAACCGTTCAGTCTGACCTTCTACCTAAGAGGATTTGCAGTGGTTAACAACGTCACAATGTTAACCACGTGTTTATTATTGTTACCATGACGATGACAGCATGCCTATATATGTTTTGGGAGTTTGTGGCAAAAAACCTATTCTGTCGTATTTGGAGTCATATCTCCAGCCACCAGTAGGGGTGCTAATTCAGGAAACGCTCCTGTGTGTCCTATTACAGGTCAGAAACACGGGTTGGAGGACTTGTTGGACTGCTGCTGTTGTTCTGCTGAGGACAGTCTCTCATGTATCATTTAGAGGAAATAAAAAGTTGTTTGGATGTGAACACAACAATCCTCTCAGATTTTCAGTGTCCCAGCATCTCTGTTTTTTTTTTTTTGTTTTTTTTGTCCTTGACATTTATTGCATGTTTGGAGGAACTGGATAAAAGCCATCTGGCATGTACTCTTTATTACTGTCAAATAAATCCATCTCATTGTTCATCTGTTATATTGAACTGTCCAAGGTCCAAAGATTGACATTCTGATGACTACAAAAACATCTCATGCCCACACACTTTCCATCGACAATGTCAGAGTTTTTCCACCTCTGTCTTTTAATTCAGAAAATATTATTCTGATTTATTTCTTTTTTTTTCATTTATTTTTTCAAGGCCTTAACAGCAATGAAACTCAGCCTCCAAACACATTTTATTCAGTAAGAAATTCAGTGAATCACGTTTTCATTCATTTATGCCAGTCACATGGGAAGGAGGATTGCGTAGAGGACACTAAATGATGTTGCTAAAAAACCTGAAGTGTTAGAAAGTAACAGAAAGACAAGGACAGATTATTTGTTATTCTGAGCTGGATGCTCTCTCATTTGTTAAATATGTTATACTCACAGCTAAGCTCGCCAACTCCTTTTGAAACATTCCCTGACGTGTTTATAATGTATACTGGATTTTATCATTAAAAAAAGTTATGTTGACTCATGTTATGTGACAGATAATCAAGTAAAACAAGCAAAGCAGTTATTACTTTTCACTACTTTTCAGACTGCTCAGTTTTCATGTTCGGCCCATTGCTTGGCAGTGTAATACTGGTTGGACTGCCATTATACAACCAAGTCATAACAAAGATTAAAGTGAGAAATTACTGTTTTCTCCCAGTTTCTATGGTGACCAAGACTGTAATCTGTAGCAGAAGCTATTAGAAAGTGATTCTGTAGTATCTAATATCTCTATTGAGTTTGGTGTGATAAAGCTCTTACGTCAGCTTTATTGAGCCCAACCCCATTCATCTTCTGTGTATGTATTTAATAAAATGTTTTTTACCTGTTTGCTTTTGGCCTCTTGATGTCAAACATGCTTTGTGACACAAGTTCCTGGTGTCATACAGTCCACAGGTTTTAAAAAAGTATACAGAAGTCTCTTTATCACAAAATGTTATTTTGCATTTTCTATAAATACAATTCAGATTCTCAACATGTCTAATTATTCTATGAGAGCCGATGTGGCTCAACCAACCTTGTCTCCTTTAAATTAAATGTATATATTACTAATTTGCACCATCAAATATGTTTTGAGAGAACCCATGATGCCGCCCAAATTATGCTTGTTAAAAAATAATGAAAAATAATGGGGAAATGTTTTTAATGAACCAAGTCACAAGATGTTCACACTGTGCGTATCTGCAAAACGTTCACAGAGAACGTATTTAATTTGCTTTTCCTACAATATCCTAATTGCAATACAATTTCCATTAGTAGCAACTAAAGCATGATGACATTTCTTCATGGTTCTGTTTAGGCACTCACAGCACTTGGTTAAGGTTTGGGAAAGGCTGTGGTCTGTGGTTAAATATTGAAAAAGTCAACGGTGTCCAGAAGGATGAAACAGGAGGAGTTCACTTTCTTAACATTAAAAGGAAAACCACAATCCTTTCCTAATCTTAACCAAAGCTTTTGTTGCGTAAACCTGGTCCACAAACCCACATGCAGGGAAACCTCGGTCTTCAGTGTCAAAGTCCTGCGCTTTGTATGTCCACCGACTTCAACATCCGCTGCATCCGCTGCCTTGACTGGAACAAACATTGGCAATTAATATAATCCATGCAGTGATTATCTTCCCTCCAAAACTTAATTAGCAAAGCAAATTAGTAGTAGCTACATTTCATTTGTAGGAGACAGGTTTGCAAAATAAGACTTTGTTGTTTGATGCAGATCAGAACCAGATTCTGATGAAAAACCTCTACACAAATTCTATTCACAAACAAACAAAATCTAAAAAATCTAATAATTCCCTGTGTGAGAGCTGATGGAGCTCAACCCAACCTTGTAAACAGCAGGTTTCAGAACAGAGTTTGAATCCCATAAAGTGTATCTTACAGATGACTGATCTTTAAAGAACAACTCCTAGATTGCTCCAACCAAGATATATTTTCTTATTTATGATTCTGCTTTGATTATGTGTTTTTATGTCTTATGTGTGCAACACTGCAGTTCATAATTGACAAATGATGGCAAGACCAAACCAAGTCTTGTTTTAAAGATTAAAAAAAGTATGCTTTTTTGTACTGGTACAGAAAGCACAATATTTTGTTGTGCATTTACATTTTATTGTAAATATTGTACACGGATGACGGCCCACTTCTTACTATTTTGAAATCCAAAAGTATCCCAAAACAAATGGAAAGCATCATTTCAATATATTTAAGCATGTCTTAAGTAGAACGTTTAAAATAACAGGTACAACTTTAGTGATTTCAATTTAACACAGTGTTACTATATTTTTAATACATAACTTAAGTGGAATTTCACTGCTTAACACTGCTAACAAATAAATAAACGTTCCAAAGAACATTCAGACTACTGACAAGGAAGACATGAGCCTAAGGCTTACTTTGGGCCATGATTTGCAGCCAGTAGCTGTTGAAAGGGATCAGTTTGTTGGCACAGCTACGTATTCAGAAAACACAGGTTTCAGTATGGTATTAACGCCCTTGTTGAAGCCAGACAATACAGGCCCGCCAGTTACATAAGTGCAGCACTTATTCAAATTGACTGAAACATCAGGCTGTCTCGGTATCAGTGTGTTTTATTCCAGAACCAATAATAAAGCCTGCTATAAAGCTGTTTACTTTCATCTTCTTGTTTTTATTTGTTTTTTTTAACCAGAGTCCTTGAAAACTTAGAAATGTCTCCTGAAGCTATATTCTCCATCAACTTTGGTTGAGGTCATCAGTAAGTCACTGGCTCCATGAAAGGTGAGAAATAAATGAACTGAATGGAATAAAATAACTCCATGGTACTTCTGACTGATATGCTGTTCACAAGCTCGTACTGAAGTGTAGTCTTAAGGTAACATCTTTCAGATCATTCATCATCTTTGTACACTGCACATTTGTTTTTGTGAACTTTTGCACATCCCTTAGTTAATATTTTGCACATCCTGCACAAAATGTACAGCTCTTCATTAAAAGATATATTGTACAGTTTTCTTATTTTATCTCAATCTACTTTATTTTATTAATATTTCTTCACATTTTTATTGCTAATTTCTTGTTAATTGCTCATTTCATATTTGTATTCTTGACTCGCTTTTTTACAGTACTTGCTTTTTATTTGCTTTATTATTTTTATTTTTCTCTAGCATGCTTATTTATGCACCAATATACCAAAGCAAATTCCTTGTATGTGACAAGGAAACTAAAAAAGAAGGGTCATTACGTCACTGTGTAGCGCGTTGGTGCCAAGTGAAAACTCTCAGTTCGGCCGACATTGAGGTGAATGGGATCCCCATCTCCTGGTCGACTAGCTACACTACAGCTGTTAACTTTAAGCTAACGTTGATTACCAGAAAACATTTAGCCAACGTTATCAACGTGATGTCCGTCTCTTGACTTCGGTGGGGAAAAGCTCAAGTTCTCAGCCTGGTTGAGGGGTTGCCACATCCAAATAAATTCAAAATATACAAGCTATCAGAGGAAATATACATCAACCAATATATCAAACATTAGCTAGTTAACAACGCAACAAATTACCGATGATTCTGCCATCCAGCGTAAAAACCTGTTATAAATGAGGAGATGGCAATCCCATTCACCTCACTGTCGGCTGAACTGAGAGTTTTTTACACTTGGCACCAACGCGCTACACAGCGATGTAATGACCCTTCCTTTTTTTTTTTGTTTCCTTCGTATGTGAAAACCTACTTGGCAATAAATCCGATTCTGATTTTGATCATCCAATTTGCTTTTATGATTTATTAAAAAATAATGCACTTTTGGAGCACTGAGTCATACTTTAGCAACAGCAAATAAAACTTTCCCTCAACATCTCTTTACGTTGCTTTTTAGATTCTGAGCCAGTAGCAGAGTGCATAGTTAACTTACTTTGTTCTAGAAAAAGAGAGCACATCACCGGGAGGCTTTAAACAATTCTGTATTTTTGTTTATCCGTGACGGTATGGCTCCTATATTGCCTGCACAGACAAGGCAAGCACACAATGCTACATAGGAGGTTTGCTTTCATTACAGAATTTCCTGGAAGCCAAAGTTCAGGAAGGGACAGTCCTTTGAGTGGATGTGTACTCAGGCCAACGGCAATAGCTGCACCGCTGTTCAAATAAACTGGCACCAGTTGGCATCCAGGTGCTTTGTTTACCACGCTGACAGAAGCTCCACGCTCAATTTATGGATGTAATGGCCACCTGAAAGCTCAGGCAACACCATAAAAACACAATTTTTCAAAGGTAATGGTGCCCAAAATGGCATAATAAAGATATATACTGCATGAAAAGGCAGATGATTGCAATTGACATCCTGACAAATATGTGATATGCAGTGAGCATCAGTTATGCAGTTATTTTTAGTAGTTGTACTGAGCTTATTTGCAAGATTTTGAGCTCTTGTTTTTCTGCTGGATTTAGTTTCACAGCCACTGAACCTGAACTTTGTAATTATGGGACTTGATGAAAGTGCATGTAAAAGAGCTTTTTTTATTAATACAAATGCTCACAAAAACTGCTTTAATATTCAATTTCAATTTAATATTATGCAGCCAGAGTTGGCTGAATACACGTATTTGGAGCTCTGGCTGTTGGATCTTATCACCAGGGAGGTCTGTTGTACTTGTACACAGGAACACCTGGTTTTAGTTCACTGGCATTACCTATTAACGACAACAATTAGCCCTTTGAACTCAGATGAGCAAGCACTTATCACTCCATTTCCAAAATGGAAACCCATTATTTACATCACAACCATTATGTTTCTATTATGCTATCATCATTTTTTTTCATCTGAGCATGGTATTTGCCATAATTACTGTCTTCCAGGGAAGAAAACAAGGCGACGGCTTCATGGTTGCCAGAGGCAAACAGGAAGGCGAGTGTAATCTCGGCCTGACATTATTTCAGAAATGCCAGCGAGTGCCGATCCTGGACTAATCTCTCAGCTTTGTTATGACTCCTTGGCTCAGATTATAGAGATTGCAGACAGTTCTCCTGACATTTTACTCACTTCCCACTGGTTAAAGGTCAACAATGGGAGCTTGGAGATAAACACGGCAAGGCAAGGGTGCTCTGGAGGAGAATGTGTATGTGTGCACGTGTGTGAATCACAGTGATGTCAGCAGCAGGGGTTCTGTGGTAAATACAGAATAGGGCCTTATTGTTGTCATTTCCTTTGCTGAACCCAGATTAGTCATGAGATTCCTAAATCCTGAGAATGCCTGATGCTTTGGCCAACGCACGGTAATGTTTTATAAGCTCCTGTAGGCAAAACACATTTAATTTACAAAATCTTGCTGGTAATGAGTTACACTCACTGTTGTGCAATACATGCCTTGCTTCTCTGCAGGCTTAAAAAAACAGCCCTAAAAGCCCTCATGTCATTGCAGAATCTTTGAAATTATTCTAATGGCATACATTTCTGGTTTGTTTTTTCTTTTTTTGCATTTCAGCTTTATTTATCCATGTTTAACAGATAAAGATGTCTTCCAATTATGAGATGTTTGCGCTTCTCCTGGTTCATCATAATTATTCTTTGTATTTAACTGTTCTTTTTTCTCTGAGTTTCTGACCTAGCAGGCGTACAACAGGAGAAACCAGGAAATTAACATGAAAAGATTTCACTCATTTAAGTATCTTGTTCTGGAGGAAGCATACGCATGGGGAGTCAGCTTTTAGCCACCATGGTCTTTAGTCCCTGGAATAATCTGCCTGAGGATGTGAAGGCCTCCACCTCTGTGGACATTTTTTCAAAAGAAACCTTAAACCTAATGCATGCTCAGATATTTAGGTATATGCTGGTTAGATGGATGGTTGAATACTACCGTAATTCAACTTATCATGTTTAGTTTTAAAGTCTGTTGGAGTGGCATTGATAAGCTCTACAGTAAATGTTAACACCTTGAAATATAATGCATTCAAATACAACAACACAGCAAACACTGGCCTAAAAAGTGAGTAAAAAGTGTCCATCCTATAAATACATTTCAGTTTCAGAATTTCTGTTGGAGGAATCACCTCCAGCATGTTCATTCCTTTTAGCATAGTCAAGGAGAAAACAGATATTAGGGAGCTGATTACAAAAACAGTTCAGTTAATTTCCCAATGCACAGGATATGACATAACTCTCCCATGCCCTGAGATAACTATGGTACTCATCTATGCTAAGTGCTTATATAGCAAACACGCCTGCATGATGACAGAGAGGGAGGGAAGGAGGCCACAGAGGTCATCACTGACAGACTGTATCAAGGCCAGGACACATTCAGGACATTTTAAGTGAATTTGTAACATTATCAGCCTTGGACTTTTCACTTTATTGGTGCCAGATTTAATCCAAATTGGGAGGAAATTTCAGATCCGCAACAAAACCCCTGCTCTTGATTTCTTGCTAAGGCCGGCCGTGCTGAATCGGTGATTAAGGAGGTGTCCAGTTTCTCAGTGCTCTGTCCACAGGCCCGCGAGAGGAAATTAAATTGCTTTTCCCACAGCACCATTAATTGTTTTCATCAAGTTATTTATTTGCAAAGGCTTTTCCAGTGAACCTGGAGCTTACAGGGGGGCAGAGAAGAGCTACAAGGACTGTTTTCTCTTGAATTCCGACGGATTTGTCTGTTACGGAATCGTGGCCTGAACACTGTGGGGGATAAATAAATGATGTATTCGTTATCATTCCTGCCTTAGAGAAATAAATTCTTTAGAGAGAAAATGGATTTTCCATTGGAGAGGTCAGCGCTAAATGCTAACAATGGATCTATTGCTTGGCTGATTCTTATGTAACACAGATGACACCAGCTACATGCATAGAAAATATGATTTGCAGTACTACGTGTACTTTCATAATTTTACAGTTTGGATTTCATTCCAGCCGTTGCTGACAGTTTCAATGGCAGCTAAGGTTTAGTTTAAGAATTACAGCAACATAAAACACATGAAAATACGTGAGCTGGACAGAAATGCATGAGACACACCATTTCTAGATGCAGAAGTTATTCCTGTGTATTTTGACAGCTAAGAAACTTCTATATCAGATGAGATAAACCTCGACTTTACAACAACAGTGGTTATCACAAGACATTTAATTCAGGCCTGTAGCCTAAGGGTGTTTGGTTTTCAGAGATCTGGACACAAATCAGATCAAATAGCCTTAAAATTGGCGATATAACAAAAAGCCAAACCAAACATGACAGTGAAACCTAGCCAGGATGTGAAACTAAGCCAGGATATGGAAAATAGCAACGGTTTGAGGTGATTGTTTGGCTAGTGTTGCTCTGTGGGCTGCCAGTGAACAGACAAGTGTTTATCACATGGTGGAAAGCCTTAACAGCCTGTTTTCCTATGGAGCTCATGTACATTATGTCTTGTACACATTGAGGAGGGGTTAATGCACTGAGGAGCACTTCAAGAGGAGGTTTGATCTGGTCACTGTCCCGGCTCTCAGAGTTACATGATGTAAGCCTGTGCTGTGTGCTGTTCTTGGAACCTTGGTGCTATCTGGAGAACCAGCCCGTGTTTCCACCAGTTCTGAGCGGAACCATTATAATCAAGGATGTGTTATCAACAGAGGGCATTGCACAATGCACAACAGAAGTAAACAGTAGGAGCAAGATGGCGGATTGCATTGATTACCTGCAGGCTTTTGTTCTGTTATTACAGATATTTGTTTTTGGACCAACTATTAATGATAAGAAGACGTAGAGGACTGTTACCATAGTACACCAGAGACCATAGTTGCCTTCTCCATCCTCTCCTTCCAACAATTTATTTTTGGTCGAAATGCTCTGAACGGTTCAAAATTAGGTGCACACACCAGAATGGAGCCTGTTCCATGTTGGTGGAAAAGGGGTATGAATGTGCCTCTATCAGAACTCAAACACTGATGCAGAAAGGATTTTTCCCCCTCTGGTTAAGAAGCATACTTTTACCATTCACAGGTCTCATTGGGTCTCCCTCCAAAAAATATCACATGAAAGTTTCTGGATATTTCCTAGGATTACTATTGCAACAACACATCATCAGTAGGATAAAACTAACCTGTCTCACGACGGTCTAATCCCAGCTCACGTTCCTTATTATTAAGAGCCGACATCGAAGGATCAAAAAGCGACGTCGCTATGAATGACGTATGTCATTACAGTAGATCTACATCTCCCAAAGTCTCCCATTTTAATAAATAAAGTACACATGGCCAAAACTATGCGGACACCTGAACATTACACCTGAATATGATCATTCCAAAACGATGGGTATCTATATGGTCCTCTAGGACGGCTTTCCACCTAATTTTGGAACCTGGCTGCAGGAGTTTGGTCCGATTCAGGCACAAGACCATCAGTGAGATCCAACACTGATGTTGGGCGATAAGACCTGACTTGCAGTTGGTGTTCCAGTTCATCCCAAAGGTGTTGGATGGGGTTTAGGTCAGGGCTCTGTGCAGACCAGTCAAGTTTCTTCCACACTAAACTGGGAAAATCTTTTCTTTATGGAGCTGGTTTTGTGCACGGGGGCATTGTCATGTTGAAACAGGAAAGGGACAAACACTAACTGTTTGAAACAAAGTTGGATAACCCTATTGCCAGTCAAGAATGCAGATATTAGATGATTCTGCAAAACCTTTCCTTCATGAACTCCAGACGTGCTACATGTCCATCCACCAGACCAACCACATCAAGGACACTACTTCGTGCATTAGACGTAAATTATGAGGTGTGGAATTGTCCAATATGGATGTAATTCCTAGGGATAGTGGGCTGAGTTAGAAGCACACTATTGTCTGGAATATCACTGTATGCTGTAGCATTAAGATTTCCGTTAATTGGAACTAAGAGGCCAAGCCCAAAACACGAAAAACAGCCTTAGACCAAAAGTACACAAAAGCATGGGAACAGAGGTATCCAAATACCTCACAGTGTAGAATTAAAGCAGCAAGCTGTGAGTTTTTGTCAAGTTTTTTCACCTTGTTGTCATTACATGGGGTTAAAAAGTGACTGAATGACAAGCTAATGTGAATAAATACTGAAGTAATTAAATTAGATGGCATTGGCAAACTACAACCTGCCAAACCTGATCAATACTCAACAGAAGAGCATGGAGAGAATCTCCAATCATGGTTTATTTATCAGAGGCGATGCACATTCATTGAAATCATTACGATAGAAATGTGCCAGACACAGCAGTTAATAGGTAGGATGATGATGTTAAAAGTAAAAATAGAAAAATAAAAGATAAAGACTAAATCCAGACAAACAACATTAAATCACTCTATTCTCGCCAGTGAGCTTTAACCACTGTTCCTCTTCGCTGATGCTGATTATGTGAGATGCTGTTGTGATTTTCCAGACTGTTGACCTTTGCCACATTACATAACTTTGCATTTTTTTTTGGGACTAACGAAAGATAAATTCATTGCAATTAACGTTTTAGCCTCACTTGAACTGTCTAATCCCACTTTGAAAATCCACATTTATAAGCAGTGACCGTCCGACCTGGTTCCAATTTGAATTACTCTCTTATTATAAGAATTGGCTTTTGATCCAGAGAGAATAAAGGAATGAGGCACAGAGCAGTAAATTCTAAAAGAAATATGAACAAACACCTCACAGTTCAGTGTGAATGAGTTTTTTGTTCTTTCTGAAACATCTCGGAATCAAGAGATGTGTTGCAAGGCCCGCTCTGCTATTGTGCAAACATCTGGTCTTAATTATTGAAGCGTCTACAACAGAAATATGTCAACACTGGCATTCTGGTAAAACACATGCGATTAGATCTGGCAGATGTGCATTCAAGATTGGCGCAGAGTTCAAAGCGATGACCATAAAACACACACACACACACACACACACACAGGGAAAAAAAAAAACATTCATTCCCTTTAAGTGTGTCAGAGAACAATAGCTGACAGGAAATAGACATCTAAACCTGTATGTGCTTAGAAGGGATTTATATGCAGCAACACTCTGCTGCAATTCCATCTAAAGTAAGCTCAATTACCTCATGTTGATTCAGTGGACTGCTACACGACGTGTGTGACGTCTATTATCTTTACTCTTATTATCAAAATATTTGCCCCATTTATTCTTTGTCTTGTGTTCATTCATCTATTTGTGTATATTTCAAGTTACTTTACTCTCAATGAAGTGCAATGCTTTGCCTCGTCATGAGCAAAATGTGCTGTACAGTTTGAAAATGACAGGACTTATACTCAGTGGTGGATGAAGTACTCAGTACTTTTACTTTTTAAGTAAAGGATCTAATTCAACGATGCAAAAATACTCCATTACAAGTAAAAGTTCTGCATTTGAAATCCTACTTAAGTTAAAGTACAGAAGTATTATCAGTATTAAATATGATTTTTTTTAAATTATATATTACATTATTTATTGTATTAACCATGCATCAATGCGTAAACAGTATAAAGTTGCAGAAATACAGTACAAGTACCTCAAAATTGTACTACAGTACTTGAGTAAATGTACTTATTCGTTATATTCCACCACTGCTTAAGGCTTCAGTCTAAGGTTGTTGGAATAAAACTGAAATAAAACATGCATATAAGTGGGATTCTTGATCCTTCTTACTGTGTTATGACACTTTCCAGAGACTTCGCTGCAAGAATATATCAATCATACAGAAACTAAAACCTGATGCTCCTTACTGAAGTACAAACACGGCAAAGTTAAAAGATACATCAATATGGAAAATGACAGATGCAGCAGATTTTCAGTATGTGAAGCCTTTTTTTTTCCAGGCCTGAGTGTGATCCTGAGAGGATAGAGGACGTGAACCCTGAGGAACTAAGAGTCACTAGATAGCACAGTTTTCCTTTGTCACAAGGGACCCACACCAGGAGATTTCCCACGCTTGGAGCGTAATGTGCTGTTGCCGTTGTGTTCCCTCCTCTCGTCTCTCTCTGTTCTCATCATCTAGTGTGTTTATCATGAATCCTCTCCTCCTTTCTATCTGCTCTCCTCCTTCCACATCCTGCTCCTTGATTTCTACTCTGTTACAATAACATAAAGAACGGCACAAAAAAATGTAGTTTTTGTGCAGTAGGCTTGCATGAGGGGATGTGAGGGACGTACTATGGGAGGAAAAAGAAGTGCTCCCAGGAGGTCCAGGCCACACTGAGGTGTGTCTGCGTCGGGGAGATGCACAGCACATGTCTGGTCCTGGGGGAGACACTGAGGAATGTGCACATCAGGTCATCTGCTCCAGATCTGCTCTCGTCTTAACAGCCACCAAGGGGGTCGCGCCTCATCCTTACAGAAACATGCAGAACACTGTGTGTTCTCTGCGCCTATTTTAAACTCAAGGTCACGGGGTTCAGTACAGCCATATGGCATATCTAAAGGGTTCTGTCTTACTTATGATGCACATACAGTATGTCCTCTCAAGTACATTGGCTCATTCAGGCTGTAACTGACATTTAAGACATGGAGCACGTGTCCTCTGTGTTTTTTTTCTATGTCTAATTTAGCGGTACGTTTTATTTGAGTCCAATCCCAAGTTGCATTTTATATTGATTCTATTTTTATATTGAAGTAGCTGTTTACACCTTAAAAAGCATAACTGATTAAAAAAAGTAAATGAAAAAGAACATCTTCCACTTTTAAACCCAATCCAAACCTCCACCCTCACCCTCCCCTCATTTAGGTTTCATCTTAGCCCTCAGCTCAAGATCTCTATTGTCTTTTTTGAGGTGTCATTAAAGGTCAGAAGGGAGAAAAACAATTTGGGAGGTTTATTCACAGCCTTTCACTGCCCCCCAGTGCTGTGAAATAAACCCACATTCAGGGCAGTCAGTGCTTCTCTTGATCCAGGGGTTTTGTCAAATTATAGACCTATATCTAACCCTCCTTTTCTCTCTAAGATCCTTGAGAAAGCAGTCGCCAATCAGTTGTGTGACTTTCTACACAACAACAAGCTGTTTGAGGATTTTCAGTCAGGATTTAGAGCATCATAGCACAGACAGCACTGGTGAAAGTTACAAATGACCTTCTAATTGCATCTGACAAAGGACTTGTCTCTGTACTTGTCTTACTAGATCTTAGTGCTGCATTTGATACCATTGACCATCACATTCTATTACAGAGACTAGAACATTTAATTGGCATTAAAGGCACCGCACTAAGCTGGTTTAAATCCTATTTATCAGATCGATATCAGTTTGTACATGTTAACGATGAATCCTCTATGCACGGCAAAGTTAGTCACGGAGTTCCACAAGGTTCTGTGCTTGGACCAATTCTATTTACCTTATATATGCTTCCTTTAGGCAATATTATTAGGAAGCACGCCATAAATTTTCATTGTTATGCAGATGATACCCAATTATATTTATCGATCAAGTCAGATGAAACCAATGAATTAGCTAAACTTCAAGCATGCCTTAAGGACATAAAAACCTGGATGACCTGCAATTTTCTGATGTTAAACTCAGACAAAACTGAAGTTATTGTACTTGGCCCTGAACACCTTCGAAACACATTATCTAAAGATATAGTTTCTCTAGATGGCATTGCCCTGGCCTCCAGCGACACCGTAAGGAATCTTGGAGTTATCTTTGATCAGGATATGTCCTTTAACTCCCACATAAAACAAACTTCAAGAACTGCCTTTTTTCACTTACGTAACATTGCAAAAATCAGGCACATCCTGTCTCAAACAGATGCAGAAAAACTAGTCCATGCATTTGTTACATCTAGGCTGGATTATTGCAACTCTCTATTATCAGGCTGCCCCAATAAGTCCCTTAAGACTCTCCAGCTGATCCAGAATGCTGCGGCACGTTTACTGACAAGAACCAGGAAAAGAGATCATATTTCTCCACTATTAGCTTCTCTACACTGGCTCCCTGTAAAATCCAGAATAGAATTTAAAATCCTTCTCCTCACCTTCAAAGCCCTTAATGGTCAGGCACCATCATATCTTAAAGAGCTCATAGTAACCTGTTACCCCACTAGAGCACTGCGCTCCCAGAATGCAGGGTTCCTTGTGGTTCCTAGAGTCTCTAAAAGTAGAATGGGAGCCAGAGCCTTCAGCTATCAAGCTCCTCTCCTGTGGAACCAGATCCCAGTTTGTGTACGGGAGGCAGACCCTCCTCACATTTAAGAGTAGGCTTAAGACTTTCCTCTTTGATAAAGCTTATAGTAGGGCTGACTCAGGTGACCCCTGAGCCCCCCCTTAGTTATGCTGCTATAGGCCTAGACTGCCGGGAGACTTCCTATGATGCACTGAGCTCCTCTCTCCTCCTCTTCCTCTCCATCTGTACGCCCTCATATCCCATCAATGCTTGTTACTAATTCAACTTCTTCCCGTAGTTGTGTGCTTTCTCTCCTCTTTCTCTCTCCTTCTGTTGCTTTCTGCAGGTGTTTCTGCCTCCGGAGCTGTAGAGTCTGGATCTATGGTTGCACCTGCTGCCCCCGTGCTCCTGCTCTACACCCGCTGCTGCTATTACTGTTATTGCTCTTATTATTAGTATTACTATTATAATATTGCTCTTAGTATTATTTCTGTTGATGTTATCATCAGTACCATTGCCACAGCTATTGCTTTGTATCCCTGTGTAGAACTGTACTGTGCTGCTGTATGTTCTCTTTCCTCCTGCTCTCTCTCTCCCGCTCCCCCCCTCCCCCTTCAACCCAACCGGTCGAGGCAGATGACCGCCCACCCAGAGCCTGGTTCTGGTTCTGGTTCTGCTCGAGGTTTCTACCTGTTAAAAGGGAGTTTTTCCTTGCCACTGTCGCCTAGTGCTTGCTCATGGTGGGAAAGGTTGGGTCTCTGTAAATATAGTCGGTCTAGACCTGCTCTATATGAAAAAGTGCCCTGAGATAACTTTGTTATGATATGGCGCTATATAAATAAAACTGAATTGAATTCTTTATCACCCTTAAAAAACAAAACTTTAAATCTGCTTCAAGCAAAAAATATTCTTTAATTTTTAAGATTATACTAAAATGTCTTTATTGTACAGCAAATTGGCCCAAATGTTGAAACTTAAAACTCAACTGTTGCTTGATATAAAAAAAAAAAAAGTAAAATGGTGAATAATTTAATTTCAGACTGTGGTTCCCTTCATGGCTTTTTCTTTCTTTCTAAAATTTTTATGGTCATTATTTATTTTATATTTTTATGATATTAGTATTTTGATGTAATTGTGATAGCTGTTCTCTGTAAAAGCTGGTTATTTCATGTGATGTGGTTATGTGATGTAATATTGTTAATTTCCGGTATATTGTCAGTTGTCTATCTAGAGTATTGGTGTAAACACAGGTGTAAAAGTATCTGTTTTTACTTTTTCTGCCCTGATGGGGACCCTCTAAGGTTGAAATGCATTTAACTAATATAAGCTCCTGTCCTTGCTTTGCCCTAAGAGCGCCTTTCTTTTCTGAAGTATCTACTTGAGATTCATCTACTTAAGACTCCTTATCACAGGTTATGGCCTTGATGTGGACACGAGTTGTGAGCTACCAAAAAGTGATTTTTCATAGGCTTGGCGAGATAAATGTACCAAGTATTTCACAAAATTTCATTTTTTTGCTCTCTTTTTTGTCTTCCTCATTACTTTCATTGTGGGACCTGACCCCCAGTTTGAGAACCACTGGTTTGAAAAGATGCCAAAGACTCAGCGGGTCAATACTGAATTTATATAACATTTCAGTATTTGTGTTGCCAAATGTTCATACAATAAGATTCAAATGATTGATGTGGGCAAATGTAGCTATTACAAATCAAACCACCAGATGTCAGTGTCACTTCATGATTACACCACTCACTGTAGGTACAGCACATGTGCAATGTGAGGGACAACAAGACATAGAGAAACATATTTTACTGGGATAAATCTAAGCGCTTTACTACTTAACGTATAATAGATTTTACTGTTCCGTTAAATCCTGTATCTTAAAAATGTCATTTTTTAGTAACTAAGAATAAAACAAAAAACAACAACAAAAAAAGTTCAGTTCAGTTCAGTTTTGTATCCTGGTACAATATCTGTCTTCTGGAGAATCCTACCCTGTGGAGTAGGGGTCAGCTGAGTGTTAGCTTGGAGCACACTGAGTGCTATTTATGGCCATAAATATAACTAAAAATGGTACAATTGTATAATTGGCCTTTGCACTCCTTTTGGCATTAACAGCATGTGGATACAACTGAAGCCACATCTCATAATGTCTGCCTCAATTTACCACTTATACAGTGAGTGTTTAAATTACATTTCAATATTAATTAGACTGATAATCAGACTGGGCTAAACTGGCTGAAACTGGCAGAGGCCTAGTGGTCTGTTTAACCCCAAGAAAAGCACTGCTTTCCAAATAGTCCCATTGTAATTATATAATTAGTGGAAAGTAGTTCCAATGAAAACTGCTCACAGTGTGGTTTGTGGTTTAGTGTTTCTGGAAAGGAATATTGCTGTTGAATACATAAGTTCAATTCACTCGCATTGAAATGGGGTGGTGGTAGAAATCTCTGAGAAATATATCTCAAAACATCATGAGATAAAACCAGAACTTTGTAGTAAACACTTAACAAACGAAACTATGTAAATGCTTTACCCCCAAGTGACTGCTTGTGGTCGAGTGAGTAATAACCATAATCTCTGAGAAGCGAAGGCAGTTGTGGAGCGACTAGCTTTGCAGAACATCTAAGAGACCTTGGACCTTGGTTCATATCTTGTCTCCCACCAACAGTCAACGTTGGTTTCTTTTGTACATGAACACTGTCTTCCCCTGTTGTCAGAGGGGCAGCTAGAGTGACAAATAATCTGTTTTTTTCCCCCACCATAACTACACTAATATTAACCAAGCATAGTTGACCAACTTTAACCATACCCTAATCTTAGCATAACCAGTTCATCAACCAAAACTGCAATCTTTCCTTACCCTTATATATTTGACTAACCTAACCTACAAGCTGACAGATACACAGCCACCATATCACCATTTTATAGAAGCTATGGCTGACGTGTTAGCAAACAGGTAACTACAGACACATCCATTAGACATGGATCAACATGTCTGCTTGATGAATATAAGTTCAATTTTCACTCTCCTTTAAGCTCTGGGTTGGTCTTCACCAACTCCTAAGAAAAATATGAGACTCTTTAGCTGCTAAATGCTCCACTATGTTTACTATGTCGGTCTAATGGTGCCGGAGAAGTAGAGAACAGTGGGTTTATCAGTCTTTTTGCTGAAAACTGTGGCAGAGACTGAACCTTAAAGTACGGGTAAGTGTGGGCCATAAAACAAAGAAAAATGAGCTTAAAAAGGGCTAAAAGGTTATTACACAAACATCTAATAGATCTCGCAGTTACTTCTTAGTTCAACAACATACACACAATAGCATGTACACAGTTTTACAGTGCAGTACAGGATCATAACTAACATTTCCAGTGCGTTTTCCAGTTTTGTCTTCACTCTGCAGCAAGTGATTTAGATGGGATTTATTTAAAATTTCATTGTAAAAACTAAGTACCCCCCCACCACAATATTGTAAAATAAATCTTCTTTCTTGAAAAGTGATTATATACCTCTTCTTGGATGTCCCCTGCAACATTGGTCACAATGTCAAAACTTGTACAGTAAAACCAGTATTACAGAGGGTCATTGCTATGCTTACATCTAGATAAAAATGTCAAAGGGTTACTGTGGAGACAGAGGCAGCATTATGAGATGTTCATATGCATCAGGCCTGAGGACCAGCTGTTGTCCACCTGACACTGGCTCCACTCTACACTGATGACATCTGAATACACAAAGTAGACTTCAGACTTTGGTGAAATGCACTTTTCCAAAGTAATCATAATGGCAATAGTTAACATTTTAATGAGAACAAATTAGATAACATTAGATACGTAACAGCACCATCACTATAATCAATGTCATTATTACCTAACTCCTAACTCCAGGTCTTTTGGAGTGTTTTGTCTGTATTTTTTCTACCTGCTTGGTTTGCAGACAGCAGTGGTCATGCTCCAGCCAGGTAGCAGCTTTGCTGTCATTTATTACTTGAAGTTGATGGCTAGTGCAAACAGTTGCTAAGGTAATAATAAGTTTTATTACGCTTCCTATTACGTTAATGCTGTCACATCGTATCTTTGTGTTTCCTGTTTGCTAGAAAGCTCTTTCTCATTCACACGATATGGGACAAAAGCTCAGAGCAGACGGATGCTGTCATTGTCTGAGTTCTTTATGACACAGAGCAGAGCAGTTTCCTAGGTGAATAACAGTTCTGCACAACATCGGCTGCAGAGTGGTTCATAATAGAAATAATAATAGAAAATCAGTCATTTTGAAATCAGGTAATGTGAATGATTAAACATGCAGACTCTGGGTATTTGCACAACTACGTGCAAACTTCACCTGACCATATGTTTACATTTTATGGTTCAGCTATGTCACTGGGCTAAATGAGATACTCAAAATACCCATGGTGGAGGCTAAACATGTCATAATTGTTAAATGTATGTTTTTTCGTTAGTGCTACTGTATTGTACATAAATATGTGGCTCTGCTCAGAAATCCCAAATTTCAAAATCATATTTAAACCATGATTTTCTTCAATAAAGGACAACACATATAGTATTTTTTATACTATATACTTTATTTTTCAAATAATTTAGTTTATTTGCTGGTACGTAAAAAAAAAAGACAACAGTGATATAAATATTATATTATAAATTAAATAGCACATTTTTTTTCATCTTTGTTTGGTAAAAATGCAACAAATATATTATAGGAAAATAAATACAAATAAATACAAAATCATAAAAATACCCTACATGCCTGTTCGCAAACAGTGTAAGACTTTGACAGAGGGACATTGCACATCACAACCACAAAAGTTTGCCTAATGGCAAAGAAAAGTGCTTTTCCCACTTCTCCTGCCCTCACTCAGCGTGTTACACTTGACTTTACTGTCCAGACTTCATCTGTATTCATTCAACAGTCCACTTAAGGCATCAACTTTTCCTCTATTTTTGTCTTCTCTTCAATCTATTCTTATGTTCAAATAGATGGCGTCAGAATACGCATCCACTGCTTCTCTCATGACGATCTCTGTGTCTGCAGCTGCGTCCAGCTTCATGATGCAGCACCTAACGTCATGCCTCTCTTGCTTTCTCAACCCATAAGGTGACCACTAGCAATTCTCCATCCGTTCAGGGAGAGGTTTCACGCCTTCTTCCCCTGCTGGGGCTGCTTGGTGGCCTTGGCGCTTGGTGTGGCTTGGCACACTAAATCCGTGTAGGCTGGAGAGCGGAGGAAGCGAGGGTAGCAGTCTTTGGCCATGAGCATGTAGATCTTGTGCTGGGCCATGTCGAAGCAAGACAGTGACAGCGCCAGCATGTTGGCTTTGGTGATGTCACGAGTTTCATGGTCAATGTTAATCTGGTAAAAGGGACAAAGAGACAGAACCAGATTAGTATTTATAGAGTTTTTTTTGTCCATTTTTGGAGGACAATGCCTAACTGGGCATATAACTGGAAATCAATAGTAAAATGTGCGGTTTTGCAGTGCTGGTAGAACTGTGAGTGTATTTAGCATTTAGCCTCATAATCTAATTTTAAGATTCAGATTTAAATCCTTCGTTGAGATTTGGTGTTTCCTTACCTCCCGAGGAGCGTCGCTGCCGATGAATTCATCATAAATCTTCTGGGCTTTGGCTGATAGTTTGGCAGGGGACTTGGTACTCCTGTAATCCTCACAGGCAAAGTAGAACGCAATGTTCTCCTCGCTGAACTCAGATACCAGGAAGGCTGTGAAGGCACACAGTCCATCTGAGGAAAGAGAGGAAATTTGATTACTTATGGTTCCGCAGGGGCTGCATGTGTCTGCAAGTGTGTCTACAGTATGTGTTTACTGGCATTTGCTTTTTTGTGTGCAAATGTGTCAAAAAGTGCAAAAATCTAGATATTTACTTACATTTGCTGGACAGGAGTTTTTCAAAGGACTGTTTCCACCTAAGGCATTCCTCCAGGGTTGGCCTGAAAATAGATGAAGCAAGATTAGATTTAACCCAGAATTTCAATCAAGCACACAGTGACAATAAATGTCAAATGAATTGGTAGTAATATATAGTACAGTTTGTGTGATGCTTACTTATTTTGCCCTAGTTTGCAGCTAGATAGATTCCAATTGGGTTTTTGCAAAATGCTTCCCAGCCTTGCTTTCAGCTCCTTGGCCCTGTGAGGAAAAGAAAACAGGTTAGATACATTTTTCACAAGACTTTGATTGCTTAACCTCAAGCCATTCAGCGCAAGTCTAAATTTAGCATAACCTAAAACGGACATTCTCCTTTAGCTTCTCAAATGTTCACACACAGATGCGCAAAGATGAGACAGCAGAGCTGTCTTCCATAGCCTGTAATCCAAATCCCCAAACATCAGCCATGTGAGTGTTTGCATGAAGTTTCATGTACCTTTCCAAGCAGCAGGTAGGCAGCGATGCTAGTCCTTTACACATAGCAGCAGGTTGGAGCTGGTAGGGGTGGTGTCTCGGTCGGGTAGTGTTCAAATATCCGTTTAGTAAAGCTCAGTAGGGAGCGAGATTGTCTGTGTGTCTGAACAGAGCTGGAACAGAGGCTTTATAGACCTACCTCCCCTGCCTCTGACATGTCATCAGCCCTCTCAGCCAATCACAGAGAGGTAGAGGCAGAGCAAGAGAAAGAGACAGAGCGAGGGAGGGAGACAAAGTCATAAAATGGGGGAGGATATGCAAGGACAAGGCAGGGGAATTACTGTAAAATGATAAAAGCCACTGATATTCTATGCTATGTTTTTCTTGCATGTCCCTGAAAACACTCCCACTGTGTTTGTCTTGTTTTCACCCTTCTCTTTCAAAATGACTTATTTACACACACATAAAAGTAGAAAACAAACCTCCATCCAGTGTGTAGATGTGAGAATACTGTATATATTTAGTGTTGTGCATACAGGGCAGGCTCTGGGAAGCCAGCTTTTAGATATTTCCTCTGAAATGGAATAACCCTCATATTCTTAAACTTAGCACACGTATAGGTTTCTCACAGTTTTCCTCATATGTTGAAACATCAACACCATTGAATGTGACACTTTTAAGTGACACCTTTGTCTTCTGATATCATTCGTCATATTTTGTCTTTTATTAGCTTTTTTGAATAATTTTTAACTTCAAACTTGTGTTTTATCTTAATCTTATCTTTATTTTGCGTTTTACCTTATAAATAAAGGTTTCCATCAATGAATGAATAAATCAATCAATCAATCAATCAATCAATCAATCAATCAATCAGTGTATGATATAACCCAACAACCCAATCACTAATAACTTCCTGTGTTGTCAAATCACTTCTCGACAGCTCCTTTGATCCTTTGTTCCCGATTGATGGTCCTGCTTTGCACATAAGAAGACATAATTGAAGAAATAGGCAGGTTGATGAAGAACGTTTCTTGAGGTAAACACAATCACACTCACCCTCTTTATAGGCCTGATAAAAGTGTTAATTCCAGGGAATGATGGGAAGGAAACGTGGTATTGACTCTGTTTAATTATATTACTGTAAGCAAGCTGGATGTACAGACAGCTGCTTGACACAATAAAGCTGAAGTGGGCCGTTTCCCATATGGCGAGCTGCAGGTTGCTTATCTAGGATTTGTCTTAGATAATCTAAGGCAATACATGACTGAAGAATGGTAATGACTCTAACACATTACTTGCACTGCTTTACAGTGGCCTCTGGCTGCCGTATTTCACAGAATAGAGAAGTTAGCTGATTAAATCAGAGACACAACAGAAATCCTTCATAATGATATCTGTTTTCGTGAATTTGTTGTTTTTCTCTTTGAATTTCAATGCTACAGCAAGATCTAGAGCCACCAGAGCCAATACAGGAATTAGAGAATTAAAGAACCTCCAACCACTCTTTCCCAAATGACAGTGGGAACATTGTATTGCTTGCGCCCGTTATATAAGTCTATAGCCATGGGCATTTCGAGGAATTGAGACCCAACAGGGATGTGTGATGGATGAAATCAGCTCTGTTTATAGCAACTTTACTCCCCTCTAATAAAAACATTTGTTATCAAATGTCACTGGTTTTATTAAGAAATGTGATATACTGTAAATGTGTTATTTAAAAGCTGGAGTGCGGGACTTTTACATATAAATGAACGTCTGTTACATTCAAATCATTTGCAGTATACCGGAGCTTTTAAATCTGGTGTCTGTAGTGACATTCCCGCGCTGGTACACATCAACCAGCAATAACTGCAGTTACATGGACAATATTTCTTCAAGCTGACTGAAATCATTTTGAATAATGGGATCCGATAAGATGTGTGTTTACATGCCCCAAAGCATTTAATCAGAATATAACTCTTGACATGAGCAAAGTGGTTCCACCCGCTATGAAGCGTCTAATCTGCAGGAAATATAACAATAGAAGAAGGGTTTTTTTCCTCCAGCTTTGTTCAACTCCTTGTTTTGAGCCTTTCAACCACTGAGGCGTTCAACAATCTTTTAATGGAATTTGTTGACAAAAAGAAAACTATAGAATTTGAACAGGCTGACCCTTTAAAGAGGAAGTGGGGGTAAATTAGATACCAGACAAATGATGGCTTTGGTCATTTGTTTAAATGCATAAAATAACCTCTGCGTTTCCTGACAAGCGACCTTTTACAGTTGTGTGAATGATGATTGTGTCCTCTCAGATGCAATAGTGGAAGTGTAATGTTGTTAGACGATTGGAAATAGATGCCGTTCGCCTATCTCCTACCAACAGTCAATATTTTTTTCCTTTAATCATCATGATCTTTTCCTAACCTTCACTCAAGATGTTTAGTTGCCACACCTTACCCAGACCATGCCCATAGAGGTGGAACATCAGAAAAAAAAATCTATATTAGTCCTTTTTGGAACAGCTAGTCACCCTTAAAACATACAACGAAGCAGTGCAAAGGGCACAGCCTGTGATACACAAGCATTTAGCAAGAGCTCCCAGTGTACCAAGACAACGCAGCACTGATTAGGTTGAGTCAGCTAATGTAGAGTTCATGGCTCCGCCTGGGAAGGAAGACAACTGCACGGGGATTACCTAACCTGTCCAGATCCATTGTGCTGTGGAGGATTTAATTGCACCATTTATTACCAGGAAAGAACAAAGGTTTGCCTGAAAAGCCTGGGGGAACCCGGCCACCCTCTCACCTACTCATATGCTCACACTGTGATGTCAGCACACATCTGCACTTGAGTCAGTCCCAATGAACAAGAGCAACCGGAAACCAGAGAATAAAAGAACGAAGGTGTATAATATTGTTGAGCAAAGGGCCTTTCTGGAAGCCGGGGATTCACTGTCCTTGAAGCTAGCTGATGCAATACACACACACACACACACACACACAAACAAACTGGAAATAACACTTTACATCAGTATGTGCTCCAACACTATTTCTATTATACTGATGTAACACTCAAAACACTCAAAATTAAGCTGAAAAATATATTTTTTTGACACTGCTTGCTAGGATTATAACAGGTTCTGAGAAACATGAACATACCACTGCTCTGCTAGTCATCCCTGTGTATTTTCCATGTAACAATGATAACCAGTGTCACAGTAAAATGACAGATGTGGTAGGTGAGCTAAAGCTGTGAAAGAAGGCTTTAACATCTCATTTCTCAGAAAGACTCTTCTGGTGAATTGAAATTCTATCTGAGATCTAAGCAACAGAGAGTTTCATTGTTTGATCAGCCTTCGTCTAGTGATGCTGTTACCCATGGACAGTCATGCATTATTTTACACTGATGGACTATACGTATAATATAATATACTGGATTAATCTATCCATAGGTTAAATGGTCATCGCTAATGGACTCTGTCTGATAAACAGTGACGCTCTCAATATTGAGGTTGTATAGAGGCTTTTCTTATAACGCCCTGGAGTGGCTTTGCCTGGTTTTCAGACGCTCTCAGTGTTAGACAAAATTCAAGTACATGAGATTTTCCTTGATCAGTTGTTCACAGTAATCATTTGCCGGTCAAAAGACATTTCTGTTAAAGCTGAGAAAGTATTTTCGATGTCAAAGTTGCATATAATGTTAATTAAATGCTAACGTTTTTTTTCAACAGCATCTCAATGACTATATTGAAGCTGTTGAGATGAGTTATATTTTTGGCATTAGTTTAATTTAAAAAGATGCTTTTGTCTAAAGAGACACAAAGTGCACTCAACCTTCAATGGAAAATTAGTTGGACGTTGTCAAGAGTTAGATGATGTCAAAAACAGACAACCAAGAAGGTGTTCAGTGCTGCAGTACAAGTGCTTGAATCGTTTTCTATGAATTTAACCTAGCCATCTGAAAATTGCTTTAACCACCAACCTTTGATGTCGCCTTGCTTACTCGATTATTTCAAATAAACCTTTATTGACATGTCACACTGAGTTTCAATCTTATTATCTGAATCCTTCATGTTTTTGTCACTGTTCCCAGTGTTGATGCCTCCTTCTCTCTGTATCTGTGCTCACCTGTCAGCAATCATTGGTTACCTGTTGACTTTGGGTTGAATGGTCTCTGGACAGGTATCTAGAGAGACGAGTAGCTGACGGGAAGATTCTCTCCTTGAGTAATCTTTATTCACAAACCTCTACTCAATGTGTGAGTGATAATAGTACCATCTTGTGTTTGCATTTTTAACCCGCTCATGTTCTGAGGAGGCTCCTGGCATTTTTTCCTTCAACAACAACTCATTCTGGATCAACAGATAAAGTGGCCTCATATCTTTGAAGCAAGTCTTGAATGAGGGCTGTGTTGCCAAAAGATGTGACTGATCCTTCACCAATTCTGAAAACAAAGACCATTACTAAATAAAATTACTCAAGAAACTCATCTTTGCGTCAAATGCATGTGACACAGACAAAGACAGACAGTTAAAGAGCTCAACACCCAAAGCCATTCGGCTATGAAGAAAAATTATTCGATTGTTGATTTAGAATCTCCTCGGACAACAGTTATTTGCTCTGAATTACAAAATGGCCCTTATGAGAACACTGAAGAAAAAAAAAACACACTTTATCTTGAATGTGTGAAATTAGAATATTGAATAGCACCAAAGAAACGCATCACCAGGCAATCCTGATAAACCAGATGTGACATTTACCTGTATGAGTGAAAGGTCACATCTGACTCTAGCTCGCTTCGTCACCTCTGGGACAGAATCGAGGCTGAGGCCAGTTCAGGACACATATGTCTCAGGGCCCTACTTCACCTCAGCCCACAATAATATTTGCATTCGGACTAAGCCTTTTTACCTCACACTACCTGAAATTGGAAGTCATTTTTTTAATCTCTGTCCATCTCGAACCTTGTGAAGACCTTTCTGTTTAATTTAGACTCAGCTGTGATGGAGAGAAAGCTCATCCTCAGCTCAGCATGCTCCTTTCAGTGTTCACCTCCATCTGGGTTCTGCTGTAGAGATGAGAAAGCAGGATTTGGGTCACCCTCTCTTCAGGGGATGTTGTTGTGCCACCTTCCTTGAAGTATTGTCGCTAAAGAGTAAATGACAAATGAATCAGATGAGGTCCCTGATACCTCACTTTCACTACCTTGTCTATAACAGAACAGCCCGAAACAAAAAGACCACCAACAGGCAATAATAGTAAGTTATTTGATGGTAAATGACACCCTGATGGCAATCTGTTATAAGCCATCTTTTGTTCTGAGGTGGAGAGCCTCCCATTAGCATAGAAAGTAGGCCAAGGAACTGAGGAAAGTCCACTTATGTCTATTAAATGATTACCACTGCAGTTTTGGAACCAGAATTAGAATCTGACCCCATTAGTACAATACCTGTATCAGATGGGAAATAGGATTACACAAAAGCAATACTCTCTATCTTCTTAAAGACAAACTCCACATGATTCTTTTGCACTGTAGGCTACACATAATCATAGATTAATGTTGGCGTATTATGTTAATGCAGATCAGTTTTCCAGCAATACACATATTGTGTGAAAAGACTGCTTTTGCTGCTCAAAACTAGCTTGCATGCATCTCCTTGAGGTTAAAAGGTCAGTTGAGCCGAATTCAGTGAGACTGACATTTCACTCGCTGACCCCCCTCAACAGTGGTAGCAGTTGCTAAGCTAAGAACCAACCCTAGCTTTGTACCATTAATCCATCTGTCCTCTCTTGGACGTCCATGGAGGCGATGCCTACAAGGCCAGCTGCAGCCTCACCTCTTATGATCCTTCTGTGGTGAGAGTCTTCGCTATCCATGCTAGCTAAAAGTGGCTGATGCAATTGATGGTGTCAATCTGTCTCTGTTTCTTGTCCCCCAGTACACAGCTTAGCTTGAATTTACAAACGTTAAAATGAATTCCAGTGGTAACCCAGAATCACAGCAATAAAAAGGAAAAATAAAAGTCCTGCAGTGTAATCCACTTCTTTTACTGTTAGCTGTTTTGTACATTCGGTTGTATGTTCCAAACATTCATATAGTAGTGTTGCCAAAACGGCTAACAGCATCTGTTTGTCGCTAGCTCGGTTAGCTGTTTTAGTTTGTCTTTTGTCACCAGCAGCTAACTGCTAGGCTAAATATTAGAAACACCTCTCAATGCAACACAATGCAGAACCTACAGCCTCCAAAAATCCCCATAAACTGGAATCAACATCTCTCTGAAACATTTCCAGAAAAAGCTAAACATTATAACCTTCATGAAGGTTAGATTTAGTGCAGAATTGGAGTCAAAATTAAGTTTGCTGTTGAACAGATAGTTACAAACAGGATTAACGTCTTGCTCCTTGTGTTTCTATTGATGATGACTACATAGCTAAAAAACTATTGTGCTCTGGAGGACAATTCAGCTCTCCACATGCTCCAGCAAGGAGGCTGCACTCCTTTGTTTCCACATGAAGCCTTAACCAGCTGTTAAATTTGCTTTGCTTTGTGATGCCGATCGCAAATCACTCCCCCAATACAGAATGTACACATTAGGCTGCAGAACAAACACACCGAGCAGCTGTTCTGATGACACACTTGAAGTTGTCTTATGTGTGAACTTCCAGTGCTACTGATGCACGTGTGCACCATCACTGTGCAGTCAATAGAACTAAATGGAGACAAATGTGGACAAGCTTCCCTGCAGCCTGAGGAAGTGATGAAAACACAGCAGAAGCAGTCATATTCCAGTAACAGCCCTGTGTTTGTGGCTTGTTTGTGTTTATGGCCTGTATGTGTCTGAGAAGAGAAGGTGAAATAGAAAAAGAACCCAACATCCCAGTCTCAGGTCAATGCCACAGGAAGTATCTGTAATGTTTCCCGGCATTGCATCGGCTTGTTTGTTTTTTTGTTTTTTTTCTGAAGGTCCCTCAGAGCGGTGACTCAGTAAAGATTGTAAGGAGACAGTTGAAAGCCCGGTTAAATGAATAAGTGAATGGAAACATTCAAACAGAAGGATGAATTGCTGGGAAATTCTTGCCAATGGATCTGCACAATGTAAGAAATGTTTCTAATTGAAATCCAAACAAAAGGATGGATGATTGATTTAGCTTATTTTGGTTCTGATATTTGTACAGTATTTAATGATTTTGTTTTTGAGTATTATGAGTGAAGCAGTTCATGATCTAATGCCGGATATTTCTATTTCCATTCACTAAAAAAAAAAAAAGTTAGTCATCCTTGATTAATGAAGGGTTTAGTCTACTTGGGTATGTATATAAGTGTTTAATGATTTAATCGTCATCAGAATTACATGGTTAGGACATTTTAAACTTATCAAAGTTGAGTTATCTGTATGTTTATGACTTTGAACATTATGAGGATAGTGCCAATGTCAAATTGATACCCAAAATCAATTTTATGGAGAATTCTAGATGGCATGTACATCATTTCATAATAGTTTCGTGGTAATTTGGTACTAGATTTAGTACTTGATTTCACTTTGTTCAATATTTTCATGGCCATGGATGAGTTGGCTTTAGGCTTACTTACACTTTTTTCAATCTGGAGAAAGTGGACCTTTTACCAGTTACACTAATTCTGGGAAAACATAGGGGAAAACAGCTAGCCTGGCTCTGTTCAAATGTCACGAAATCCACAACTATGTGTTTTTACACCTCCGTTTTTGTATGGATTAAACAAACAAGATAACATGTGAATTAGTGTGCTGTAGAGGTGCTGGAAGGAGGATTTGGTTACCTTTGGACAGAGCCAGGCTAGCTGTTTTCAACCTTTAATGCTAAGCTAAGAGTGGTATCAAGCTTCTCATCTAACTCTCATTTTCCAAAATGCTAAACTATTCCTTTAAAATGAAAAACTAGGCCATGCAGTTTCATAAACATGCTGTTTTAGTAAACACAGAAGACAGATCACATTATTTAATTGCCGTCATTCCTGGGAACATGACATGTCATACAACACCTTCAAATGAGGCCATGTCCTTGTTTGCCAGGTTGTTAATGGGCCTCAAATTTCAGACGTGTTTTCAGCGCATATATTTGCACCATGACGGTAAACTGATTGCAGGACTCTGTCCTATGAAAAATGTCTTTATAAGGATACTGTAATTATGGAACCTTGGCTTCAGTGTAAAAAACACCCAGATGTTTGGTGAAATATCATATTCAAAACTAGGTTCAGAAGATGTAGTCTGCCTATGTGAGGGTTTCATTATCTGGGCTAGAATTTAAAATTCTTTAAGACATAAAATGTTTCTGGGTCTCAGCCACTTAACATTCCCGTGGAATAATGAAAGTTTAACACAATCTTTTGAGTTAAAACATTCAAAAAGATACATGACAGCTTTGGTTGGGATGCTAAATATTTAATTATTTTAGAACTGTGATCCAACCAGATAGATTCACAATTTAAACCAAAAGTACTGTGTGCTTGGAATAAGTCTTTTCCCCAAGCCTCCCAACATTTGTGAAGTAGTCCCGTTTGGTCTCTGCGGGAGTGCGTCTGGCAGTGTGCATGTACGAGCCTCAGGTTTCTCATCTGTCTGATCGTCCTCTGGGGAGGAGAGGAGCAGCCCGCCACAGGCCCAGCCAGATGCTCACTGTGGCTGTTAAACAATAACCACTGGAGTGTGCTCCCCCCTCAGCAACACTATGATCCGTAACTACTCCCAGGGGGCTGTTTAGACAGAGGTCAGCCGAGCTGACAATATGCAAACTGTCCTGAGATTTAAAGTGATAATCTGTGAAATAATTTATCTGTTTTTTTCTTTGCTGGTGTTCATAACTATGGTGTTTTTGCACCTAATAACAGAAAACACTTTATGTGTACTTTAGCTTTTTCTTTGATTTGCTGTTTGAGTTGGTGTTTGCACTCCATTCTCTCTCTGTTTAGTTATGCAATATGTGCATGGCCACACCACCTACTTTACTTTGTTACTACAAGGCATCTGAATTCTCAAGTTATGAGAACTGGAACTGTGAATGGAAGTAGTGCAGTGTGCACCATCATTGCAGTGTGCAGTTATACCTCAGGCAGTATAGCAGAAGTCACACAAGCATTAGTCTGCACATACCAGGTGGTAGCTCTTATTTTATAACAAGACTAAGCGTCTAGAGCCACGCTAGCAGCTCTGTTTAACATAATGGGGCTTTGAACTAAAAGATGTTGAGATATTTCACTATAAGTGCCATATTGACCTGCTGTTGGCATTAGATTAAAGTCATCACGTGGGGAACATGAAAGTCTATACCAAATATCATGGCAGTCCATCTAACAGTTGTCATATTTTATTCAAAACCTAAAATGTTATCCTCATATCCTCATCATTCATTAACACTTTCATATCATCTCTGAATACTGTGAATCTGCAAGGAAGAGAGGCACTATTTACAGCTCACACACGGCACACAAATGGTATCATGGTAGCGCTTTATTAAGCGTTAGTTAATAGGTAATAAGGCCATTATAAGATGCTTATTAACATTGTTAATAAGACATTTCTAATATTAATATTAATAAGGCATTGTTCTTGCTTTAGCGTCGGTAACTGCAAAAAGCACAATTAATGAATGAATGAATTAATTAATACATAGTTAACTACTAATAAATGAATAAGGATTTTTTTTAACCTTCATAAAGCAACAAAAAAAGCTTAGTAAAGGTTTTACAGAATAAATGACAGAATAGGTAAGTTAGTAAGACCCAATGAATGAGTTTGTAATTCTATTATCAACAATTATAAGACACTCATGAGCAGTCTATTAATTGTTAAGTTTCTCATAAGTGCGTATAAATGAATTATAATGCCAATAAGCATCTTATAAAGGCCTTCTTATCTATTAATTAACGCTTATTTCAAGGACCTTAATATAAAGCGTTACCGGTATCATTTACTGTTAGTTCAAAACAGTAAAGTATGTTGATGTATGCAAAAAAGTACACTAGCTACACTTTAAAGATTAGTATGTAGTGTATACAATTAGTACGCACATGGGACACAACACTCAAATGTCCAGACCACAGTGATGAACTAAAAGACGGTTAGCATGGCTAACAAATTACTGTAGAATGGCCCACCTAACTAGCATCACTGTGCTGCCACAGTGCTTTTGTGTTAATCCGAAAGATTGTCCGTTTTTGGTGGATTCAGCATCACCTGTGGTATTCGGTGGAAAGTCCTTTTTCATCATACTGATTGAACACAGTTCTTTTCAAATTGAACTGTAACATTAAATCAAAGCAGCCTTGCAATATCTATCTTGACAGACATACAAAACCGTATTCTCCCCTGCCAAACAAACTAATGGTTTTATGAATGATCAAGTGTTATCTTTAAAAGATAACCCAGTGGTAGAAAACGTACGCTTTTTCTCTTAGCATACTGTCTCATCTTTTGGCTGTCTATTAGCAGGCCTCTTGGCGATCACCATCACATCTTTTTAACATTATGACACGTGTATTCATCATTTCCTGGGTATTCATGTTCATATTTACACAGAGTATTTGGTGGAGCCAGCCACCAACACTGGTAACCAGTAGCGTTTTATTTTTTTAAATGCCAGTGGGCAAAAGCATCAAACATGGTACTTTTTATATGATAAACTTAAGGATTAATAGGTGCAGTCTTAAGTCAATCCACAGCGAGCACACGTGGCCCAGCATGTGCCCCCGGGTGTGAATGTTGAACGCTTGTCAATTTTTCAGTGCTGGGCTACTCACTAGAAAGAGGAACGTTCTTGGGAGCAAAACCTGTCACACTGCATTGGAAATCATTTCTTCTGAATTAATTTGTGTTCTGTGTGTCTGTGCTGTCACGTGTGCTCTTCATTTTACCTTTAAACCTCACTGAATCCCTGTATATTCATTATTGTACAAATTCTGACAGCAATAATAATAAACCTTTTGAAAGTGTGTGTGTGTGTGTGTGTGTGTGTGTGTGTGTGTGTGTGTGTGTGTGTGTGTTGTGAAGTATGTATTGGAGAGAGGTGGACTATAATGGGAGAGGAGCAGGGTTATTTGGGTGAGCTGAAACAGATTTCACAGCCATGAATAAAATATAACCGTGATGCTCTCTCCAACAAAAGAACCTGCAGCAGTTTAACGACTGCGACTTGTAGGTGGTCCTTTACCAGCAGAGCTTGCCCCGGAGAAATCACTGATAATGATTAACTTGATGCTGAATGGCTTTGTTTTTTTCTGCTGTACCCCAGTGGCGAGGTTGCGAAACGTCAGGCCCAGACAACAACAGGCTGATATTTGACTCTTGTCAACATCACATACACACAGTATGAATGTACCTGCTGCCTTGGAGATCATAACAAACAATCGGTAATGTCAATACCAGGGAGCAGCAGGTACTGTTATTCTCAGAGACTGTTTGTGACGACAAATAAGA
This sequence comes from Macquaria ambigua, assembly GCA_008360985.2. Taxonomy (NCBI): domain Eukaryota; kingdom Metazoa; phylum Chordata; class Actinopteri; order Centrarchiformes; family Percichthyidae; genus Macquaria; species Macquaria ambigua. The sequence continues at coordinate 144,570 of VMKM01000891.1, forward strand.
GGTAAGACACAAGTGGACAATGCAGTCCTATGGGATTATGGGAGTTTGGTTTAATTTAATTTAAACAGCTTGAAGTAATACTGAAATGCAATATTTTTCCCCCTTGCACTGTATTTGTGAGTGTAAGTCCTCATTTTTGTATTTTGTGTGCCAGATTGCCACCTCCACCTAAATAACAGCTGCTGAATGATAAACAACAGGATAATATGTTTTTCCCCTGGCAATAAAATACATCTAGGAATGTCAACTATGGTAACTTAGATTTTTTAGCTATATTACTAATATCATGTTTTTGCTAGCAAGTACAGTACTGTATTGCTTCTTTGCTTAATTTGCACACATAGCACAGTATATTACATAGCACGTGGATCAACTCACAGTTCTAAGCCAGTGATTTGGTCAAGAGCATTGTCAGGAGAATTAACCTAACATACATGTTTTAATGGCGAGGGAAACTGGTGCACCTGGAGGGAACCCACGCAAACACAGGGAGAACATACAAACTCCACACAGAAAAGCCAGTTACAGTTAGTATACTTGTTGTTCTTCATACAGTTTATTTAGCTAATCGCAACAAAGCTAGAAAAAATTGTCAAAAGGGTATTGGGTGATGTTTTTGTTTAATGGAACTTTAGTTAGTAAGCATCGGTGAAGTTTAGACTTTATTTTTGGGCTATTCTGCAAATTCCAGACCTGTTTAATTATTGATTTTTATAGCAATTTTGGATACACAGTGATATAATAATGCTACTGTACATTAATTGATTTGGCTGATGGATGTAGAGCCGACATTTAGAACCTTATTTGTCTTGGATAACGTCTGTTAGCAATCAGTTGCTAATTGACACATCCAGCAAACACAGAAAAACATTAGCATTCGTTTGAAGTCTTTTGCCATCTGACAAATGTAAGTCAAATATTTACTCTCCTTTTAGCTCTGGTTTGGTCTCCACCAACTCCTGAGAAATCTATTTTAATCTTCAACAGCTAGATGTTCCACTTTGAGAGTCAATAGTCAATGTTGGCTAGTTGCTGTTAGCTGAAAACATCTACCTGCTGCAGCTGGAGACAGTTTTGATAAGAGGGCTGAGACTAAACCTTACAGTAAATGTGCCATAACACCAAAACAATGAAAAAGGCTAAAATGCTCCAAAGAGCTGCAGAGTTGGTTGATAATTTTCTGTGAGTTTATCACAGCAAGAAAGCCCTTGTACATTATTACATGGAGTAATTTAATTCAGTGTTGAAAATACATACTGACAAATTGAACGTTATATTTACATCCTCATGTGAGACAAGTGCAGCATCTAAAAAAAATACACCAGTTTTTTTTTTATTCTGGTCATTGTTGTAACCTGGACAATCAAATTTGTTTTGTTGTTTTTCCCGCACTGCTTCTATTGTTTGTCTCAGAGCTGAACAGGAGGAGTAATCAACTGTCCTTCTCATCCTCCCCATGATCCATAGTCATGGCAGCGCTGCACCATGGGTATTGTGTTTACTATTGATAAAGAGATCAGAGAGAAGACAGACAGTATAATGATAAAGAGATTGAGCAATACTGATGTGATTACCACAGTTTTCACATTATGTCAATTAAAAAAAACACAAATCCAATCTTTTTCTTTCTTTAAAGTCAGTTGAAGGAAGAGGGTTGACTTTTTGAAACATTTTCAAAGTGACATTTTCTCTGACGCCCAATTACATTACTGTAATTTATACTTTTATAACCACAAATAAGTGGTACCGGTCATCACGTGCTGAGTTGATGCTTGGCTTGTAATCGTTTCCACGGTGAGATGTGTGTCGGCTGTGTTTGTAGTTTACTGGCCCAGATAGGCCTGTGTTGTGTCTACTGAGCAGGGTGCTGTCCCACATTCACACATTCACCCCGCTCTTCATTCCCTGACTGACTAACACATTGACGACAACAGCAAAGTTAATGGGTGTGTAATGTCACAGTGGGCGAGGCGACTCCATCCCACCGGTGCCCCAGATACTAGAAGAGAGCGCTGGTTCTCTCGTGAGCGGCGTGCAGAAATAGTGCCATGAATGTTTGATTATTGTTCGTTTTCCACAATTCTTTACTTTGTGTGACTCATCGGCTGCAACATCTGACCTAGGATGTGATGAAATGTAAAGTTTTAGATGCTGAGCGAAGTTCTGCCATTAGCAAAGCAATTAACTGACTTTGTTGATCATGAGCCAGCTATTTTAATTTTCATTACTTCTCTTGCCTGCTAGTTATTCCAGTAGAATGGTAAATAGAAACCAGACATTACAATCCTAAATTGCTTCTCCAAAAATGCTTTTTGAAATAGAGTGATGAATCAGCCCAGACTGAGGACTGGGTTTTCATTTATTAGAGATTTTTTTGTCTGGTTTCATTGCTGTTATAAAATGGCATTGGAATCGAGGTCAATCCGTCTGTCTGATCAGTGGATGAATGCATTTTCATAGCTCTAATACCCTTTTGGTATTATGAGACTGAAGTCACGCAGTGCACCAAATATAGATGCTGATTCATTTTTTAATGGCAAAATATAGGGGGGAGGATACATTCATGTGGAACACAGTAACATACAATATAGGGCGATATGTTGTTCAGCCAGTTTTGTTGTATTTCCAACAGTTTGGCCTATACAGTACACATGCACTAAAGAAAAGATTTGTCTCCCCTGAAATACCCAGGGAATCCTTTCAATCAGTTTATTTAAAAGGAGTGCAAATGCTGAGGGAGCACATTTCAAACATATCTGTCATGTTACTGACATATTAAAGATTTAAGTTGTTTTTTTCTTTGCAGTCATTTTTATAACATACTGTACAAGTCAAAGAATATCTAAATACTTATTCTGAGTATTGCATCATGCTAAAAAATAATTTAGGAAATTTGCACAACACATTTTTCAACTCAGAACAGATTCTATGGGGGTCGGGCTGTCGCTTTCAATTCACCTGTAGCAGGGCTGGGAGACCAATGTTTAATATTCAGTTTAATGAAGCACTGACTGCTGATTAGTGTTTTTTTCCATTTTACTAAAAGGTATTTGAATTACTTTTTAGTCAGCACTTCTAAACCTTATGCAAATAATGTGTCATTCTGTCAAACCTTTTTAAAGCCAATGTTGATCAGTAGTCCAAAGAAACTGATTAAAGCCATGTCAATGAACTAAAGCACCATCATTAAATGTAATCAAACCTAATTTAAAATATATGAATGATAATAACTGGACAGCCACGAATGATTGGTCCAACAGGATGCTCTGTATGTACCATATACAACAAGTTCATCAGGGATGATAGCACATTTCCACTTCCTGATTTGAGTGAATTGAAAGCAAAAATGAATCCACCCCTTCTTTATAATCCACATTTAAAGTCACATAGAATACCTGCAAGAGTCTACAATACACAGGATTATGTAGCTATATCAAGTGCAATCTAGTTTGGCACAGTTTCAGATATTAAAGTGTCCACTCACTTTATTGTTCGTTGTAAACACACAAACTACCACTATAGGTCCAGTCACCTGTATACGACAGTGTCTATTTCACAAAGAAGTGAAGATAAGTAGAGGTAGTGCTGGGCAATAAAATGATGATGACATTTATCTCAGTATATTTCTTTCTTGATTGATGGAATAAAAATCATCTCAACACTATTGGTCAAGTACACGGTTTTCCGCAAGCATTGGGTGCGTGGAACCCCAACAAGTCAATCCAGTTTAACCAATGAATCTCCTTTCACCAGCCAATTGTACTTATATGAAGAGGAAGGACAGTATGGTATGGTAAAGTATGGTGAGGAGCGAAGAAAAAGTGTGGCATGATGGCCAATTCAAAAGAGTGTGGAGAAAAAAAACGTCAAACGCGATGAACGATGAAAGTTCATCCGTGGTAATATATGTACTGGTCATGCCCCAACAAAGACCGCAGACCCAACAGCTAACATCAGTTAAATGGTGAGCATTACCTAAATGGTCTACAATCAGAAGAAGTTTAACACTTAAGGAATATATTGAATTACAGAAAATGGTTTTACAAGATCAATAATTGGCTGTGGCATTTCAGTCATTTCTTGCTCTATTTAATAGTTCTAGTTAGTTTAACACAAATTGTGATAAATATCGTTAGTGCATGATATGGTAATGTTTATTGTGATATTATTTTCAGACATATTGCCCAGCACTAAGTAGAGGTAAAACAATTAACTTATCCTCATCCAATCTCCTCCTCGGTACTGTACAGTGCAGTCCACCAAGACACGTCTTTCCTAGAGGGATTGCATGCATGGAGCTGGTGTAGACAAAGGAAACAGTCAAGCATGTCGCCCCATCCTTGCAGATTCACAGTATTCAGAGATGATGTCAAAGGGTTAATGAATGATTTACAGTATAGGTCCAGTTTTATGTTCTCTGTGGTCTCCATCAGATTCAGTCAGACAGACCTCCGCTGGCCTTGTGCATGCGCCCTATTGACTATATCCTGGTACATCTTGGACCTGAGGAATCGTGGGTAGGAGTCTTTCTCCATGAGGCTGTAGACTTTAGCTTGGACTTCGTTGAGGCTGGTTGGGGATGGATCCTCCAGACTCTGCTTGGTCGTTTCTCTGGTGCGGTAGTCAATGTTTACCTGCCAGGATAAGGAGAGCAAATACAATTTTTTTTAAAAGGGGAAGGTCACTCACATTAAGTCATATCGCCAACATCTGTCCATAACACAAACACATGAATGAATCATATTTGTGAACTACGAGCAAGACAAATGTTTATTGGATGCATTTCCACATAACCTTTTTGAGCCCAAGCTGCATAAAGTGACTAAGTGTAAATGGGGTGAAAGTTTGTGAGTGTAACCAACTACTGTGCATCTATTATTCACAGCTAAATTATCAGGCCAGTTTTGAACAGCCAACCCAGAACCAGCTCTCTAAGTTAATAAAAAATAAGTAAGAAATTCTGAAAGACTGTCCTCAAGAGAAGAAATGACCATGTTATTTGTTCAAATGCATAAAATGACCTATGTTTACGTTTTTTCTCACAAGGACCTCTACTGCCCATTGGACTTATGACTGTTGTCTATCAGGAACAAAATGTAGAAGAAGATGTTGTTCTAGCACCACGAAATCTCACAGGGTGAGGGGGTCGGGCTGGACTGATAAGTCAAGAATACATGTGACTTGGATATTTTTCTTTTAAGCTTGACTGCAATATTTCCCTAACCTTAAACAAATTATTTTTCTTGTAACCATGTCCATGATCATTCCATAACCTTAACCAAGTAGTTTTGGCTGCTTAGACCTAACCAAACCTCAACCATAGCAGTGGCAGATCAGATAATGTTCATTAAGTTCATTTGGGAAGGCAATGACAAATTTTTTGTTGTCGAGAGGTAGTCAGTAAACTAAGAAGGGAAATGAGGCTAACGGACAAGCTAGAGGTGGGTTTATTGAGTTAGCCAATCAGTGTGCTGCTAGTGAGCAGTTCTTACCAATTAATTTATGTGACATAAATTAAGCACATTTTTGGCAAACCTTGTCACTCTTTTGGAGAGTGTGGAAGCAGTGAAATGTTGATAGAGAAAGTATCTTTTTTAGTAAAGACAAAAAGAAAACAAATGCACACAAAAAGGAAGAAAGACCGACTTTCTCACAGTGAAATGGAAACAGCAGTGTTTATGGGAAATGTAGTTTTAAACCTTGGTCTGACCTTGGTCCCCATCATGGTCAGTATATAAATATATCAAGATAAGGCATTTTCCTACCAACATTAGCTGAAGGGAAGAATGCATTAACACCAGTAACCCCCCCCCCCACACACACACACACACACACACACACACACCTCTCTTGGTGCCTGAATATCAATGAACTCCTTAAAGATCTTGTTTGCTTTTGACACAAGCTTGGTTGAGCTCTTGATTTTTTTGTACTCCTCACAGGCCATCCAAAACTCGATATTCTCGTCACTGAACTCCGTCTTGAGAAATGTCCGGAAGGCAGCCAGGCCATCTGGAAAGAACAAATGAATCAGACGGTAAGGGAGGAGGTAAAAACAACAAAAACGTGATTGATATCCCAGCACAGCACCTATTTCTGTACTGCAGCTGAGAACTCCCTCCTCTATGGATGTTTTTTTTCCCCCTTCAACATAGAGTAGTTTGATCATGTGATAATACCCTTCATCCTATGTTGACATTTTTCCAGTGCGTACACACTCTTGTTCCCAGAAGCGGGAAACGGCTCTCATGATTAGAACACAAACAAATCAGAACAAAATACTCCCACAAACAGGCCATTTTTTCTGTCTTCAGTCAAGATAAGTGATCAATTAATGTGTTCCCCATTGATGATAACACGGACGAAGGGCATGTTTTTCTATGGGCCGGTGTCACATTGACATGTTATTTCCACCCTTCTCATTTCTGCTGTTTAACTAATAAAGTTGGGCAGAGGAGAGGGGATGGTCCATCTGTGCATATGCAACAACATTACTCAGTGTACACACAACAGCATGCAGGTTTACATGGCCACAGGACACACACACACACACACACACGACTGCTGTTTGAGGAAGTCCCCAAATAACTGTGGAAACAGGGAATCATCAGGCTTTAACAGTGTTGTTGGAGAGTGTTTGAAAGGATTTTCTCCTTCGTGACATACTTTGTGAAAAGCTCTCAGAGAGCGCAGACGTCTGCTGAGAAAGCAAACTTCTCTACTCAACATTAGTTATGGACTTGATAGAACATTCCTTGCATCTAGAGCTGCATCAGAATTTGGACAGGATACAATCACAGGTTAAAAAAGGTGCCATATTTCTTTTAAGTCAAGTTCAGTAGTTTGTGAGAAAGTGGTCAAATGTTCGAAAGAGTCCTACGTTAATAAATCTTTATTGGCACCCAAAAATGAATAACTTTTGTACCAAAAATGTATTGATTCATTTTCAGTGCAGGTCTAGTCAAAAATGGATGTGAGGAAAAAAGGATGCAAAATAAAGACTGAAAAGATGAAAAACTATTGTGATTTTCCTAATATAAATTTACAATGCTAGCAGTACAACTATGTGTTGATATTTGATACTGGAAATAACCTAGTGACAAAGATTAAACAATTTATTGATTGTTACAAAACACCAAACAGGTTTCTGTGCGTATAGTCGCCATTATTTCTACAGTAAAGTACATTAGTCCAATGCCCTAAGCATGATCCAACACGCATTTGCTATGTGAGGAGTTTTCAAACACAAGTCTAAATACAATTGACTTTTTTTTTTTACTGACTGGTCTGTCTTTGTCTTATCTGTACAAGTCACTAGGTAAATAAAACCATGTACTCTTTAAGCCTCTACAGATAATCTTGTAAAAGTCAGTTTAGTCTTTAGTGTCCCATGATGATTTAATCATTTCTGAAGATGCACCTCATTTCTGTCATTTGCTGCTCTACTTTTTGTTCTAGGTGTTTTGATAGCATCCCTGTAGTCCTAGACTGTCAAAATCCCATAAATTCCCAATTACTCCCATCAACTCAGTAGAAAGCTCTGTAAAGCCAAAGGGAGCTGCAGATACAGATGATAATTCTTTGTAGGTTTATAACTTCGAGCGACCCCTTTCACGTTGTCAAATTGACAATGTTAACATGCATACTAATTTTCCACTATCATCCCGAATATGACAATATTCCGAATTTGATATGGGAATTAGGCCTTATTCCGAATGTAGCATTTTCTGATTAAGACATCTGGGATATGTCGATATTATTCGGGTTTTAGGATCATTCTTTGGACATGTATACAGCGCATTCAGAATCTGCGTCTCAACTGGGATTTTTACCACAGTTTGCGACACACGGCCTCTTGCCTGTTTACAGTTAGCTCTGTGCGTTGTAAACACACCAACAGTTTGCAAGGAGAAAACACACCTACTTTTAAACATTATAAAATACTTGGGTATCAACAGGTTTTTGGATAAGTGCAAATATTGCAACGCCAACCTTTTCAAAAAGGTGGCTGAACGAATGAAAGAGCGAGGCTGAGTTTGCACACTCGAACAAGGCTGAATGTAAACGGGAATATTAGTGGAATATTCATCTTCATTAGCCATGTAAACAGCTTAGTAGGAATATTGTCTTTTTCGGAATAAGAGCAAAAAACTGAATATTTTGTGCATGTAAACGTAGTCATTGTTTTCATATTGTCATTTGATACATTGCTGGTGTAAAGTATCAGTTAAAGTTTACCAAGTGTGTTGAGTGCATTTCCTTCCTTAAATCAGCAGAATAGTATAAAACCAACAGCAGGATGTGAATCGTGCCGCTCATATGCTCACGCCACAAACTACAAACAAAACGGGGGCTTACTTGTAAAAACATTGCCCCATAGTGCTAGTGGTTAAAAAAATTCCACAGGGTATTTTATTTGGTTTATAAGATGCTTTCAAAACCAATTGCATTATTTGACAGGACATACCAGAGTAGACCCAAAAAGCAGACACAAGACAAAGACTGGCAAAGTGTTAACGTAGCTTTAGTTATAGTTCCTCTGGAAAGGAGAGGGGCTAAAGGTATGGAGCTTGGTAGGTATTTGAAGGGGTTAGGCTGAGGCAGTTTGGAAGGCTGAGAGCAAGGATGTCTGAGGGAGACAGAAGAAGTCATAAAAGGCACACTGAAGATGGAGTCCAGGTGAAGATTAGTTGAGGCAAGAATCCAGGGCAGGTTAACATGAACTTAGCAGGACAGCTAGCTGAGAAAGTCTTAAGTGCAGCAAGGGAACTTAATAAACTGACAGGAGACCTCAAGCTTAAATACATCAGAACACTTAACAGCAGCTGGGAGTAATAAGGACAATGCACGGCAGCTGGGGCTGAGACAATCACTGCAGACTCAGGGGTGATCATGTGGCACACTGGGACCAACCAATATTATTTAAAAAAATACATTGTTGCTAAGCTTAAAACTGAAATGAAATGTGTTTCATCGTAACTGTAACCCTGACACGATATGCTTGAAAGAAAGCACAACGCTGCTTCTTGTCAACCTCACACAATGTTCTTGCATTAACAGGACATTTGACCGTAACAGTAACAGTTGACCGTGTGCACAGGTTAGGCCCCCAGCACACACACACACACACACACACACACACACACACACACACACACACACACACACACAATCAGCTTTACATATTGAGGAATGACACTAGAATGCAGTCAGGTCTGAGTGCAAAACACCATCCCTCCTTTTAAATGAAATTAAGCCAAAGTGAATGTAATATCCTATCAAGGGAACATTGAGTTCCTATTGCTTTCACATTACTTATGTAATGTATATGTGTGTGTATGTGTGTGTTCATGGACATGCTGTAGTTCACCTCTCTAATGCTTGGTCAATTGAAACAGGATACGCAGGTGTATGACGCTCTCTCTACCTGGGGAAGGCCCTATTCTTGGCTCTTTAACAAAGTTCATGTCTTCCATGGGTGACATTAGCTTCCTAATGGTTATGTGTCAAACCAAGGTGTTATGTCACAACCTCGATCCGAACAAAACAGATAATGTTCATGCGAGTGCATGATGTTTAGAGCGATCTGTTGGTCTAGGCTGGCTGTCTCTAAGCCCTTTGTTAGCACAGTGTTTGATATGATGGAGTTAATCAGTTGGATGACAGACCTGTGTGAAAAGTGGTGCATGCTAGTTTTGCAAAGCTCAGACCAAAGCTGTGAAATGGAACTGTGATTAAGGACAAAATGAACAAATACTGGAGAGTTTTTTGTCTTTTGTGTTTACGGTGGGAGCAAAACTGAAGATTCTTGAAATCTAAAAAAAAACAAAAACACACGAAACAATTCTACAGAAAATACACAGACTTTTTTGGCAGTCAGAAGTGATTACAGTGGTGTCGCGAAGCACTCACATCCCACAAGAACAAAAATGTGAGTGTGACTTCAGAAATTAAAGAGACACCCATCAAGAGTGACTGGCATGTAAAGTCAAAGAAAAGTGGTGGATGGAGACAACTGAGCAATGTGACTGCAAAATCCTTGCTTCCCACATTGGTAACAATGATTGACTCACTTTGACATGTAAAAATCAAACATGCTTAAGATTATTTTAATGGAAAACACTGGCAGAGACTGGATCAGTAGGCAAAAGATTAAAATCCTGAAATAACTAATTGGCAACTATTTTGATAATCTATTTATCGTTTAAGGCAGCTGTTTTCAAAGTTTTTTTCCCACTATTTTCTAAAAATAATAGTTAGTTGCAGCCCTAGCTGAACGTGTTTCTTCTTCATAAAACATTTGCTAGTAGTCTTTTTCTGCCATGTCTTTTGCGAGCGCATTTCTACATGTGCTCTCACATTACTACCACCAACTGTCGATCATGGAAGAGTGAGGCATGCACGCATTTCATGTTTGCATTAACACCCTTTGCATTCAGCAGGAAGGTGTATAGTATCAAATGTGCTTGATGCACGTACATGTGTGCATACTAACAGAGCAAAAGACACAAAGTGGCCCAATCATCAAAACATTTGACTAGTGGTCAAAAACTCTACAGGGTACCTTTAAACCCTACACACTGTGATTGTATCTCCCATTTCTCAACAGCAAAGACTTGGATCAACTTTGTCTAATCATAAACTACAATCAGTCCAGTAATTAAAGCTCTAAACATCACATAAATGTACATATGTTCCTTGTTTTGTCTCTGTGGTTGCTGCACTAAGTTTCTCAGTGGACCTGTCACTGAAATAGAGTTCTGTATCTGGTACTGTTTTGCTTGGTTTCTGCTTGTGACACCTGTTGAGCTGAAGCTTTGGAAGAAGTATTTTTCCTCTACTTTCAGTTTATTAGTCCAAAAGCACAGTTTAGGAATCTGAGCACACAGGTTGACAAGATTTCCACATTTCACTTTTTAACATGTGACCTTCCGGGTCTCAGTAAAACACAAACATCTTGATATTCAAAGAGTAGTTTTCATATCAGGAAAATGTTGATTTTAGTCAAAGAGGAGCAAGAGTGCTTGCTGACAGGTGAATTCACAGAGAATGGATTGCAGCTGCTGATAGCACCATGAATTGCGCATCACTTACAACCGCTATCTGCCCCGTCTCAATATTATATATTACACTAATAATATCACAGTGCAAATACGCCCATGATGTTTTGCAGCTGAGTGCAATTTGCCTTTGTTTTGCTTCTGATTGCAATTATCTATGTGGTAAAGTCGGGTATAAATTGTGGCTTTGCGCCAAGAACACAGTAGGCAGGACAATGGCAGAGAGAAGGAGAAAAGTGAAATTTTCAGACCTCGAGCCACAATCAAAAAGTGATATTCTCCTTCGAAATATCTGCTCACAAGTACGCCTGGCATGCCTTCGCCTGGCTACAATCACTGCTGCCGTGATCACTGGAAAGTCTGGCCGTGACACCCCTTAAATGAATGAAATGCCTGTGGCTATTGGTGCAGGTGTTTGTGAATTGGACTTTTTTTTGCAATGAGGCTCATTTGCATAGATGAGTACCGAGACACTATTTGCTTGGCAGCGCAGTTAGGGCTGCATTTCAGCCTTTGTGGGTGCTTTTAGAATTACACAGTTTCTTATTGTCTTATTTGTGCAGGTTTAGTGGCCGCAAAATCCGTGCAATCGTTTTGTGAGTGCCTGAGTGTTTATGGTGATCTGAATAAAGAAATCTCACAGAGTGGACATGCTCTGACTCCACTTGTGTTTCCTTTGACACGTCTATTCAGGCTGTTTGAGGTCACCAATGCTACGTCACATAGCTTGTTAGCAGTTAGAAAATAAACACATGACCTGTTTGTGCAGATGGATGTGTGCGAGAGAGTCTGTGCCAGTGTGTGTTTGGTCCAAGGGGAAGGTCACGGACAAGTATGTGACTCATTATGCGGTATGGAGTCCTCACAACACAGAATTGAGACCCTTACATAAGATGGGCTTGGAGGATGGAAACGGACTTGAGTGAAAAATAGAAAATATTAAAGAAACAGGAAAGGACTATTTTACTGCTACATAAAGGTGGCTTTAATTTTCTTGATGCTGGCTGTACGTGACTTGTGTAGTAGAGACTGTTCCCTCTGAAAAATAGAAAACGTCCACTTACATTTGTGAGAGAGAAGATGATCAAACGATTCTGACCATCGAACAACCTCATCCGTTGATAGTCTGATGGAGAGAAAGCCAAAGGAGACTGCCTGAGTAAGACGCTAACCAACCACTGTGCTTTCATGCATTTTTAACACAAGATGGTACTGTATGTATTATTAATGTACGATTTATCTCCGGCTCACAGCGGTCCTTCCGCTTAAGGCTGTAAAGTAATTGTAATATCTGGTCACATTGGATCAAGGAGAGGAGATAGAAGAAGAACAATAGCTAGCTCTATTATGAAGTGGTGAACACGTGATGGGATAACACACTATCTTGGAGATTAAAAGGGATACATTAACATTATTGTACCCCTCCACATTTTTCAATAATCATGTATGATGTAAATTTCAAAACTTTACCAGAAGTTTCTTGTATAAGGTTTTTATGATATGATTATGTGTTCGAGCACCTTGTAGTAGTATTTTATTAAAAATCATGAGGCTTTAATTTACCACCCGCATGTTATGTATACTGTAGTATGACTTGGAAATATTTGCATTAATATACCTAATGACTGACCTCATTTGCACAAATGTACTGCTATAATTCTTTTGCAATGGCCTTGTTAACTGTCAAGGCTGTTTCCAGCAAGCATAAAAACCAACTCTTGATTTGTTGAAAAATATAGAGTAAAATTGTATCATGCAAATGTTTGGTACACTGAACAACAGAAAGCTGTATTGCTAATCTATGTTGCTGGTATGCTGGCTGACAGGGTTATTATAATTATAATTAAATTTAAAATCCCACTAAACTACAAAAAAACTAGTAAATGTCCTAAAGAAGACAGCTATTCCATCAAACATTTGGCAATTTCGAATTAAATTTCATAACGTTTTCAAACTTTGAAAGCCAAGTGTGGCATTCAGAGAGTTATTTAACACAACAGAAGTTTTAATTTGTTAAAAAATTGTCGTCCCACAGAAGAAGGCAGGATTTTTTTGGCAGACTCACTTCAGACACCTGGCGGTGGTTTCGTGGGCAGGAGGCAGGAACTCGGAGAAGTCACTGTAGGAGTCAGATTTGTTGGACAGGCAGCCAAGTCTGGTCTTCATGGTGCTGATCCCGCTGAAAAAACACACAATACTTAATTCTTTTAATTCTTAATTCTTTTTCTTCTGACTGTATATCTCAACATACAGCTAAAACCTTGTGACAAAGAAAAGATACCTTCCATGAATTCAGTGTATGCAGAAGATGACTCACGTGTGAGTGCATGGATATGTTTGTCACTGTAAACACAGAAACAAACATTTCAGGATTTTAAACCCACACCAGTACGTTGTGGGTTTAAAAACCAAGAACCAGCTCCAGAAATATAGATGTGGAAAGGGCAACAGAGCTGGGACCATCAGCAAGAAACTGTTGTTTTGAGTGTGTGGAGTTGCATGAACGTGAACCCAAAGCATAACAGGAAAATAGCAACTATGTTCAGTTAACTTCTGAATAATTTAAAGTTAAAGTGATATTAATGCTAAGTGCTTGTATTTGTTAGTGTTTTCAGTGACTGCAATCGGATACAAATCATGTATACCTTACAAATGTATTTTAATGGTAAGCTCTGCACCATCAACAACACTGCAGTCATATTTTAGCTGTTGCTAAAATGGCTGATTGTATGTTTTAGCTTCATGTAGTTGGGCTGCCCCTTTAGATATTTAGACTATGCACAAGTTCTTAAATGTTGTTGGGAGACCTGATGAATAAACAAGATGCAGAGAGATAAGGCCAACTCACAGGACAGGACTGGATGTAGACAACAGGTGCAACTCCATTATGCAAAAAGCTGATTCAGTATGGCTCTGCCTCATTCAGAAGGGAGCTTCAAACATCCCTGATACCCGATTTCACATCCTGATAAGGTTTCTTGTTTGAGTGTAGTTTTCAGAGTTTAAGAAAACATCCTACGCGACAATTTATAACTGCAACTGAGTTCTACGGAGGCTGAGATACTGTCTGATAAATTTACCACCATTATCCAGCTTGATTAACTCACAGCATGCTTCGTAGCTTTGTGCTCTCTGTATTTTCTATATTGGAGATGTAGTAGATACTCCACTGTGCAACTAATTTATCAATCATCAAACTGATCATTGTGCTAGGACACTGCCTGGCAACAGCTAGAATAATCTAAAAGAATAAATAAAATAATAAAAAATATGTAACATTTATTTGTTGCCTATGGAAAATAGACAATTTACCGTTTATCATCTTTAAGCCAGCCCTTAATTGTGATTATGATTAAAAAAAAACTCCACTTCTCTCAAATGGAGATATGAACGCGCTAAAATGAACTATATCCCCATCTCTCATCACAAGCTGTCCCATCTTATTTGTACACTGCTGCTGTCATGTACTATTTGTCAGTGTTCTGCCTCGGGGACACATGGGTCACTCCAGATGGGGCATGGTCGTAAAGATGCTCCATCAAAGGCCAAACATTTCTATAAAAGTAGGTCTGTTTCACAGGAAAAATCCATGAAAACCTTTGGATGGATAGACAAACAGTCAGGAAAAATCCTCCAAGCTTCACTCTTGAATGTAAGGAGCCACAACAGAGGAAAATGAGGACTATATAACGAATTAATGCATTAATTTAGCTTCTTATTTAACTTTTGTGTCATTAAGGCTAGGTTTCTAATCATTTTACAATAAACCAAAAAGTGTCTTAGTGATTTCAACTGTGAAACGTAAATGCATTTATAAATAATAAAAAATGTAAATGTTGAGCAAATAAGCATCCCAAACTATATGAAAAAGGCCTCTCAAGATTACATTTTTGTTTTTGGCATAGTTCAACATTTTGGGAAGTACACTTTTTCCTTTTTTGGTGGAGAGTTAGACGAGAAGATCGATACTACTCTCATTATTGTGTTAAATATAAGGCTATAGCAGCCGGTTAGCTTAGCTTAGCACAAAGACAGGGGGAAACAGTTAGCCTGGCTCTGTCTATAGGTAAGAAAAGATCCACCTGCAGCACCTCTAAAGCTCACAAAATAACATGTTATATCTTGTTTGTTTAGCGAAAACCAAATGTAAATACCATAATCGCCATCTGCAGGGAGTCGTGTGCTGGACTATATTGACAATTTTGTTTTAATTAAACAAACAAGATATAAAGATGTTAACTAGTGAGCTTTAGAGGTGCTGCAGGTGGATCTTTTCTTACCTTTAGACAGAGCCAGGCTAACTGTTTCCCCCAGTCTTTGTGCTAAGCTAAGCTAACCGGCTGCTGGCTCCAGCTACACATTTACCATCTTCTCATCTAACTGTCTCCAAAACAAATCTTCCAAAATGTTAAAGTATTCCTTTAATAGTTCATTTATTCATCAAACCTCAAACAAGTTACCTCAAACGGAGGCTTTATGTGTGTTCTACCTTAATGAGAGAACCCGCCAACCTGACAAAGCTTACTTTTTAGCAATGCTACATTTACATGATGCTGCCTTGGCTTTTATATATATAATCTTTATTTAATCAGGTAATCTCATTGAGATCAGGATCTCTTTTGCAAGAGAGACCCGAGTACAGCAGAGAGGAAGAACAACAAAGATAGCTAGACAAAACAAAAGGACAAATACATACAGCAAACAGAGCCGGACGAACGTAAGCGTACAACATACAAAGAACATAGCCAGACATAACAACAGCACATACAGCATCAGAGACAATCACAGACATCACTAAACAGATTTGAAGTTCAAAGTTTAAAATCAGCCAGTTGGATGAGACATTGAAGTTTTAAAATCCTCTGTAATTTATTCCATTTATAAAGGTGCAAAGTAGCAGAAGGCAGTTCTGGTGTGGTGAACAGTGGTTTTAAATTTAAAGAGGAGATCGGTGATTTACTGAGGCAGCTTTTACAGGAGACCTTTATAAATACAAATTATACAATGTAGTTCTCTTCTTGATGCTAGTGAGGACCAGTGAGTATGATATTTATCTCCAGTAACGAAATGCAAAGCACAATGATGAACTGCATCAAGCTGTGTTCAGGTCGAGCAGCATGAGAATAAAGGATATCTCTGTAGTTAAGCACGGACATGATGGCTGACTGTACAATCATTTTCCTGTCCTCAAGACAGAAACATGCTTCATTCTGATATAATAAACCCATTTTTCTCTTTAGTTTTGTGACAGATCTGTTCTGTAAAAGCCTCAGGAGTAAACTAATGGACGATGACGACGTTTAACTAAAACAACTTGCATCCATCCATCCTTCCATTTATGGTATTATTTATCCATTCACCTTAAAAAGCCACTATTTCACAGAGACTGTCCTCAAAAATGCGGCCGTATAGGTCGTCTGTGCAAGCAGCTTATTATGACCTATATTTACAGACTTTACATTATTTATTGTTTGGCTGCGACCTATAAAGAGCACCACAGTCAAACAACACTTTCACCCAAGAGACCATGTGAAACCAAAAGTCAACGTTGACTTATTTTAACTTAAGTAGCCTACCTAACTTATGTACGAAAGTTAAGTTACGTAACTAACATATCTATTTTAACCCAAACCATGATCTCCCAAACCTAACCAAGTAATTTTGGTGCCTAAACCATGTGTTGTTGTTACCATGACGACGAAGGTCCGGTACGCCTATATATGTCGCTTTGGGAGTCATTGACAAATGACCTATTCTGTTGTTTAGGTTGGAGGACAATTGTTGATTTCACAAGTTCTTCTTTCTTTTCGGTGTCCCTGTCAGTGCAGTAGTAGAGTTGAAGCAGTGGATTGTTTTGATGCCTGGACCTTGAATTGAGAACATTGTGTGAAATATACTGTTCATTAGCCAACCAAAAGGCAATTTGCTGGAATTAATGGGCTTCATCCACCACATGAATGCCAAGGCTTTTTAAAATGTCACTTTGTGTCCTCCATCTACCTCTGACAGGTTGTTTTGAGGTATTATATATGTGTGTGTGTGTGTGTGTGTGTGCGCGCGTGTGCGTGTGCATGAGAGACAGCATGTGCATTTGTGACTAATATATCAGGTTTCTGATATTGCCTTTAAATGAATATTGGATGGCAGTCTGCTTTGCCATCAAGTGTGAGTAAATAGAGAGGTAAATATATGGGTTTTACATAAAGAACATTAGTTAAAAAAAAATAACATCAATGAAACCTGCCACACTCTCCAGTGAGGAGCATTTGTTTGAGATTTAGTGGAGAGTAAACAGCTCACATGTTCTTTCTAACCAATAAAGAATAAATCTGAGGAAGCAAAACACTGAAGTTTCTGCAGCTTGTTCCGGAAGCACCGTTGATACGATGCTTTCTGCCCCAGAAACACCCATGTTATGTATCAGATGTTATGTATAAAACAGATGCACTGGACTGGAAGAATAGTTTGCGTGTCAGCTATGTGAGTCATAATCTCAAGGTGCACTTCATTTGTTAATGAATAGTTATTTTCAGAGGGAATTGCAAAAATAATGGGCAGAGATATTTTGAGAGTAGCAGACTATGAATTTACTAAAGCTCACCAGTGAGGGTCGAGTTTTACGTCAGATTTCTCCACAGACTTGTGGAAGGTTATAAAAGAGTGTTGTAAGGATGACTTTCTCATACAATGACGGCAGTAATGCCAACACCACCAACACTTACACTTATAATACAGGACACGTTGCTGCTCTTAAAGCCCTACAGCGAGGGAGGCTAAAAATGTAAAGTTAAGGATGAAATGCACACAAAAGGTCATAGAATCATGTAACATACTGTGTGCAAGTATAATTTTGGTGTAAGGTTGGTGCTAGAGATAAGGTTAGGGGATCACTATAATTAATCGGATATATCTTCTGGGGGACATGATTTTTCTCAGCGAATGTCATGGCATGCTGGTCATTAGTCATCTTATGTACAAAGTCAACAGATTGGCTTCAGGGTGGAGAAAAAGACACAATGGCCAAAATGGACTGTGATTCTTAATAGTAGTTAACAAAACCATCTCACCACAAGGTCCATTTAGTAGCTGTTCTGGAGCATTTGATCATATCGCACAATCATGATGAAAAATCCTTAAAGCGCCCAGAAAAATATGAAATTTTAACCTTTATTCTTCCATGACAGCTGGGCAACTCCATCTGCTAAGGAAGATTACTCAAAAGCTCTAGAAAAGGTACTAAATGGATCTTGTAGTAAGATTTTGTTTTTGTCAATTAGGATTATATATGATTATATATAATATTGCACATTATAGAATGCATGCATCATTATTTTGTTAGTAAATGATTGTTTGTATTTTAGCATCACAAAATGTTGATGTTATTTCCTTATCTGTTTGTTTGTTGAGGTCTGCTCCTCTTGGTTCTTTTGAATCAAGGCTTAAAGCTTTTCTGCCTCCACATTTTAATGAATTCAATTTGGGACTATTCATTCATATCTTGCATTGCATTGCAACCGCACTGTAATTTTGCTTCTTCTGTTTGATCTGTTTTATTCGATTTTAACCTTTTTTTTTTTTTACATTTCAGCTTATTTTATACCTTTTTATGTCTTACATAAATCACTTGTCTTGCTGATGTCTTGATGGCTTCATCTTAGTCAAATTCCACCACTTTAGAGTTAGGCTTTTTAAGCTCCTCTTCCTTCAAACGGTGCCATTATGTGGGCGCCCCCATTCATGTATTGCATCATTAGATAATAATAGATAGCAAGTAAAAATTAGAGGTTATTTCACGCAGATTGTATATGCATCAACATATCGCTGTCAGACCGTAATTAGTACTTTGAATTTCATGTAAACACATCTGGCCCTGAATTCTTATGTGGCACGAACAAATGGAAATTCAAATGTTAAATATTGGCACTTTGGACAACAGCTTTAATTGATTAAGAAACCAACCTTCAACAGTTTATTGTGGTCAAGATTGTACGTGTTTCAGCATGTGCCTTTTTCAGCAGACAAAGGTCATCAAGTGAAGTTGATGAGGAGAGACGTGCACATATTGATAAGTCTGTTTGGTGTGTGCCAAACTGTCAATAACATGATAACAGACCTTGCCCTCCTCCTGTTATGCTGTCTCTCCTTGCCCCCACCTTCCTCTGTTTTGACACATTTGTATCTCATGTCGCTGTTGTGAGCTGCATTCTTTGTCTGCAGTATGGTGCAGACACGTGCTGCTGCTGCTGAGCTATTTATAAAAATCCCTGACAAATCCATGTAGTCAGGATCAAGCAGTGCATGTTCTATTCAGCCATGCAGCAAGGCCAGCTCCTGGAGGAAAGGGGCTAAAAACAGCAACAGCACTCTAATGTCTGAGATATACACAAGTACGACTCATGAATCTAAAAGTACAGGCAACATCCGCTAGACCTCCAGTATCTGAGATGCCCGTTGGGACTGGTGGATTGAGAAGTAAAAATCTAGATCATGGAAGTTGTGTCTGCGTGTGTGTGAGTGTATGAACATCTTCTTTGATGTTACCTAACTTGGTGCAATGCAGGTTTTCAGATTTCCCTCCATGTTCTCATTTCTGGATGCTTACAGAAGACACCCTGCCGTTCTATAGCTGTATGTGTAGTATTAGCTGACATGCTGCAAAGTGATTATGAACCGTGGGTTTGTATAATAATGAATAGATTAGATTGATCTACACAGAGCACATTCAAATGAAAAAGCTCTGCGATATCTTCTGCTTAAAAATCGTGGTCAGAGGTTTTATTTTTTTATACTTTCAGTCTTTTTCCAAAGTCAGTTATGCATACTGTGATAAAAAACAAATTTGCATGGTGCCAATAGGTGGACAGTATTGATGAATAGATTCATACTGTAGTATACTATGCACAGCATGATCATGTATGTATGTATGTCAGGTGCACATATCTGCACTGACGTTAACATTGACGTTAAGGGCAAAAGGACAGAGACCATGTGTGTGCGTCACATCATCTCAAGTTAAAAGAAGTAGCGTACATCTTAAGTACAGGTCACATCCCCGCTCTCGTTCCTGCTGAGTGCAAGTAAAAATAGCAACTTGTCAAGTCAGGTTGCGGCCATTTATGTCAGATCAGGTTTTTGTCCTTAATCTGGGGCAATCTTCCACCATACGTCATACTGTTTTTATATAGAACTGTACTGTGTTAATAAGATAATATCCTATACAAAACTTGTATTTCAGGCAAAAACAATGACAACTACCAAACTTAGTCCTACAGAGATCATTTTACGTTTGTAATACAGTACACAGAACAACACTGCTACTTCTAGTACTGTCTACTACTACTAGCCTACTACCACTGCTACTACTCAACTACGAGTATTACTACTACTACTACTACTAACTCTAACTAAACTACCATTAACTAAAAAAATAGTAATAATAATAATAATAATAATAAAAACATTTAAAAATCTAATAGCAGCAATTCAAAGTATACAACATGTTGCTGTGTTGGTAAAATAGGCCATGAAGAATGCTTAAAGAAATAGTTCGACACTTTGGGAAATATGCTTTTTCGCTTTCTTACGTAAGATGCTAGGATGCTAGCTTAGCTTAGCATAAAGACTGTACACAGCTAGCTTGGCTCTGTCCAAAGGGAAGAAAAAAAACACCTGCAAGCACAAACATGACACGTTGTTTTCTTGATAAAAGTGTGCTGGACAATTTCTTGGCCAGACAAGACAGCTACCAGGCTAGCTGTTTCCCCCTGTTTCCGCTCTTTATGCTAAGCTAGCTAGCCTATACTAAGCTAATCGTCTCCTGGTTCCTGCTTACCATCCAGACACGAGAGTGGTATTAATCTTCTCATCTTACTCAAAGCAAATAAGCATATTTTTAAAAAATGTCAAACATTTTTCATTCAGGTTTCATTGTAAAACAGTTCACAAACGTTTGTGTATGTCCTGTCCTGATTTCCTACAGCCTCACTTATCAGTAGCTGTCTCTCACATATCCATTAATTAATTTTAATTCATGAACTTGTTAATTCATTCACTCAGTAGCTGTCAGCCTCTCTGCCCCCTCCACTTTTTCCACACATACTAAAACAGGGTCATTCACTTGTCTTAACTCTGCAGAACCACTGAGCTGTGTCATGTGCTTTGCTTCTATGACATCGTGTGTGCTGATTCTTTCTTTTTTAAGAGAATACAGGGGCCAGAAATACTCAACCAAATGCTATATGAATCATCAAGTTCCTCAGAACTAATAAGAGATATTTTAGGAGTGTTGACAGTGGCAGAAAATCACAGAACACATAGGTGGTGGGGAAAAAGAGATATACATATTGTATTTCTTCCAGTATCTTTTTCTTTCAGTGCTACAGTAAATAAAAGAAATGCTTTCAAGTTATAGGTTTAATTTCTATTGTGCTACATTCATAAGAAAGATAGTAAAAGAAACAGAAGAGAAAAGCATTTGCTCATTAAATGCCGAAGATTATTACAGCTGAGGTAAATGCTGAACAAGCAACAGACAGGGATGTTTAAATCCCAAAGTACTGGATGTTTCTCAAATTTACATGTAATCTGGGACAAATGGTTCAACATGTAAACCCATTGATTTTCTAAGATTCACTCTCTATTCATTCCAAGATTATCAAGATGCACTGTGACCCAGAAGACAAGTTATCCAAGGTGACTGGACGGCAATTCAGTTTTGGCAAGACCAGACATGTCCCTTTCCTCTCTACAACCAAGTTGTCAGATTTAGGACTTGAGTCACAAGAGCACAACTGTGGTCTTGCACTTGTGTGTTTGCATGTGTGTATTTGTGTGTACCCTGCCTGGAGAGCGGAAGCCCGACTGCCCACAGAAGTATGTGTCAGACCATCTGATGTGTTGCCACCATTAGGAACAACAGAATGGCTGATTTTTGGGTTTATTTCTGTCCTCGCAGACATCTGCTGTGCTCGGCTGGCTCAGGTATAGGTTTCAGTACAGGATTATCCACAACACACTCTGCCCTGAGGAGCTGCTATAACTGCTACTCTGATCCAGAAACGCCTGCAGCTACAAACACTACTGCTTCTCATTGACTTGTCTCCTTGTGCCCATGTGTTGTTGTTGTTGTTGTCTTGCAAGACAGCTCAATAAAAAAGGCAAAAAGTGATGGTGAATGCTGATGAAAGTGAAAAAGGATGAGCCTTTTCTGACACGTTAACAGATCTTTTTAAAGGGAGTAGATTGGTTTAAAGTGATTTTATATTCCCACTTGTATTTTCCCTGTGCCAGAGGACACTGCTCACTGCTGTTTACAATAAACAGAGTCCTGTTGTGTCAAGGCCAGCTCACAAAATGCTTCAGGGAATACACAGTGTAGAGAAAAATGATGAGAAAATGCAAAAGGCCTGGGGTTAGATGTATAAACGTTGCATATGCACAAAAAGCATTTCCCAGAAATAAACTGATATTTATAATAGAGGCACATGTGTGGGTTTTTTGTTTTTTGTTTTGCAACGATTTGTAAAATGTCTGTCTTATAAACTTCATTTTGATTAATTGCTTTTGTGTGGTAAATGTGTATCATTCTTTTTATTTATATCGGAGGCATCAATGTACGTCATTATGTGATTGTTCTTTTCCTTTTATCCTCTATTGTGAAGCAGTTTGTAAAGTCTGTTTCAATAACAGTGCTATAAACTGAAGCATTGATTAGCTTTTTGACAGTTAATAATAATAATGATTGAGTTATCACCACGGATAATGGCTTACAGGTACTTGTGATGAATTATTAAACAGGTGCTATATATAGCCACAGCTGTGACTAACAGTGGCACGTACAGCTGTTGGAGAACTTCGTCCATGTGGCACAATTGGTAAAACTGCACTTTTCTGCTGTTCTTTTTATTGACAGGTATAACGAGTAGTGGTGTAGACAAGTATCAATATACAAACAGGTGATTAAGAGCATGTCTTCATCCATTTATTTATGAAGAGAGAGAGAGAGAAAGACATTTATAAAACTATTTTGATGAAAATAATGCGTATGCCTACAGTATTTGTGTGTATTTGCGTCTTTGTTTATTTGTGAGTTTCATACATCTGGCCCCTGTTGTCCCACAAAAAAACATGGTGACAGTAGTGGTATTTTTAGAAACTGATTTTCAGTCAAGCTTTTCCATTATTGTTTTTTTTCCCATTTGTATTTACTTGTTTTGTAATATTCAAAGTAATTCTGTTCCATTTTAAAAACTGTTTTCAAAAATTAAACCCAAAATGAATGAGCTCGTCATGCACAGGAATGCACAATTTAAAGATGTTGCTAACGTTATGTCCACCTCCAATTAAATTATGTCCACAATGGGGACAGAATATTAGAAAACAATTCAGTGTGAGACTTAAAGCTTTCGACTAGTAAATCATGTTCCTTACTATACATCATGTTCCATAACGCCACGGTCCCTCACTCCTCTGAGGCCTCCTGTGATGACACCTGAGCACACTGCTCACTTCAACAGTCTGATAGGTCAACCTGGGATACCACACTACTTTCTACTCAGAAAGGTACACTCATGTACGGTGAGATTAATGTCACTCGCCTGCTGCGCAGGCCCTCCTCCATCTATTTTTTTTGTATCAACTTAATCTGCATCCAGTTCACAAGCTTAAGCAGTTTATAATTTAATCTCCAAAACAATAGAAATGCACTGGGCAAACCTTACAGGCACATGGTACATTATCTATCTCTGCAGCTTGTTTGGCAACCTGAAAAAGACTGCCCATCTGCTCTACAAATATTACTATGTTCATCATTTTATCCTCTTTTCACCGAGGTACACTCATGTTCATTTGGATTAATGTTACTCTCCTGCCTGCAGGTGTTCTGCTGTTGTCACTTCTTTTGTGTCAGACTTGCACTGACATTCCTATTAAAATATCTGTATTAAAAACCTGTTACGCATCTTTGCTTTCACCTCAGACAAATTGCAAAATGGACTGTGCTTGAAGCTCTTACCACTCTCAGTCACCTTTAAGGTAAATTGAGGGCAAACAAGGCTTCTCAATCTTTGGCCAAGTATTTCACTCACAGCTCTGTCACATTACGCTCAAGTAAATCTGCCTCTTGCTGGCTGGACAGGACTATTAAAAGCACATGCGTGCCAGGGGTGTTCAGGACGATAAGGGCACACCACTGACTTGCATCAGCTTCTGGAGAACATTTAGCTTGGTGATAAAATTAGAGCTTGCCATCTACTGTAGGCTATATCCAAACATGATGGAATGTGACTGGGCTGAATGGGCTTTTGTATGGTCCTGAATTTCTTGTTTCAGGTAGTTTTAGGACAAGGACAGTAAGAATTAACTACTGACAAATTATTTGTGATTTTGTGCTTTAGGCAAACCTTAGATTTTTAATCTTGGACTGGAGTTATATTCAGGTACAGGAAGCCTGGTAGGAATCTATCAGTTCTGTGGCTGACTGAAGAAAAGCAAAATGGCTGTCGTGTTTGTAAACATTCTGGATATTTGCAGTGGATTAGCACATCCAACCAGTCACCCTCACCACCACCATGCTGAACAAACCCTGTGATACAGGTGTGCAGTAGGCTCCTCTAGTGTTTTTTAAATCTGGACCTGCGCTTTGTTCCTTCCATGTTTAACTGCTCAGTGCTGCACACTGAGTGCATGTCTCTCATCGCTCATCCCGCCTTTAGCCATTTATGTAATCAGTTTGTTCCAGGGATTTATTTTGCATCGCAGAAAGCGGCTCCACTCCTAGGCATGTCGCTCTGTCTACTAAAAGCATTGCTCTTGAGTAGGATTTGAAACTGTGTTGTCATATGCATGTAGCAAGAACACACTGACTTGTAGTGTTGAGCTACAGTAGTGCACTTGCTCACTTGCTTCAAACCACCACATGTGGTGACAATACTGCTGCACACTGTGATAGAGCTGGAATCGATTATTTCAGTTTACAACAGAGAGTTTGTATGCTCTTGTATTGGCTGTGTGCCTTGTTTGTCAAATATTTTATCACATTACCTCTAGTGGTATCTAACCATGCAGATAGTTTTAATTTTATTTACCTAAGTTTGAGATTTCTGCTTCCACCTGAATACAATGGCAGTGTAACAGTTTTCATTGGATGTACTTTCTACCAAACTAAAGATCCCAATGAAAACAGAATTGATAGCATGTTCTGTAGATTAACGAAATTTCAACCACTGTAAAGTAGCAAATAAAATATGTGGGGAATGTAATACCTTTATGGCATTTTGCTTGACAGTTAGCAGTAGGGATAGGCATAAAACATGGGGGATGACATGCAACAAAGGTCCCCTAGCTGGAATCGAATTCCAGGCACAATGCGAATACATGGTATGCACCTTAGACCACAGGGTACAGCGACGTCACAAGATAACGAGGTAAAATCTGCATTATTGCATGTCTAACCATCCTGGAAGAGGGATCCCTCCTCTGTTGCTCTTCCTGAGGTTTCTTCCATTTTTTTACCCTGTAAGGATTTGTTTTGGGGAGTTTTCTCTTGTTCGAATCGAGGGTCTGAGGACAGAGAATGTCGAATACTGCACAGATTGTAAAGCCCCTTGGGGCAAATTTGTGGTATTCGGCTACATGAAAGTAAAAATAAAATTTACTTGACTTATATTAAACGTGTCTGCAAACTGCTCACTACCAACATAAAATGTTCATTTTGAACATGTCTTCGAAACATTCACTGTCAGTATATTTTATTTGTTTTCCTACAGTAATTGCTCCAGGTAAGTTGTGCATGGTTTCATTGTTACGTTTAGGGAACTCACAACACTTAAAGAATATAATAACACATTTTGGGAAAAAAGTTTATTCGCTTTCTAGCTGAGAGTTGGTGGGAAGATAGATCTCACCCTTACGTTTGTACGGTAGCCTACATAAGAAGCTATCGCCAGTAGCCGCTTAGCTTAGCTTAACACAAAGACTGGAAGCAGGGGGAATCAGCTAGCCTGGCCCTGTCAAAAGATAACAAAATCCTCCTACCAGTACCTCTAATGCTCACTAATTAACACTTCACGAGCTATGAGGAGTATCATTGTCAACAAAGACAAGGCAAGTAGGAGTAGAAGGCTTCAAAACTGAAACATCTGAGTGTTATGGAAGGGTTTGGATACACCTCACCCTGAGGTGCCACTTGTGTGGGCTTCAAAGCCCTTCTCCATCTTTGATAGCCCTGATGAGTGACATTTACTGGACTGAAAGCCCTCAGAGCTTTCGGCATCAAGGGAGGGAAGGTGGGAGGGTGTGAACTGATTTTCAATTGCGCTCACAGGAAATGGTACTGAAAGCATGCGAGGATATCACTTAGGTAGAAATTTGGACATGCAGCCGCACAAAGTGTACACAAACAGCCATAAAATTAGCTAGATAATAGGTAATAGAAAAACACTGATGTCTCTCTCCTGCAATAGTTCGATTACTGTTTCCAATATTAGCCACATAGACATCAAATCACTTCATCAACAGTGTTTTCCCCTTAACATTAAGCCTCCATTCAAAGCAGGAGATAATAATCAGCCCCATGAACCATTAAGAATGACAAAGACCCACATAATGCCTAGAGCTCCGTGTCCACAGCAGAATTACATAACACTGCCATCCAATAAATGAATATGGATCCTTTACCTTGAGTCCGGTGTGTGCGAGAGCTGCTGGACTCTTTCTCCCCTTCTTTTTTATCACTGCCTATCCCCAACGTGTGTTTTGGCAGAATGCAGCCTCCGTCTAGCCAATGCTGGTGTGTATTTGTATGAAATCTGCACAGCTCGGAGCTGAAGATATCTAGTGTTTCTGATGCCAGCGAGTGGGAGCTACACGCGGCATGCTCAATGGTGTGAAATCGCGGGGGGAGAGAGCAGCCGAGATGGATAGAGGGAGAAGCAGAGGGGGTGGAATTAGAAGAGAGACGGAGGGGGAAGAGGGCTTTGTTTGCACAGGGAACCCTCCAAGGACAACCAGTGCACATCTGTGGAGTGGAGAAGTGCTGTTCAGTGATGTTGTGGTTGAAGAGATAGAAACGTAAATGTGTAGTGCAGGGGGGAGCTGGGGGGTGGATGTAGAGGTCTGAAATTAAAGTGATTTGAATAACAAATCTGCTTTTAGTCAGTGCTGAAAGAACTAGTTAGTTAGTCGACTGAAATTTTAACAAAAAATGAAAAAAGTATTCTATCAAGCAAAAAGGCACATTTGCTGGTTCCAGCTTCCCAAATGTGATGATTTTCAGCTTTTTGTCTCATTGTAAATTGAATATTTTGGGGGGTTTCAACTCTTAAGTGGAAAAAACAAGCTATTTGAAGATGTTAACTTGGCTCTCAGAACTTGTCGTGGTAATTTTTCACTGTTTTCTGACTTTTTTATAAACTAAACTATTAATCGGAAACTTAATTGACAGGTTAATCGTTAGAACATGTGGCAGAAAAAGACAGAGGGAAGAATGATGAGGGGATAAAGACTAGAGAGGAGAGTCAATTATTGGGCAAGACTAAGTATTTTAAACAGATGATATATATATGCTCTCTAGAAGCACAGACCACAACACAATACTTGCATTGGGTTATGCATTTCTGCATAACCCAATGTAAACATGCACTCCAGTAAATTATTTTTCAGTCTCATAACAAACTGTATATAGAAATTATAGAAAGAGATGTCACGTAACACTGCAGGTATAGATTACACATGCTGGTACTCAGAAGGTAACATGAAAATAACAACATGTATGCTCTTTCTGGTAGTCAACAGCAAGCAAATAGTCTTCTCTCACAGTATCTCATCCGTCTTAATGTTAGGTGATTTAGTAAATATTGCACATGCACAAGACAAAGCATACAGGAATTACATTTGCACCTTTATTTGTTTGTACTCAAAAACATATGGGAGATGGTATGTGACTAGCATTAGAGCATAAAGAATGGAGAGAGACTGGAGAACATTGATCTTATTGTAATCTAAAGAGGAAGATAGGATCTGCAAGGAGCTGAGAGTGTGGGGGAGGCAGCCTGGCAGAGGACAGATAATTCTTGCCACTGAATAGACAACCAAGTGTTACATAAAATCACACACACACACACACACACACGAAACCATGCAAAAGCACTGCCTACACACACATGTTGTCTCTGTCCTTCTGGCTCTCTCTCCTCCTCAGTTTCAGACACGCATACACACACATTTACAGAGTTAAAGGGTGGGGTGGTAGTGTAAAATTATTTCAAATGAACAGCTTGAGCAATTTACACCATTATTCCATCGGGAAACTAAGGCCGCATGAAAAATGTTTTACAAAACGAAACACAATTATAAATTAATTCGGAACAAATTATAAGGAAATTAAATCATTAAAGATGGGCTCCAACATTTGCTGAAACACAATCAGGCTTTTACAGTTTTTTACAACTGCTAACTTATATATACTGAGTTTACTTTTTCAACTCATCACACAATCAGCACATCAGCAGTCAATGTGAATTAAACTTGTGAACTGTTTTCTCACTCAAACTCAACCACCACCAAAACTTTTTGCACGTTTGCATACTGCTGTCAAAACTTAACCTAACATAACTAAAAAGAAATAGAAAAATAAAAATGCATACACTAATTGGGACACTATGCGCCTATTTTCATTCTTAATGACCTCTACGAAAGACTTGTTCCAGGTGAGGAAAGGGGGCAGGTGAGGTGGATGTGGCGTTTCACAGTTCGCTGCCAGTCACCGAGGGGTTTACAGCCCATCCCAGGATGGTGTCACTTCTCCTTCCACCTTACTCTCCATTCCTCAACCCCATAGAGAGGCCAAGTCCCTCCCCTTCCGGTGGACCATCATGAGACCTTATTTTGGAAAAAATATGTACGGTAGTTAACATCGAGAGTCAAATCATTTTTTGATCCCGTTTGAATTGTGCCATGAATCACAATGATGTTTGACAATTTAAAAGATAATTTTGCAAGTCAAGGAAGTGGCAGTTTCTTTGCCTCGTCCTGGCTCCATCACACTGCTTCCTTGATCTCTCACCAAGAACTGTGTCTTTTGCATGTTTTTTGTTGGTGCACACTGTAGGACACCGAGAAGTATGTAATACATCAATGAAAAAGGGTGTTTCGAAACTCAGTAGCAGATTAGATAACACATACCCACAGTAACTGTTGGGCAAAGAGCTAATGAAAGCAAATATCATCTGAAGAAAAGAGGAAAAAATTAACCATTTGAGGCACTTCCGGCCAGGAGTGACATAGCTGTAGGAAAGCACGAGTTCTTAATTAAGTCTCCTTTTCTAGTCGCACCTGGCAATTATGACAAATGTATCCTCTGAATCATCCATATAGTGGTGTAACAAAAAACGTACAAAAAGCAAATGCCTTTGATCATAAACCTCCACAGCTGAGAAAGGAAAGTGTGCTCGCACATGAGCTCTTTCAATTACATTTTGCACAATTCTTTTTTTTCTGCCTGCTAATGTCATCCAGCAGTGGCAAACATTACAGTGAGCAAAAACTCAGACTATGCGTAATTCAAAGGCCTTTTCAAACGCGAGGAAGCAGGCCACAAAGAGAGAGTGATGAAAAATGTTCGCCCACATAGTTGACCATGGATGTGTGACCTTCATGATGCAGCAGCTGGATAACAGCTTGTATCGTTGATTTCCCAGTCAGACTGTCTTTGTCTCTCTCGGTCTCTCTGGATGACTAATCGGAAATCCTCTCCCGGAAGCAAAAATTTTACACGTCCTTACTTCATCAAGTAATTTGTCTTTCACATTGTCTGGCATGCACAGTCTCCCAGCTCTGTTTGGCATTTACACATTTCAAATGCCACTTATTAATACCTGAAGACTAGACCTCTAAGAAGGAACATCCTAAAATTATTTCTTGCTTCCTGTTGATCTACGCCTCCACAACTTTACCAAATCATAATTTAAAATTATTACAAATGATTTTACAGAGTTGTGTTTTATGCAGTAGTGTGTAGCTGAGCCATGTGCTTGTAAGCAGTTATTTTCACTGTTATTTCATTGTTTCATTGCAGTGGTACAGTATGTAAGATAGATCATTCTTTATGTGAGTTTTAATTAGCCATGCTAGCAGCATGTCTGTCTGTCGGTTGGTCCACCATTTTGGTCCAGACTGAAATCTCTTATTTCATGGATTGCCATGACATTTTGTACAGAAATTCATGGTCCTCAGAGAATGAATCTTACTGACATTGGTGATCCCCCGACTTTTCTAGTGCCACTATGAGATTAACATTTGTTGTGAAATTTGGTACAGACGTTCATGTCTACCTCAGGATGAATTGTGATAACTTTGGTGATCCCCTGACATTTCATTTAGTGCCATCATCAGGTCAAAATTGTATGTTTTACAATACATGACATTCCCATCAGCCTCAGCTGTACTTTGTTTTTAGTGCTAGCAAGTTTTAGCATGCTAACACAATAAACTAAGATGGTGAACATGGTAAACATTATACCTGTTAACAGCAGCATGTTAACATTGTCATTGTGAGCATTAGCATGCTGACCTTAGTATTTAGCTCAAAGCACCACTGTGAGTATAGTCTCACAGAGTCGCTAACGTGGTAGTAAGTCTCGTTATGTTGTTCATTATAGTTACAAAAAGACAAATGAACAGACAATACATCGAATAAAACATTTTCTAGCTTTCTTTATAAACGAACATCATTCCATTGGGGTGAAACCTTTCCAGTGTAAAGGTCAGGATTTTGATGCCATCTTAATAATAGGCTATATATATTTATCACTTTACATAATATTAGTGATGGACAACAGAAGGAATTTGACTTAAAATGTATTCCATTTGTTCAATTATGAGTCTGAAAAGAGATAACTATTTGTTTTTTTTATCTAACAGGAACAGCACACATTTATAAACATCAATGTGATGTAACTGTTCCATATTTTCACCTGCAATCCCTGAGCAGATGTTATGTATTGTAAACAGTCTTGATGTTCGTCCTAATGCTTTTAATTTGTAGGCTTGTAAAAATAAAAACCTATTTTGTTTATTTAGCTTGGACTGGTAGGAAATGCTCATAGTGAAAGGGTATTATAATTTGTGACTTCTAAAAAATATATTATGGCCTTTTTTGACTATTAACTTTCCACTGTCACACACAGTACTGTCTGGTAGACTTATTAGATGCTCATTTTGGTATTCAAATCTCCTGCATCTATGTTCCAGCGTTTCCCCTTCGGTGTTTATGACCTTCATCTTCATTATTATGGCTTACACAATGAAGGGAGCCATTATGGCTTGCACAAGAAGCAAGCTTACCGAACTGCTCAAATAGGTTCAGGGATGTAATAATACCCCTGGTGCACCTGTACATTCCAAAATTATTGTCCCCAGGTCTAAATATATTCACCCTGTTAGTTACTGTTGTTGCGTCTGTCTCCATGAATCCATTAATGCACAATGCACATCCATTAATTTTACGGCTTCTTTCTCCCCTTTGCTCACATTGTTTTTTGCACAGATGGCCTTCATTTAAACCCTCAGAGTGTACCACATAATTTAGAATAGTCTAATCTCTCACTCAAAAGTCTATAAATTGTGACATAAAATGGTATTTATTCGTAATTTTGGGACATAGAAGATCACATTTGCATGATCTGTGAACATTGCACTCAAGTATATGATCTGATCAACAATTATTTGTTTTATGTCAGAGCTAGCTTTTAATCAGATTGGTAAAAGAACAAGGCTAGGAGTTGTTTCATGTTGCCTACCAGGAAATCGTCGATAGAAATTTCAACACACTGTCAACCATCATAAATATTTAGTAGGAATTTTTAAGGTTGAGGGCAACCCTGTCTATCAAGGTGGCAAGCAGGGCTGTGGCTGACTCAGATTTTCCCGAATGGCTTCATGAAGGTTCATAAAGACACTCTGATGTCATTGTGTTTACCAGACTCATTCCAGAGAGAACTGAGCCTCCAATGTCACAAAAAACACTTGTTGACCGTGACGGCACAGTGACGTACAGTGAAACACAATATGTGGGCAAGAGGGATTTGATTATATCCTTCAAACTTTACTGCATCGCTTAGTGTGAGTGTTACAAAGCAAATACTCTGAAAACCATGCCCACCAGAGGGGAACACAATCGGTGCCACAATAAGCAACCAATGGCTGAAATCCTAACTAAATGCCTGTAGCAGCTAAAAACATCAGATTTCAGCATGTCAGAGGATTATTTTAGCACCCTATGTCTACCAGAGAGGACAAACTCAATATTGTCAGTCTATCTCAATGAATGTTGATCTCAGCTTTTGCCAACTGACATTTAAACACACACCTCTTTCTATATTGCTCAGCTAGGTACTCTGTAGCTATGACCTAGGAGCTAACAGTTAAGTGTGGTTTTACATATAATCACAATTGATTGAATAATTTTAGTAAACAGCAAAGAGCCTAGCATGAATGGCTGAAAACCGCAAACTACTAGCTAGTGAACTCGGTAGCCAGCTAGTTGGCATGCTATGTTGCTTGCTATTTAAAATGTTAGCCAATTAGCTCACTCGGTAGTTTGTTTGCTAGGTAGCTTGAATGCTAGCTATTTAGCTCGTGAACTAGCCAGTTAACCCAACTTGTAATAATTACCTCTGAACAATTTATACAATATATATATTATATAATATAATACAGATAGTGTTAACCTTTACAAAATGCAGCAACAAGTTGTGGTGTTTACTCAGTGCAGCCGTATGTTATAATTTTGGGATTTTGGGTGCAGGTAGACTACCAGACTGGTGAGCACATGTAAAAAGACAAATATCGTTTTTTAGACTGATGAATGTCTATGGTGCTTTTTTCTACTTTTTCATATCCACTTGAACATACTAACAAACCTTTTTAAACAATAGCTGTAGCACAGCGGTAATTAAACTTTGACAAAATAGGCTTTCTATTTGCTATGAAAGATTAATGGTTAAGAATGTTTCAAGTCTCTGCAGGATGATTTTCACAATGGATTTGGAGCCCTAGTGGCAAATGTGGGAATGACACTCGCACCTCCAAAACTAAGTATGGCATGCACAGACAGACTGATACAGAACTCAAGGTTTGGGGAGATGTAGGCTGCATACAGTGCATAATGAAACAGATGGGACAAACACCATTCATGACCTCCTCCAGAGAGTATAGGCAGAGATAACTTAAGAGGGAAGAGGGTGAAAGAAGGAGAGACTGATAGCAAGTGTTGAAGTGTTGCAAATCCTGCCATATTTGCGATTAATTTGGATGGAGGACTCACCCAGATGGAACATATGTTTAGCAGAAAATACAGTGTCATAGCTCCCTTCCTTCTGTTGTTCTCACGTACCACTGAATAATTTGTGTTAACCCACGTACCTGCCATATGATATTGACAGATAACCTCCCCAATCATTCTGGCCTGTCGTGGAAAGTTGTAGAATTCCAGCAACCCTGATTAAGGGTATTCTATGTTAGTAGGGGCAAAATATCATGTCATGACATTATATGGTGAGAAGGGGGAAGACCCACATGTCAAAGTGATGCATGAAGCAGTAATGCAAGTGAGCGTGCCCACACAGTGTTTAATCACTGTTTGAACAAGGGGTGCGAAGACTGGAGGGCTTCCCCCTGCAGCACCATCAGCATATTATTCATCTGTTACCAGGTGTTTGTACTAACGTGTCTTGGGTTGTTATGTCAATGAAGTTTGAATCACCCAAAATCTGTCCAGAAATATAAATAGTTGCTGACACACAAGTGAATTTTTTTTCCTGGATCCTGATTGGTCAAACCAGTACAGGCAAATTTCAGTGCGCTGCTCTGCAGAGATGAGGGCTCCACCTGTGTTCATAGAACTAGAGTTACAATATGTAATAGGCTTAACTTAGTTTTTGCAGGACTGACCCGGCAGATCTTTGTCAATACACTGCCCTATTGTAAAGGATTCATTGGATACACAGTATGATGCAGCAAGTAGAGTATGTCATGAATGAGTTGCAGCACATTCGAGTAGTCTGCATCAACTTGCATGCAGACTTTTCTCCATTTCAGACAGCCAATTCACTTGAAAATGATATCAAGCGAATGTGGAAATATGTGCAGAGATGACTCCCCGCAAAAGATACACCAAACTCAGCACAGCAGAGATTGGGAAGTGACGATATGGGGATTTCTGGCACAACTTGACCTACTTCCAAGGTCCCTGGAGGAGGAAAAAGTCTACAGATAAAACCCGAGGTGGTTGTGGCTCAGGATGTTGTCCTCTAATCGCAGGGCTGACGGTTTGATCCCTGGCTCCACATGTTGAAGTGTCCTTGAGCAAGACACAAAACCCTATACCGCATGGTAACTTGCTGCCATGAATGAGAGGAGAGGCAGAATTGTGTGGAATCTATGTGTGACATTTAATGTGATTATATGTGACATAGTCTTTGAATTAAAAGACAAGACTGAAAAAAAATCTTTGTGAACTGATCTATGAAAGACAGATACGTTGGATCAAATAGAAAGCCAGTTCAGTGGTTGATGTAATATTTTCTCTTCTCAGGGTGCTCAGTGGGAGTGACTTGCGAAAAGCGTCAACAATAAAATCATAAATAATAAGGACCACGCCTGTAGAGTTCCAGTAGTGTTGACTAATAGCTCTATTAAGGGAAATGCCCTAGCTGTCATTACTGACGTACATCTAACTGTAAATAGAAAGAAAAGGAAGTTGCTTGAACTTCTAGGGTGCCTCTTTGCTGAACAATATTGAAAAAACTTAGGTAGACCTACATGGCTTCAATTGGGAAATGAACAGGATTATCGTTTAAGTCTGTTATTTCCATTAGTAAATAGCTAAATAAAATGAAATAATGCCACTAGAATATAACAAGTGTAAAAAAGAGGCACTGTGGCAGGCCCAAGCTCTACAGCCAAATAGATGGGGAAAAAAATGCTGGCTGTACAACTGTTTTGTGTGGGAGGTACAATAAAAAATTCTACAAACTGATTTTTCCAGAAGGGAAAGGATGGTGGTGGATGAGAAGAGACTACAGGACTACAAGTAAAAATTAGTGATGAAACATATTTTAATTTCTTCATATAATCACAAAATGCAAGAGAATGTTTGATGCCTGCTATCACTCCATATGGAGTTACAATGGAGTTAACTCTTTCAACTCGCTTAAGTGTTCGTTTAGTAAGATCTTATGTGTATGCAGCATATTCATCAGTATTTATTTTTAATTTTCAAAAGTAAGTCATAAAAAAAAAATCTGAATGAAAATTTTCATCCTGATTTTGTACCATTTCCAATGCAAAAAGTCTATAATTTAACCATTTTCTCTTTTTATCAGCAAAAGCATATTCTATATTTAAAAGGACCCTTTTGCAGCAGTAAAATGTTTTTGATGCATGCAAACATAAAACCAATTTGAACTGATGTAATATTTTAAATATATGGTCATCTTTCTGTAAAAAACAAAACTGAATTGTGTCTCTTTTCTCTGTCGTTTTTGTTGAATGTACCTTTTCCTGAAAACCTTGATATATTGCTTCTAGAAGTGTGACTAAAACAAGTGAAGCACGGATGAAATGTGATTCTTTTGTTATCCCCAGTTAACCCACCGTAAAGTTCCAATGACTCATTCTGAACTTTAAGATCTGACTTTGGGATCGGGATCTCCTTATTTTTTGCCTGTGAAATAACAATACATTATGTTTACAGAAACAACAGTGCTGAGATAAAACCATTATCACACTGTTTACACACACTGTGTGATCCATGAGGATTTTAATACGTGCAAAGGTGTGTAAACCCATGTGTCAGCCAAAGCATTAAGATATGAAGGTCATTAATTGCATCTATCTTTAGTACCTCTGCCTCTCATTCAATAAATCCATCCCAATTGTCATTTTCTTTTCTCTCAGAGGAGAGGAAATGATGACTGGTTGACCTTAGGAAACTGTAATAAGGCTGCTGTTTATTTGCTGAACAGCTGATAGTGTGATACTAAGCGGATGATGGTATGAACCCGTTTCCTTGTTTTATCTGACAACACTGTATAGTCAGCGTCTTCCTCTGACAGAAAGACTGATGACCACAACTGAATAAACTGTACACACCCTTTCTATCTATGAATGAGTGTGGGTTTATGTGGAAACTTGGATTCACATGAATACACATCTATTCCTTGAAATGCTCCTCGAGGAAGCATTAGCTGTTGAAAAGAATAAACATTACACCCCCTCAGACAGAATTCAAGACTTATCCATTCTTATCCTGACCCCTGTCTGACTGACAGCATTGGCAGATCAGTTTCTGCAAATTTTAGTTAACTTGACCTCAAATCAATACCCAGGAATTAATTTTCAAAGGGAGACGCGTTATCTCAATAGACCTTTTCACAGAAGACATTTTGACCTGTAACAGCAGGAAAAGCACAAGTGTGAATAATAAAATTGATGATGGCTGAATTTTCTTTAGCAGCTTCAGTTTCAGGGTCCTGGTTATTGTGCATGCTGGCTCACTGTCACACTGACATGACTTACAGAGACACTTAAATAGAACGGAACCCTCGTTAATGTTATTAGTAACACCTGAGCTTTTCCTGCTGTGACAAGTCAAAATGTCTGCTGTTTTCATCCGGAGGGAAACATGAATGTCTGAACAAAATTGCATATTCTTCGGTCTGGTACCAAAGTGGTTGACTTGCTGACAGACTGACTGACATTTCCATCCCTAGAGCCAAGCAGCTAGAACCTTACACAGGTGCTATCATACACATTAACAAACAATAGATACTGTACTTATTATTGCTGCTACCAAAATTTTGCTATGGACACACATAAATGCATCAACTTCAACACAATGCCATCTGCTATAGAACAAACTGACCCTTCCTTCAACCAGATGCACCCCTGTCTCCACTGTCATTTAATAAGCAGATGACCTACAATAACACAAGCAGGAAAAAATAACAATTTGTTAAAGTCAACTGATATATTTACTGACTGCATAAAAACATTAGGCTGAAATTGCTTATTAAACACTTAAGTAAACCTGATAATGAAGGGGGAAATTGCAATTAGATATTTTTAATTTTCCAGCCCTAGTTTTGAGTGGCAAAAAAGCAGCATCTTCACTATACATTTAATAAGAATCTTAATGACAACACCAGACATGTCATCATCGAGATATGATCAATTAGCATGTGCGGCGCGTACAATATACCAGCTCATTCCTGGTAATAGCTGCCCCAGTTATCTGGGAACCTTAATTATCTGTTATAATTATGATTTATAGGTCAGACGTGACTACACATGCATCATCTGACCACTAATGGAGGGTCATTTCCATTTTTTTTTTCTGTCTGCCCGACTACTGTGTGGTGTTTGTGAATGAGGACAGAAATTGCTAATAGGCTAATATCATAAACATGCATAATTAGAGCATCAGGTTTTCACACCACCTGCTGAGAATCACAGCACTGAAATGATTTTAACAAGGTCGCTTTTCAAAGGAGGAAGATGATTACAGCACATGTTTAATCCTACTTGTTTTGATTTACTTCCTGGAAATATACATTTGTGCAAGCATGCCCCTACACATATTCAATAAAAGTGGTTATAGACACACACAAACAAACATCAGCTACAGCAGACAGAATCAGACCTTTTTGAACAAGGCTCTAAAAAACAAGCGGGTCTGTTACCTGGCAACAACATGTTGCTTAAAGATATGCTCCCTCACTTTGTTATTGCACATAACAGAGCCCCTAACTCACCAAATTTACCCATAGCTTATTGTTGATTGAATATCAAAACATCAACAGCGAGCTGAGAGGCATTTAGAGGGATTTGGGATGCTAGAACAAAACCAGGAAGTGTCTCTTTAAGTAGCAGCAGAGAAAGAAAAACAGGAATGATACTCACTGAATATAATGAGAGCAGGCTGTTTGTGCTGGGGAGGCTGTGCAGCAGTTGTAACATAGCTTACAGAGGTTATCATAGCCAGCCTGATAAGTACCAGTTTTAAAATGATTGTACCTTCAGTGTTGATTGTGTTTGTAGATTTGTTTTCATCAATCAACCAACAGACACAAGCAGCAAACATTAGACCCATTGTGGATCAGGCAGGTTTACGCACAAGTGAACACAATTAATATGAATGTGGAGAAAATGAAGAATAAATAAATAAATATTACATTTTTTAAAACGTATTTATTTTTGAATTATAAATTATGTTCTCAGTAGTGTCTATCTAACAAGTAGTCTTGTCTTCAGTATTTATTGTATAAATAGTGAGTTACTGCAACCACAATAGTTTTGGTATCCTGATTTTAATTTATCTTATAAGCCTGTATGTTACTCAATGTTGCCCATAAGTGACTTTGAACTTAATGTGCTTGAAAAAAAATAAAATAATGCCCATGTAACCACATGGTAAATGGCCATTGGTTATGTGATTTTGACAAGTCACGTCATAAAACTGCTATTTAACTGTTAAAAATGTACACAAACATTGAAAATAAGAATACATAAAAAACTCCACTCCATATTGGAAACAAAACAGATTTCAACATTTTAGCATCTTAACAGAAAAGGATTAAAAGATTCATAGCTTTAGTTGCAATAGTTGACTTATTTTGGCATACTAATTATATTTACTTTAAAAACATAGATACAGAATGAAACAGTTGTGTGTTCAGATTAATCCACCACAGAGCTGACATCAAGAGTTATTCTTCTTTTATATTGTGCAGGTAGTGTCCTCTAGTGGGCACGTATAGGGATTGCACTTTAACTATTTGAGTCACAGCACATCTTTGAATCAATTAGTTGAAACCTGATGATGACAGAGTGATAAATAACTCAACCACAGTCACTCTTTGATGCATTGAATATTCTGAGGTACAGTGTCTCCAAACATTTTTTCTGTCGCTGCTGATGTAATAATTGATGACAGTTATGGTAAAAGTCTCAGGGAGTCTTCACAGACGTGAGCCCTCTGGCAGGCTGGTGGCTCTCTCTGCCTGGTTGCCTCCAGCGGGACGTTTCATGTGGAGCAAAGTATACACACCTCTGACTGTGAACAGCAGGGAAATGGCAGCAAAGTACGAGGCGTAGATAAAAAACTGAAAAGGAATGTGAGGATTACTTTCACTGTGGATGACTTATAAATTAATAAATTCATTCTCCCTCTGTATGTTCATTGAATACTCTTCAAACAGCATTATTTTGTTCAGAGGCATTTTATCAGTACTCTTAATTGTCTTTATTTCATTTATTTATTCAAATGCAGTTTCTTTTCTTTTCCTTTTTTCTATTTATATTCCT
Organism: Macquaria ambigua; assembly: GCA_008360985.2. Lineage (NCBI taxonomy): Eukaryota > Metazoa > Chordata > Actinopteri > Centrarchiformes > Percichthyidae > Macquaria > Macquaria ambigua. The sequence goes on from VMKM01000891.1 coordinate 183,992, forward strand.
CAATTTTAAACTTATTGTAAAAGCTCTTTATTATACAAATAAGCTCAAATCATCTCCTGAACTCAATGCATGATTTGTGTGTACTGCATTACCTGCGAGGTGATGGTGAGCTGTAGAGACTTGGTGTTGATGACGATGGCGGTGAGGACACTCTGGAGAACTGTGCCCACAAAACTGTTCATGCCGAATACCAACGCATAGCGGCTCCTGTTCAGCGTCTTGGCTATCTGAAAACTGATATATACTGTATATGAGATGCCACACAGAAAAGTGCTAATATGCCAGGATTATATTAATATTAAGGATACAGACAAAAGATAAATCAGAATAGGTTTCATTTTGAAAACTAGTGCTGCCCACCTGACTAAGAGATTATAGCCATGCTAGCAGCTCGGTGAGGCTGTTCTTAGGCACAGTGGTGCTTTGAGCTAAATGCTAATGTCAGCATACTATTATGCTCAAAATGATATGATGCTGATGTTTATGACATGAATGTCTGTACCAAATTTCCTGTCAATTCATCCAATAGAGACTCACTCAAAACCACAATCTTCAACCTCATGATGGCGCTAGAGGAAAAGTTAGGAGATCACCAAAGGATAAGGATAAGTAAAAAACCTTGACCTTCTGGTGGTGCATGAGGAAAACTCAGTGGATCACCAAAGTCATATGATTCATCCCCTGGGGATATGAATATCTATATCAAATTATATGGCAATCCACCCAATAGTTGTCTAGACATTTCACTTAAAAGTAAAAATGTCATCCTCGGTGCTAAAGGAAAAGTCAGGGGATCACTAAAGTCAGTAGGATTCATCCACTGGAGACCATGACTGCCATCTATCCGATAGTTGTTGAGATGTTTCAGTTTGGACCAAAGTGGTCGACCGAGAGACCTAGCAAAAAAATGTTTTGACTGCAAGTTCTTCATTTAGTCCCAGACAGCATGAATAAGATAGATGTGAGCGTCACAATGAGAAAAAAAAAGGAAAATAACCCAGATTAAAAACCAGAATAATTATTTTAACTGTTGGTGTTAGTGGTGGATGTAATTGATTTATGTCATGTTCATGGTGGAAATCTTGAAATGATCTGAGTATTAAGCAATGGCCGAAGCTCAAGTTATCCAAGAAAGTCGAAATAAAAAGCCAGACCAGCCTTCTCAAAGGGTAAGTAAAGCAACAACAACATTAAATATGGTTAGGATGTGTTTGGAGGTCTAGAAATACTCTCCACAGAACCATAACAGCCCATAATGGCTCACAAGGCACACCTAGACTTGTTTAAAACACAAAACATCTTGTGGTGATGGTGCATTTGTGGCATCTTATATTTAAATTCTACACAGTAGATTCATGCATCTGTTCACACTGATACATAGCATTTGTGGATTGTTCAACTGTAGTCCCCATATGCAGATTTGCCTGCAGACATATCTGTAATATCTTACGTGTAGATGGTGGTGAGCAGCATGTAAACTGTTTTGAAGACGAAGTAGCACGTGTAGCTGATCCAGATGTTTTCAGTCAGGTCCATTAGGAATACAGACCCAGCGATCAGGAATGTGAAAACCCCCAGGATCAGTTCCCCCCACAGAGACCACTCCAGAGACATGTGTCCCACAGCAACAGTGGCTGCAGCTCCTGAAGGAGAACATGATCACTCTGTGAGTCAGTGCATTACTACAGGGTAACTGGAGTAGCATGGCAAAGAGAGACCTCAGAGACCAATACATAAACTGTTGAGTAGATATCTAATTATTGGTCAGATTTTTTAATTTAGGCACATTGTGTGGGAAAAATAGACTATAAATAGACACAAAAAAAGGAAAAAAGAAATGGTGTCAAGATAATAAATTCAACTCAAATTTCACAAAGAGCTTATCTAACACCATATAATTTAAAGGCAATGAACAAGACTATTTAAGAAGTGTGCTGGCATGGCTGTGGTGAGGTTGGCAACCCTAGCAGGGTTCGTACAGCTTTTTAAGAGTAAAATTCAAGCACTTTTCAAACACTTTCAAGGTACCTAAACCAAAAATTTCCAGACTATCTAAGCCTTTATCTTCACAATTGTTAGTTTACATGCCAGGAGACAACAAACAAATATGACGACGGGATCGTTTCATTTCAAATATTAAAAGATATTTTTGTTCACATGAGTGATTGTGTCGATGATGAAACACCAGATTATGTTGAAAATCAAGCATTTTTCAAGGAGTATATTCGAATTCAAGCATATTCCTAACCTTGAAAACATAACAGTTAAAAATAAGCATTTTCCAAACTTTCAAGACTTGTAAGAACCCTGCCTCAGGCACTTGATATGGCGTTGCCCTGATGTCAAAAGGTTCTGAAAAGATGGCACTGATTTCAATATTAGATGTACAGATTTCCTTCTGTCCAGCTTGAAGTAAAACAGATAATCTGAAAGAACTGGAAAATACAGAAAAAGGACTTCAACACTGGATAAGTGGCTCAAACTAGCAATGGAGCAAGCATCAACAATGAGAAAGAGCTTTGTTATTGGAGACATAGACTGCGTGATTTGATTTAGGACGAAAGATAATAGACAAATGTCCCTCTATATGTTTTGTATGTGATGAATATTAATATGTCTATAGGGTATGTTTAGTGGCACATCATAAAAATAAAATTAATTAATTCATGAAATTTTGTATCATAGTTCATCTCTCACAGCAATACCACCGGCAGCTTCTTCTTCACCGTATCACACAGTCTCTCAAAGAGTCACTTTAAAAAAATATATTATAGATATAATTCCTCTCTGATACTGTTTTACAACATTAAAATCCTCCACTAGTTGAAAGTGATGTTCCTCATTCCAGCCACAGGGTGGCAGAGTGCAGCCCTGATACAGCACAAGGCTCCTTGCACCACATGTGACGGAGTTATGAGGCCTTTATCCCTGTGGATGGATATAAAGTTCGGGACCCAAGACAGTGAATCTTTGGAGTATTGATTATTTTAAGGACACTTGTCTCTCTCTTTTCTTCCTCTCCTTCTATCCTTTGGCATCCTCTCTGCTTTTGTCCCCTCACTCTCCATCTCTTCCTCTAACGTTACCTTAACTCGCTTGCTACATATGGATGACATGTTCTCCATAACTACCGCTGCCTTGTCTAACCTTTCGAAGGTTAAATAAAAACTAAACCTGAGTAGCATTCAGTGAGGCGAGTGTAAATAGGGAAACCCTTGAGTCCCCAGAGACATGGATCCATTTCCGCAGAGCTCTTTGTCCACTAAACTATAAACTAAGAGGAGCTGATTATAATTGCTCTTTTAAATGTGTACATTTCCTTTGATTCCATGTCCATTCATGGTCAATCAGCACTAATAATCTAACATGGACACCACCAGGGCCAGTCTGTGCATTTAACATGAACTTAATCAATCCCGCTGGCTCTGACTAGCAGGGTGGGGTCAAGTGGAGGCTGAATAATTAGACCAGTTTCCACAGCAGCAGTGTCAGTTGGAGGCTTAGCAGGGTCAGCAGGAGCCAGCTGTACAGCTTCATACAGAAGGATCAATAATGCAGCTGGGCTCTACAGTATGTTCAAACAGCGGGACTTCATGCTAAATACCAAATTGGCGCTCATATCTCAGTTTAATTGGATAAGGGTTTATATTTATTCTATAATTTAACCCATTTTATATCCGACAGCAAGAGGAACATACTCTAAAGAGATATTGAAAGTAGGCATTGTAACCATACTAAAACTCCAGTCCAAACTTTTCTAGTCCATGAACTGTTACATTTGGGGCAGATAGCGGGTGTACAAAGTGAAGGGCTGTCATGGCAGAGACCAGCAGCCTGTTGCTCCAGCTGTACATAAGTTCTCTCTTTAGTTAGGGTGCAAAGTCCAGACTAAACCATATGTTGAAACTAGTTAGTTTGATACTAAAACCGTGTTGATGTTTGGTTGCACCACAGAGACTTAAGGATCATCTTAGCTACTCTGGCATAAAGTCCACACTGACCAAAATACTGTCTCAGAAAATGATGTTTTCACTTCCTGTGGCCAATAACATTACCGTGTTGTCTCTTGGGCCAATTGTCTTCGAACACTTTGCTACGCAATAGCGAGGAGGCTAACGGCTAAAAATAGCTAATGTTAATCACCAAACAACAACAAAAATGTTCGGAAACTAGGACAAAGCATTATGACTAGGTGATAACTACAACCTTAATCTACACCTAGTGCAAAATAACAACAGTGACATCGAGTGGTGAGACCATCAACTACAACATAAGGTATTATAACAGTACCCTATTATTCGGCAGATGAAATTGTGATGTTATAACAAACACATAATGATAGCCCACACTGAAAGCAAAAAAACAGCTATTTTACAGAGGACGCTATGCCTACAAGGGCTAGGTGTAAGATTTAAGTTGTGAATTGTGCCTTCGTTGCAACCCTTAAAATGTTAGTAGCAAGTAAACTCAGACCTAAGTTAGAAATTACATTCAACCTGGAGAAAGATTGTGGTTTGGAAAAGGTTAGGGAAAGATATTGGTGTGGGTTTAATACTAAATAAGTAAAGATGCCCTGTCTCACGCTTTAAGTCACTGTTGACTTTTTTGAATATTTAGCTAAGACTATGATCTCTCCCTAACCTTACAACCCTATCGCCAGACAAGAATGTCCATATTAGGTGATTCTGAAAAACCTCAGATTAAAAAAATGAATGATCAAAACTGATGCAGCAGAGGCCAAGATATCCTGACTTTTAAGCCTTAGTATGGTTCAAGGTCCAAAAACATGATGTTTTGCCATGATGCATTTCAATAGCGTCTTTGGTAAGGCTTCCACTAAATGCCCATGCCTTTCAAACTCTGTGCCCCCAGTTTCTGTAAAAAAATTGTAGTCTTCAAGCCCAAATAGAGTTAACCCCGACGGCATCATCAGATTCACTGTGCGATCGTAGTTTTCAAAGTTCAAACACAAGCTGCTTGCAGGTCACACTGAACCATTTGGTAACGTGTGTGTGGCACAGATGGGGAAAAACACGGGACCTCATGCTGTGTTTGGCTTTTCACGCTGATTAGATAGCATTGTACTGTATGTGTGTTGTATGTGGGGGAGTAAAATTTGAATTTGTACACTTTGAGCTCCAGTGTGTGGCCTACATCTAAACGAAAATATATTCAGCATGCAGTTTCATGCCAAATTAAATGGAAAACCTTGGACATTCCTGACCTGGGGAACGGAATGTCCTGACTAAAAAAACTATGTTGTGAATACATTATCCATTGACTTAAATATGTTTGAAGTGTAAATGACTTGCAATTACCGCTGTAGACCACAGATAAATAGTCCAGGTGCCCTGTAACTCCTTCTCCTTGAAAATCATACTGTACAAAACAATATCACTGAACATAACTCTGTTTGTTCTGCATACACATTTTGTTTTATCTTAACACTAATGAACTACTAAAAAATGTAGTTTTCAAGCTCCAGGACATACAGTTATTAATATGCTGAATATGAAAATAGTAAATTATGTTGTGCTTTTCTGCCATATTTTATCATGTTGGTAATCCATATTCATATTTTCCCTATCGGTTTCCAGCAGGTTTTTTCTCCTCAGGGATGTTTTCTATGTGTGGAACAGAGAAAATACAACAGGAATCTTTGGGGAAATATCAGACATGGGCCCTACAGCTTGACTGCATGTTGGGCAGAACCATTTACAAGTGAAAGGCATACAGCTGGATGTGGTTTACACAGAGTAATTGCCTTTGGTTTCTGGGGAATACAGGAATGTATCAGTACTATAATCAATAAAAGTGCACTGGCTGGATGGCAGCAGCTGCTATACCCATCTGGGGATGAGAGCAGGCAATTAAATAGTCTAATTAATGCTGCTCCTATTGTCTGCTGTGCTTTGGGGGTTGTGAAATACTGATAGTAGAAAGGGATTGTGTTTTCTTTCTGTCTATTTATTCAATTATTTTTTGTAGCGGAATGTGTATAACAACCATAAGCTTTAATGAAAGTGTTTGGACTTGTTTTTACAAGAACTTGAACCAGTTCCATTAAGCCGGACATCCAGCGGTTGCCATTCAGCATTAATGAGTCTTTCAGATTTTGCACAACAATTCCTATTGGGTTTGGAGTGACAGTGCAGAATCAAACTGTCAAGCATGTGAAATGTGGGATGTTTTTATGTTTATTTTATTTAAGAAGGGCCAATGCACATTAATTAAAAAGAGCATGTAGGTCCATCATGTAAATGTGCCAGATTTAGCAATGCAGGCTAATTTTCATCTGCAGTCCCTGGCAGGTTGATGGCATATAAAAACATTAAAAAGAAAACATACAAAAGCACATAAGTACATAAGCACAGACAAATAGTAAGACAATGGCATAACCACTACTCCAGATTATGACAGCACATTTGATTGTAACCACTGTTTTATAGGTTTGGAGAAAGAATCCTTAGTTCTGTGGGTATAATGTTCCAGGTATGTGCTGCTCAAGAGGAAATGGCTGACTGCCCAAAGGTACTTCTTCTATATGGTATTTTACAATCCCCTCTGGTAGTCACTCTGGTAGATGAGTTTTGATTTTGTTTAATGAGTTCATTGAGTGGAGGGGGGGCAGACCATGAAAGGTTTTATACAAGTAAAATATCTGCAAATTTGATCATGTTTTCCCACATCATATTTATTTTCATTAGAGAAAAAAACTAAGTACTGAGAATAATTAATGGAGGAAGACATATTCAGATACTAGTATTCACAGCAATAGTTTGATATTTTGGGAAATATCCTTATTCGCTTTCCTTCCAAGAGTTAATTGAGAAGACTGATACCATTCTTGTGTCTGTCTGGTAAATATATGGCTATAGCCAGCAGCCAGTTAGCTTAGCTTAGCATAAGGACTCGAAACAGGAGAAAACAAGCTAGCCTGGCTCTGTCCAAAGGTAACAAAATCCACCTACCAGCACCTCTGAAGCTAATTAATCAACACGTTTGTTTAATCTGCACAAAAACTAAAGACTAAAAACGACAGGTTGCGGTTTTACAGAGACTTATGTGCCGGGCTATCTCATTGCCAGGAGCAGTAACTTCCTGAAGTTGTGAGGCAACCAGTGGAGACTGATATTGTTCATTATTATGTTATTGGATTATTATTTCTAATGCATTACCATGCGAGCAGCATTTTAATGTTGTAAGATGATCATATGTTTTGTATGTGAAAAATAACCAGTAAGTGTCAGATTAAAGTCATTGAGTAAAAAGTCCAATATTTTCTTCAAAATGTAGTGGATTAGCTGCTAAATGCTCCACTATTTTTGCCAGCTTGTACTAACTTTGTCTGTCTGCTGTTTGGTGATGGGCAAGTAGCACATGGTGGATTTATCAGAGCTTTCTGCTGCGGTTGGAAACTATGCTGATGAGAGCGCCGATAAAGAACTAAATCACTGAATTTGCGGGCCAGAAAAACCAAAACAATGAGCTTAAATATGATCAGACACTCCATAGAGCTGAGGGGAACTGCAGAGTCGGGCGATAATTCGTTGTGGGTTCATCACCTCGAGAGACCTTTTTCATATTACATCATTTGACCCATTGTTCATATAAAAAATGTAGATTTAAGTAAATGTACACAGTTAACATTCAGAATTGAAATCATATTGAGGAAGCAAAACAAATTAATGGTGCATTAGTTACCTGACAATGTGCTGATGGCGTCCACCCCTCCATTATAGCCTGTGAAGTTATGGGGCTGCATATATACCCAGAGGAGCTGGACGTAACCTGCAACCTGGTAAAATCCGCATCTCCCTGTAGCTGCCCATGTGCAGAAGAAGAGCACAGCCACAGAGGAATAACATTTCTTACAGTCCAGTAGCAGCCTCCTGAACATCCTCCCAACCTGCTTGGCAGCTGTGATGCTCTTCACCCAGATGGAGAAGTCCTGGCTTTCAGAGTCATGACTGTCCTCACCTGAGTTTCCCTGTTCTGCAGAATATGTTCCCTTCAGAAATAAACTAGTCTTAGGCATGGGCAGGAAAAAGGAGGTTATTAGTGATACAGAGACAGAGATGAGAGTCAGAAAAGCTAAGCAATACAAGGACACCCCAGCCAAAGAGACTAGCAGTTGTGCCAGCAGGGCCCCCACAGCGTAGCCCAGCAGCATGGCTCCTGTGACGTAACTGGTCACTCTCTGATAATAGCTGGGCAGCACCACGCTGTAAATGTAGGAGAAATAGGCCACATCTGCTGCCGTGGCAATGCTGTAGCAGAAGAAGGCCATCTGAGCTGAGTGGACCCCTGAGCCAACTAGTACCAGAAGAAACGCTGTGACATAGGTGAGCCCCTGGAGGATGATTACAGGCTTGTACCTGAGGAAGTCTGTCACCAGGAGGACTGGGACGAGGAGAACCAGGCTGGAGTAAGTCCACACAGGATACACCTGTCTGGTCACCTGGATATGGAGGAAGGCAGACAGAGCAGAGGCCTAATTATTCTAGAAAATGATCCCTAACTGCTGATCGTAAGAGGATCTGTGAAACACAATAACAGTAGCACACCAGATGCAGTTCCACCTCTATTCATTGTCAATGAAAAATGACTTCTACATGCACATGATGGAACAGGAAACAGCACAAATGAGGCTCATAATGTGACAAGTTGATCAATTTTAATATTATGCAAATAAACTCTGGCTGCAGCTTGAAAGCTACAAAACAAGATATTGGTCATTTTTGACTCAGTGGATAATTTAAAGGGAGTAATGGAACAAGAAGAGATGAAGAGATGAAGAGTTGAAGGCAACAGGCTGCGCACCTCCAACTCCTCAACAAGGTAACCAACTGTACTTTGTCCTACTTTGAAAACTACTTGCACCGTGTGCAGCATGAAATCAAAGTGCTAAGTAGCTGCTCAAGGAGTATTTACTGTAGTATTTAACCACACCGTGGTAACCACCTGTGTCCCCAAATCAACCAGGACTAAAATCTTAAGAACTACAATTTGAATTTTCTTAGTGCTACCATGAGGTCAAACTTTCTTCTTGACCAGCACTTTGGTACTGCAGGTGTTGTGGGGGCCCTTACCAATCAGTAGCAATATCATTTTCAGTGGACACAGAAGCTACTGTAGCAGTTGCTAGAAGCAGTCAACTGAACATTTTTCACAACAATTTAAAAAAAATGGGAATCATAAGAGTTGCTATTTCTGCAAAAGTATGAGTGCACTAAAAACTGAGAAACGTACAATTAGGAGAGAAACTGGAGAAAAATAACAAAAAGAGACGGACTACCAGGTGTGTTTGGAGATCAGAGTCTAGCTAGGTAACAGCTACAGCTAAAGTCTGTGCAGTCAAGACATTGCCTGTTTGTGGGGAATAAACATGGACTGCGAAAACAGTCATTTTGTGATAAAAGCAAGGCAAAAATTTGTGTTGGTAAGTGTTCAGTCTAAATGTACATTAAGACCTCAGGCTCCGTCTTCCCTAAAAACAACTACAAAATACACTTTGAGCACATCTTGGTATTTTTTCAGTCACTAGTATCAAATGTACTTTGTATGGTTGAGACAGGAAATTGAATTTGTGGGGTCCCATGTCTGGAGTAATTTCTTTAACTTCATAAAATCTCAGAAGCCACTCAGGCCTACAAGTTGAAAAGGTAATTTGCATCATACGTGGTTGAGCATCAAATGAGTACACCTTGAGTGTACCTGCCATAATTTGTGTGAGCAAAGCAGCTTTCATCCTGCCTTGTGCTTCACAAAGTGATTGTCATTGCAGAGGTGTGAAGGACCCCATTTAGTTTTTTCTTAAAGCCACCATGTGAGGCGGAATACTGTAGAGGCTCTCCTGTTCTCCTCAGTCTGAACCAAAATTTATTTCAGGAAAGGAGAGTGATAATATATCTTATATATATATATATATTTTAGAGTTCAACTAAAAACTTTGATTGACTTACTTACTTGTATATTCTTGGTTGTCTGAGGAGGAATCCTACTTACTGAAGTGACCTTCTGAACCTGTTTTTAGTGCCACCATCAGGTCAAACTTTCCCCTTGACTAACATTTTGGTGAAAGGGAAAGATCCTCATTCCACACTAGCCGCATATGCTAGAAAACAGTATTGTTTTGACACCTAGTACACAAGAAGTTAAAATACTTCTAAACATACTAACTAATTAAAAGTACTAAATAGGAAATTATGCAATATGGTTTTCCAGTTAGAATGTGGAAATGAAGCAGGACACAGCAAAAGTATCTGAAAACTGAACGGCAATGCAATTTGCTGTGGGTATTGATAGTCCCCAGAAAATAAATGAAATACTTTTGGTAACGTGATCCTTCCTCTGCTGCCCCCCTCAGGACAGAATTCACATTTTTAACCACATTAAGAGTGAGTTTGAAATTTTGGTTCTGTATATTCCTCCGAAGACTGATATAAAACAAAACAAAACAAAATAAAAAAAAAAACGGTAAAGAAAAAACAAGTATATGTTATACTGAAAAATGTTTGTCATTATAAACAAAACAGCCAAGCGGATTTCTCCGTCCCCCCGTGGACATTTGCTTCCTTGTAGCCCAGAGAAGCATAAAGTCTACAAGACTAGCAACATCGCAAATACAGTATGTAGCTTGTTCGTGTTGTGGCATGTAGTGAACAGTGCAGCCACTAGGGGCTGCTAATGGAGCCTTAGATATTTGTTTTACTATCGTACTTTTGACTTTTTTCCGTCACAGGTCAAAAGAAGGACAAAAGGAAAGCCAGAAAAGCCTATGGCCATGACATAGTAGGCTACATGTAAAAAACCTTACAGAGTGTTAAAAAATATAATCTCTAATTTAAACTGACAGTTTACAATACTATATTAGAAGCATGGCCATCTGAATGCCACTGAAGTTATACAAAGAGTAAGTCATGATGGCAATGGTATATAATTATATTGACATTTACATACATTTTATGCTTGCATATTAAATTTGTAATCATTAATTAAAACATATTATGTGGAAGGAAACACTGAAGTTACTGAAGTTATAAGTATACATGAACAAATATCTTCATGTGTAAATTTCAAATGTACCTGTTATTCATACTTTATATTCATATTTACATACTTTGTTTACATTTAGTTACATTATTCATATGATGTATGTTAAACAAAAACTGAGCAAATCTAATAACCTTCCCTTCCATCAGTGTACTGCAGTCACATATCTCATTTCATAGCTCAGTACCTCACCTGCTCAGTGGTGAGATTCTTGTAAGTTCCCGTGAGGAACTCTGTCATGAAGGGCTCTATGGGCCTCATCATGGAGCAGAAGCCATAGATGCAGAGCAGCACAGTGGGGCCCACCCAACCAGCACGACAGGGCATATAATGGTCTGCCCAGCAAGGCCTGTTGCCACACTCCCCGCTCCAGCAAAAACCCATCGTTCCTCTCCGGCTCCCCGGGGACGTCTCGCTGCGTCCGGCGAGAGCGCAGTCTAATTTAGGCAGTTTAATCTGTTGAGATATGGAAGCCCCAGATAAGGCCAAGGTGAGACTGACTGTGAACACCAAGTCACCTGCTTTGCCATTGTTGTTCCTCTCCTCTGAAGTTTTCCTGGCTATGGCGAGACAGGAAAAAATGTGAGGCTGTGAGTGAAGATACATTAAGATGAAATATGAGGTGGTAAGCCCCTTGGGCTCCAGCAGGTTATAATAAATACTGTCTCCTCCTCTGTCTTTATACAAAACACCCTACTTCCTGCAGATATTGAGGAAGGGGTGGAAGTCAAGCACAGGAATATGTATGAGTGTGTGTCTGAAAGTGCAGGTGTACACACCACCATGCTGCCCCACACACACAGTGTGTACATACCGTGTGCCTGTTTAGCTTCTGCTACCACTAACCAGTGGAGTTCAAGACAATGTGAGTGATGCATATAATGTTACAGCACTGTTTTGATCAAATAAATAATAATAATAATAATAATAATACTTAATGCATCTTCTTCAGGCTGCTTAATAAAAAATAAGAGTTAAATATAGACACTCGGACACATCCACAATCATCACTCAGCAAAACTTATATTTCAATTTTCCAGAGTTGCTCTGATCTGATCAGATATCCTAATGTTCAGTGTTTTGTCTTTGTGACTGTCATAAATAAGAAGTTCATGCCTTTAAAGTCAGTCTTGGAGTTTGCAGGGTGGCTTGGCAGTGAATTCTCAATACTTAGGGAAAGAAATAAGCAAGGCAATCATTCCCGAGATGAGAATTACTGTAGTCTGTAATTTAAAATATCCAACGGCAAATTATGACTCACTAGTGGGGTGTCAACATAAAGCTCTGCCTCAGCTCAAACTGTCAGACTGTCTCCATGACTTAATACTCAACATCAAGGTCACTGGCCACGAAAATATTATTCGTAGTCACATATTAGGCATTTCTAGTTTAATGTTGTCAGATTTACAGTACATGATGTTCAGTGACTGTGGCTGGAGGGAGCAGACACAGAAACACTCAATTTGACTTTTACTGGCAAAGTCAAATCATGAAGTAAGTAGTTTTACTAATATTTTGCTCTATTCTATTCTATTGCGCAATGTACCTTTTTGGGAGGGCTGTTACATGTTGTAGAACCAGTAATAGAAAAGGTGAGATGGTCATCACTTTCATCTACAAGGCGTCGGCATACCTGTGTTTTCATTCATGTGCTACTGTATTGATGTTGCTGAGGTATTTAACATCCTCGGAGCTAATAGCCATAACACCAGATCACAGGATAGGCAACGCTGTGTCCTTGAAAGAGACTGTCCTCCCCAAAAATACGGCCCTATAGGTCGTATGTGCAGCAGCTTATTACGACCCATATTTACGTTTATTTAAGCTGCAACCTCTAGTGGCCATAGTAATTATGATGAGACTGGGTGGATGGATGGGTCAAACAGCACAGGACTTTCACCCAGGAGACTGCTGTTTGTGTCCTGTGTGAAACCAAAAGTCAATGTTGTTGTAGCAAATAGACAGTGGACATGATAATGGACAGAGAAAAAACCTCAGGACAGCTGTAATAGTATGTTTTTAGATAGTTACCAAACAGCTCTCTTTGCTAGACAATCTGTATCTTGTTTTCTTCCTCGTATTAAAATAAGACATTTATACAATACAGCTAAATAAATTATAACAAAAACTCCCGACATAAAAATAACATTAACACAACACGACTGCAAGATGCTGTGCCAAGATCAGCAGGTCTTAAACCCTCATCCCACTCTCTGGACTCATTACGCTCTTAATCATCTCTGACCTGCAGTCTTATTCCTATTAATTTACAGCAGACAGAGATGGACCTCATCCTCATTTTGGGGAGCCAGACTATCTCATTTTCTTTTTTTTCTCTGCAATATTCTTCAGACTGAAGTGATGATCAAAGGTATCTGTCTTCCATTTCCCCTTTCCTTTCCATCTGTAAGTTCACTGATAAAGACAGTGTTAAGATAGACAGCCTTATGATAGCTCGAAGAGAGCGGGGACCGTGGGAGGCAATGGCAGGTAAATGTCTGAAATTGCCTGCTGTGCGCAGTAGGGCCAAATGGAGCTCAGCATGGTGAAGGACATCTAAAGGCTCACGGCACCGTATTGCTTTGTGTCACCTGCACCAGCTCCGAAAAAAAAAACCTTAGAAGACACCGCGTGGACTTTGATTTTGGGGTGAACTCGGGCTGAGATTGACACTTTGTGGAGTAAGCTCTGAAATGCCCTGGTTGACCCTGCTGTGAACAAGAAGTTTGTTCAGAGTTTAGCCCCCAACCAACCCTTTCCAAAAACCTAACTGTAACAGCAAAAGCTAGAGCTAAAGATAGAACACGAGAGCCTCCTCTACAAGAAATACTTTTTAAAATCTCACCTTTGTGAGAAAGGGCAAATCTTTTACCACATATTTTGTTCTCAACAGCATTGCACTGGGGTTATTCAATTACCCGTCTATGGCCACGCTTAACATTTCAATTAACCTATTTACCTACCTTCATCACCACTTCTGAATTGCAGCATCTGACATAGTGAGTGTTCAAAGCCAACCCAGATGCATTGATTCCTAACGCTTCACAGACCAAACCCTTCTTCCCACAATCTCCTTTTTTTCTTCCTCGTTGGCAAATCATATGAGGCTGCTGCAGCCAGGAGCCTGACTTTGAAACAAACAGTGAGTTTGTGTTGGGGGGCTGTGTATTGAGGTGTTTGTGAGGCTCAGATAAGCATATGTGTGCAGTGGTTTGGCTGCAAAACAGAACTCCCACTGTGTTGAGCTGATAAGACGTGGAAGTTCAATGCTTTTTTTTTTCTTGCTTTTTTTTCCCCACCCTCCATTATGGCTCTTATTGATTTCACTGGACAATGAGTTGTACTGGAAGTCTGGTTCACACAGTGAAGACAAACACAATATAATCCAACACCACTTACATGCTCTTTTTTTTTTTTTTTAAAGAATGGAATTTACATATGGTACCACTTCATTTGGACAGTGCACATTTGATATAGTTGTTAACAAAACTTAATATTCAGCAAAGTGTCATTTGCCTAATCATGGCTGGATTCATCTGTTAGAGAGTTTGGGGGTAAAAATTTGCTGTTGGGCCCCTGTACGAAGTCTCCACACCAATTTATTTATGAATACCTAAGTGAGCATAATATAAACTAAAGTAAAGGTGTTATGATTAGAGTTTGATTAAGTAATAGCACAGAACCTGCCTTAGTTCATATTGTACTTTAGTGTTGCAAATTCTCATATAAATGTTCAATTATCAAAAGCCAAGTGATGTGCTTTGAACCTTGGGTTTATGGGGCTACCCATGTTGCCCAGCTGGTAATTCAGCCTATTTCCTATTACCTGTATGTAATTCTAACCTAAGCGTGAACCCAAATCTAAACTGAATTTTACCATATTTTAAACCTAGGTTTAAACCTACTACATTTCACTGTATTCCACTAAATAAAACTCTAAGAGATACATTAAAGTCATGATATAGTAAGTTGCGTTCCCGCACTGGACTGTCTTAATAAAGTGAGTCATTATTTAAGAGTGCATTTTATTCCAATATACTGGATTATATTGGTAAATATCCAAATCTTTACTGCACAAACAGAATTTCTGAGTGGATTCTGGTGATAAGACTGAGTGTTAAAACATCATGCTGTAATCATCCATCTGAGGTTTTTAAGGAAGCTCTCTGGGCCAGAACCACTAAAAGCTGGTCATGATGAACAACCCCATGACACTAGATGGAGCTCTTGCTTCATCATACACCCGTAACATCACTCCTCATCTCTGTGACGCAGGGTGCTCATGATACATTCCTGACAATTTTGACAGTCTCAGGCTCAAACTTGTGAGAGCTGCAGGAAGAACAGCACATGATTGACACGCTGATGGACAGACAAACTGTGAAAACCTAAAAAACCAGCTGTCCTTGCCATGCAGCCATCTGCCGCTTCCTGTCTAATTGGATGATGAGTGCTTTGATTGGAATGTGGGCTTTATTGCAAAATATTTTGTCCCAATATGTTTTGAATTATCTTTAGACTCTTTAGTGTTTCTGTACAGTAGCAATAGATGTAGCAGAATAAGTAATAGCACTGGCAGCACAAGCAATTAATAGATCATTGCTGTAGCTGACAACAACTATGATCTATTGACATGCTAGTAGTGAAGATACAACTTGGTCCACAGAATCATATAAAGAGCTGCGTTGTTGGCTTACAGCTAAGCCCCTTTGACATTTTGTTCACACAACCATGGGGTAGCATTTCCTGACACTGAGAAATATTGTAAAAATTCCAGGATTTCACAGGATGTAGTATCTACCTACAGAAATGTGGAAAAAAACAGGCTATATCCTCCCAACTCTGACTAGAATCTATAATATGATGGACACCTCTTGACGTCTGGACATCGCTGCTATGATCAATACCAGAAAAGATATGATTCATCCAGTACAACCAATTTGTCACAGGGGCATGTTTCTGTTTTTCACTGTCAATCAGATGAAAAATGAAAACTAACCTTTTTCATCATGGATTCTGGAATAGCACTGTCTTTGGCAGCCCTGCTGAATAACATAAATATTTTCTTATGACATGCTTAAGAGGTGATCTCAGTTTCCAGTGGAAACACTGCCATACCAATGAATCCGGCTAATTAGTTACTGTGCACAGCCAAGCAAATCAAAAAATATAGTAACATTATGATGCAGTGTCTGTAGGAATCAACCCCAATGAATATGATAAAAAAAAAAAACTGAAAAGAGAAACTTGTGGAATTCAAATGTCACTGAATATCAATACGTCAAAGGCACTGTGAAGCTCACAAGGAGCTGTTTCCGATCAACACTTCACATTTGAGCCAAGTGGACCTATGGCTGTCAGCGCTGAACCCAACCCTGTGACATTTAAAAGAGGAAACAAGGAAGGTTTTCACTGCCCCATCTCACAAAATGACAGTAATATCTCCAAGGTGTGTGTGACAGGGATGATAGCAGTAGTTAGAATTTCTGGCATTCAGAACTCAACTCTCTTGGCCATACTTGTTATTTTGCTTTTAACAGAAGCTCTCTGCCCATTCATTCACTTTGTTTACCAGGTAATTCTACCCATCATCATGGCAGCTAAAGCCTATGCTAGACAACAGCGGCAAGGTGTCCCCGAGGCAAGGAAACACCTTGAACAGCACAAGTCCGAACTATAAGGAGAGTGAGCGTCCTGCACAATAAGACTTTTTTTTATAGATTAGGTATCTTAGTCATCTTTTACACCAGTGGTAGGGAGTATAATGAAGAGGATTACTAAAGCATTTTATTTCATTATAAAAGCGGAAGCAGTTCATTAGGATGCTAGGGACTACATTGGTGCCATGCTGGCAGCTCTGTGAGGCTGTTATTAAACACAGCTGTGCTTTGTGCTAAATGCTAACATCAGCATGCTAACATGCTCACAATAACAATGCTTAGCAAGCAAGCCAATGACAACAAGCACATACTGTTTATATACACACTCAAAAAGGAACAAGAACCAATCCTAGGGACCAAGAAATCAACCATTCAATAACAAGACTGAGTCTACAGCTAGCAGCTCTGTGAGGCTAAAATCTGCATGCTAATATGCTCACAATGCTAACACGCTGATGTTTAGCGGGTATATGTTTACGACGTTCACCGTCTTAGTTTAGCGTGTCAGCATGCTAACATCTGCTAATTAGCACTAAACACAAGTACAGCTGATGCAGAAGCGAATGTCATTTGTTTTGCAGGTATTTTGGCCATAAACCAAAGTATTGAAAAAATGAAGATTTTGACCTGATGATGTCGCTGGAGGAAACATCAGGGGATACAAAATTGAATGGCGTTCCATTCAACATTTGTCGAGATATTTAAGCCTGGACCAAAGTAGTGGACATACTGACCAACCTACCGACCAACATTGCCATCCATAAAAATCAAAATATCTTTTTATTTTTTAACCTGGAATCCCAATTCTCTCTGATATGTTGTGTCATGCGAGATATTTATTTACATAGTACCTGGTACTTGGTAGGTTTGGACAGTAACTCCAGAAATTCAGAGAGGCATGAAATTAACTTTCTCCATTCTTCTCTACAGTAAACGACACGTCTTAACTTTCGTATCCTATTAATGCCGGAATGTCATTTGGGTTCAATGTATTTCGGGGTCAAAGCTCACTTTAGTTGAAGTTTGGCCGCAGAACTTGGTGGAACAACCAGGGAAGGAAAGTTCATTGAAAATAATGGCCTTCCTGTGCGCAGTATCACCGGGTTGTTTATCTATCTTACAGGCTACCAAAGTTCCAGAGGATGAGAGTGGTAAGACGGGTGGAGACTTGTGAAGGAAGAGACACGTTCTGCAATTTTTACTGGTCCTACAGAGGTCACAGATGAGTTAATACCACTTTAACAAGTCCTAAACAGATAAATGAATTGAAAAAAACGACCTAATATGGCAATATTCACGCCAGTTAAAACATATCTATTAGAAGCAATGCATTAAAACTCATTAGGGCTCGTTTAGAAAGGATGGGAGGTCTTTGCCACCAATCAATCAAGGTCACAGCTAAGATGATGCCATGCCATAGCTGGAGGGCTCTTAGACTGATGAGTGTCAGCGGCTTCTGGTGAGCGCTGGAGGGCTTATGTTGCTCTCACTGGGCTCCCCTCCTTCCCCTCCTCGCAGACGAGTCCTGTTCTGACAGAGAGAGCTGCAGGAAGAGGAAGGAAATAAAAGCTGACATATCAGCACCCTCTCCACATCTTGTCAGAGTTGTCCTCTTTTGCCCCGATCCAATATCCAGAACCTCTTGTTCTCTTTTTCTTTCCCTCTTTCTCTGTCTGTCTAGTTCCCATTCCTATAGGCTGCTCAGGCTAGCTGTACAGAGACTGCCTTTCATTAGCTCCCTGTGTGGGGATGCAAGCATGCGTGAATGTGTGTGCATGCAATATTTTATACTTTCAGCACTCCTTTACCAGTACCTCTTCCTCTTTAGCAAGAGTCTTCCTGTTTCTGTCTTTCCACCCTGTACCGTCTTAATTTCTCCCCTTCATTCTCTGTGCATCTTGCTTAAAGTAATAGATCCAGATTTGTGGGGGTAATCGTGGCAGAGGAGGAGGAGGAGAAGGAGGAAAAGGAGTATAAGAAGGAGGAGGAGGAGATTAGCTTAACAGTTATTTGGTGTGCTGGTTTTTTGGTTCTGAGCACCACTCAGCCTTCCGTTTGACAGCTCTTATCCAGATCCTTCAGGGTGCTTCCTTCCGCAATCAACTAATCATATTCTTTACAGTGCTGTCTTTTGTGAGACTCTCTATATTTGGCTCACATCCGAATCAGGAACAGTACTTAACACTCGTCATTTGGGCAGAGATTTGAGAGCCGTAAAAGCTCAGGAAGGATTTGAATCCTTGTAATAATTGAGATAATTGGTACCAAAAGCAAACATTTAGGGCACTTGACCTCCCTCATGCCAGATAGATAGATAGATAGATAGATAGATAGATAGATAGATAGATAGATAGATGGGGGCAAGCAACCAGTTTGTGCCCTTTTCACATACGTAAAGACCAAACAGATCTTAATAACAATGGATGTCTCTAGAAGCATGGATTGTTAATTTTGACCTCTAGGCAGTGTTCCCAGTAAATGTGCCGCTTTGTGTCTTTTCTTTTAATCGGCAGTGCAATTCACAGTCTTTCCCATTAAGCCTTATATGTTAATGGGAAACATTAAAGAAGAAAGTGAAAGAAAAGTCCAGGGAAGATAATCAACGGTGCTTGATTTAGGCATTAATTATTCTAATGAAAGCAGGAAATCCACTTTAAGGTCAAACCGAGCTACCTGCAGATACATTTGGTATTGGAAGTCATACTGTATGTTATTAATACGTCCATCTGAGAGGGGTGGTGTGCCAAATGCTACTTTCTAATGACCTTGCCCATTGAGTTATCCTTATGTTGGTGCTCTCTCTTAATGAGATTGCCTCATTATGAATTGGTACGGTATTGTTGGCCATCTGAAAACAGCAAACAGTCAATTAATTTTCTGTGAATTGCAGTCAGTAATCAACCCTTGTTATAGATAAAGAAAAGACATTGTTGAATCATAGCACCCATTTCTATTTAAGACTACATACAGTAAGTTCCAACTTGCAAAAAAATGATTTATTTAATGAAAGAAAATGTAAAACAACTGTGTATATATATATATATATATATACACATTCCCAGTGTTTGTTTTGACTTACACTCAAAATTGTAATGACCAAAAAATGTTAATGCAGTGACAGCGCTCCCTACATTAGTGTGCCCCTGGGGCTTGACATTTTGGTTGCAATATCTGTGTGAACTAAAAATAGTTTGTAATATCACTTAAATTTTGCCACACAAGCAACCAGTTTGGGGGCTGACATAGTTAGCCATTGCTTAGTCCCATCTGTGATCAATTTGAGCATGCACTACTGCACTACATTAATCTGTGACTCTGCATGTTACCTTGTGTTGTGATTTGAACCACGGTATAACGTATGGAGTACTAATGTCCCAGGCTTTCTCGCTACTGTGAGGTTTGACAGTCTGGTCATTTGTCATCATTACATCAGCATAACTTTTCCTATGAAAGAGCAGCAGCTAATGCTAGCTAGACCTCCCACGTTTTCATATTTTATTTTGTGGGATGGACACAACACTGAGCATGTGGGAGCTTTCAATCATTCAGCAGGTGTTGAAAAACCATAAACAAAAAGTAACATCTAGGAGGGATCAGCGCTAATGTTAGCAAGCTAGGCTAAATAGCTTTCTCTTTCCAAGTTGAATACGAACTCAATAGCACAATGGGTCCTCCGAAATGTTGAATGCTGTTAAGGAGCAGACAGCTTAAATCACAAACAGCTGATAGCCAAAGCTACATGGGCTTGTTGAAAAAAGGGGGAAAAAACAAAAACACAATATCAACGTTCATAGGATATACGATTATGATGTGCTCCAGTCAGTAGCACACCAAAGAAGTTGAGAGTTCATCTTTTAGCATCGCCCACTCTCAAATGTCATCTTTCTCCTCTTCCAACTTTGTAACTAAGTTCCTTTCAGACAGAGAAGAGATACTTAAGGCACAGTTTAATGTGTGCGTATATACCTTCATTGCTCCATTAAAGAGACTCACAACTCACTTTAAAAAAATCCACATTATGCCACGACTCTGGGACTTCTTGACTTGTGAACACGAGCATCTGTGCTGCTGTCAACACAGAGGTGCTCCTTTGGCAAAGAGAGGAAGTAGGTATGAACTTTGTGAACTTGTAAAATGTTGGTTTGAACTTGTGCACCACTTATAGCAGCGCTAACAGCTCTGAACCAGAATACAGACCCATACCCTGTGCTCTTCCTCAGCCACCTTTTCCATCTTTTCTAATTAATTCTCTGTGGAGCTTCACACCTGCGGGGGCCGGACCAACTCTGCTCTCTTGTTTCTGGCTACAGGAGACAGTAATAGATGTTCGCCTATACAAAAAAAAAAAAAAAAAAAAAACTGTCCCAGGTCACGGGGATGGAGGACATTATAGGAACTCTGAAGCTCACTGTATGGCCATTTTCACAGTGGGTTTGTTTGTTAAAGTCCAGAGTTCGATTGTCACCCCTACCTTTAACCCTCCTGGTCTGCTTTCTGACTTCCTTACTGTTGTTCTGATCTGATCTGCTTGGGTCCTTTTGTCAATAAAGTATACCCTTTTTGGTGACAATGTATCCGATATATCTGCTTTTGCACTTCAGTAGTCTAATTAGCTTTTTAGATCAGATAGTGTGTGTGTGTGTGTATGCGTCTAGTTATGTACTGGTAATGTAATGTAGATCTGAGATGTATATGGGTTGTGTGTGACCACTCATCAGTGAGAAAATCAGCCATTTTGTTTTCAAATGTTTATTGCTAATTATTTGAAAATTACGTGTGATGTGTCATCCCAGTTGTTCACACCCTCACCTTTACCTGAGGAAGACCATTTGTGGTCGAAATGTTGTAAAGTCCATGACGTTTTTAAAGAAAAACTGGGAACAAGATAGCTGTGTACTTTTTTGAATATGGATTCTGACTGTACATGTAGTGTTCCGCAGCTTAACTGGAACCGACCTTGTTCCAGAAAAAGCGTTTATATTAACCAGCGTTTTAGGCAAACCTCTCCCAGATTCAGATGGAACTGCCAGCCTGAAAGCGCCCTAAATTTCATCCCCTTAAACTGTTGGATAAGGATGCCACCTTGGCTGCTCTCACTTGGCGCCCAGTTGTTTCTGATTGGAGGCCTTAGAGCTGAGCCAACGAAGCGGAGCGTCTCGTTTGATCTGCCAGGGCTCTGTTCCCTCATCCAGACAGAACAGTGTGAAACATAAAGGCAAAGCCAAAAAAGACATCTATAATTAGTGAGTCAGTTAGGCTTCACCTCTCTCCAGTGCCACTCTCAGCTGGCCGAGACCCCCAGTATAAACACACAGAGTCACTCACACCCACTGTGCCCACCCCCCACTTTAGGATTCATCGGGACTCATAGCTCTGGTTTGTAATTGCCTCACAAGCCTGGTTACTGAGAGCCAGCCTATTAGGAGAGCACCGGAGTGGAACATAACATTTTCAGTTTCAATTAGGTCTATGAGGGCATACATAATGCACGGGGGAGGTTTGGTCCCCTCGGAGTGGAGAACTGATGAACTCATGGGGAAATGACGCAGCAGTGGTCGAAGGAGCTGAGCTGAGCTGACTGTTTGTGTTGCATATGGCTGTAAGATTTGTCAGCCTTAAGTGAATTAGTGTGTGCTCATTGGAATGTGGAGATAAGTTTGGAGTGAGCATTTGTGAGTGTGTGTGTGTGTGTGTGAGAGAGAGAGGCAGTAAGCTATAAAAGAGAGGAAATTGCACAAGACTGAACTAACTGAATTACACTCAAACTCATGAGGCTACAATTACCTGGTGTGGATTTTAGTTAAGGTGCAGCAATCCCCACAGATTGGGGCCTTTTGTCATGCGTCTATCCCATTTCGCAATCTGCTGCTGTCCACTTAAGCATATTGTTCATAAATTATATGATCTTATATGATCTTGTTATCTTATTTGTTATGTAATCATCCCAACCAACTCCCTCGGAATACATTTGTGTTGAATGATTCTACGCTGCATGAATAACATCCGTCACAGGAAGTTCTGTGCCTGTAAAAAGTAAGGGTGGTTGGGGTTATGAACGTGCATGTTATGTGTCCAACTTTGCATTTCCTCTAGAGGTGTTCGATATACAGTATGAATTAAGATATCTTTAACAATGTAACCTATGTGAATACTCAATCTTCCAAGTCACTGACTGAATCAGTTGTTCTTTGCATTGCAAGTGCTGCCATTTAATTGTCAGCTGAGCCACAGTAATTAAAAGCTTACTGAAGGACCACACAAGCTACAGAAACAATCATAATGCAATAACTAACAGTGCTTATAATAGAGCTTATAGATGCCTAGTTTTGTACTGAACTACACAAAACAGTCTCCAAGACAATCCGAAGCAATGCCTCATGGTAGTCACGGTCACGGTAGCTCAATCCATGCTTCGATCACTCACTAATGTGCATTTGAATGGTGCCATATTGCCTTAAAACATGGACATTACATAGTCAGTGACCACAATTGTTTGTGCTGAACTGAATGAAATGATTTGAATCAGCAAAGTTATTCGTAGTTTCCTTTTTCGTTTTTAAATGTAAACATAATCTTAGCTAAGCTTAAGAGTTATAAACACCTAACTTTTAAAGTATACCCTAACCCAGGGGTGTCAAACTTACGGCCCGCGGGCCAGAACCGGCCTGCCAAAGGGTCCAATCCGGCCCACTGGATGACTTTGCAAAGTGTGAAAATAGCAGAGAAGTCATTAATTCTAATTTTTCAATAAAACGCACTGCTATTCCTACTGCGCTGTTCTAATAAGAGCAGCAGGCACAAAGCCTTTCTGGCAGAAAGCCCTGAAGGCTAACTTCTCCCGTGTGCCAGTAGTAGGCCCTATGCTGGATATGTTATTAGAGATCCCACATTCTTACATACACGCTACGTGACACAAGCGTAGGCTACTGTTCATGCAGGAGCCGTCGGTGGAAAATGTCAAAAAGGAGAAAAGTGGACACAGAGTGTCGGGTTTTCCAAGAAAACGTTTTGTGCCTTTGTAGATCCACTGTGATTTGTAAATTGTAATGCACATTTAGTGCACTGTCTTACAGTAGACTTACTTAATGTGGAAAAACTGAGACATATTGTTGAAATTGCACTTATTTTCTTAAGACATCTCAGTTTTGTAAATGGATGGTTAATTAATTGTGAACGTTTTCAGAATGTACTTGTACTTCTTTACATACAAGAAAGGGAAACATTTGGAGGTATTATTATTTATAGATTATTATGCAATGGTTTTACTGGTCTGGCCCACTTGAGATCAAATTGGGCTGTATGTGGCCCATGAACTAAAATGAGTTTGACACCCCTGCCCTAACCATACTGTAGCTCAACCAGTTTCTTTTGCCATAATCACAATCTTGCCCTAAATTTAACCCCTTAACTATTTTTAGTTGCCTCTCCTTAGGTGTCTAACCCTAACCACACATTGTAGTTATATTGTGTAGATATTATACGATTAATTAGTGGGAAAAAAAGGAATTGAAAGCTTAAAGATATAATTGTTTAACGTAGTAGTCAACGCTGTCTCCCTTATGTATCCATCTCCATTTTATCTTTCCTCTACAGAGTGTACCGTCTTCGGTTCCTGTATTAATGAATGCATCCCTGAAATTAGAAGTGCTTGCATAAAGTTTTAAAGACTTGCAAGACAGATGCTCTGACTAAATCTGAGTGTCTAGAGGCCCTCAGTGCTCAGAGGGTTTCTGCTTCCCCTTTTGACATTGTGCACCCTCAGGCTTCCAACCTTCATATCTGTGCCATCTTCTCCGCCTGCCAGTTAACTAACTTTGCAGTCTCTGAACTCCCTGGCTTTCCTTCACCTTCCAGTCCCTCGTAGCCAAAAGTCTTGTGGAGCGTTCCACTGGCTGTCTCCCTCCCTCTCCTGTTCATTCTTTCTTCTTACAAAAATGATGTATCAGCCTGCAGCACTGTTGTAAAACAGTATAAAGCTTAGTAGCAGTGAAAGTTGAGCCAGGGCCCATAGTGGTTCATTTGTTAATTTATATATAATTCCAGATATGGTTTTAAGATGTTTCTTGATTAGTCCTAAAGACACCATGAAATAGGAACACTTTTGAGGGACCTCTATGACGTACAAGGTGAGGATCATTTGACTAAATGAGGTCGCTGATTGAGCAATAGTGCTAGCAAGCTAGACTACACTATACCTAACTATATACTATACGACGTGCTTATAGTAACATAATTGGCTGTAAGAACCATTACACTGTTATTGGCTGTGGGTTTGAGTATTATTTTATGTGTTTAAATGTTGGTAAAATGGTTTCATCTTGGAATGAAATTGAAACTGAAATGAAAATGACATTTGTAGTCTTTTAATTTTAATGTGGAATGTATATTCATTATCACTTAGGCATTTTGAACAGAGCTCTGCTGGACCAGCAGCCAAATGAAATTCAGAAAATTGTGTTTAAGTATAACTGTAATGTGCTAAAGGGATCATTTTGTGGTTTCTAAACTCTAAATAAATAGAGATAAGTTTGCATGAATATTCATAAAAGGTGTATTGCGATGTCACTTTCTGGAGAGAGTTAGCTGCCAGTCTTTATTTAGCCCCAGTTCCCCTGTAAGTTTTACATGTGAAAATATTGCATTGTTGATTATATTCAAATCAAAGAAATAGGTAAGTAAACCCCAAATAGACTAGTTTGTGTTTTACTAACTTTTGAATGTTAGAACCGTTGTTTAACCACTGATTACTTTTTACTGTACAAGTAGCCATGCTAGCAAAGCTGACGAAAATGTAGCCTACCAATATCTTCAGCTGCGTCAGCTGGCAACAACCCTCATAAAATACTTTCTTAAAATGATGCAGTTCTTTTTGAAACAGGATGTTGAGGTGGGATGTCAACTCACACAAATGAGGAATCATTCTAATCGAATATCAGTTAAGGAGGGAAAGGTTACTGGATTTAAAAAAAAGAGGGTCAAGCTAAATTATTCTTCTCCAGGCTTCACCTAGGCAAACATGCACGGGGGTCGCTCGGCATGTTTGGGGGCCATGATTCTTTTATACTTGCATGTAATACATTTACGTTTTATTTTTGACCTACGGTAACCTTTAACATCCTTCTCTTCATAGGTTCACAGAGATGTGTATCTTTAGAGAAGCATGATTCCATCTATAGTGCGACAAGATAACTTAAGAATGTGTGGTTCCATTTTATGTGCACATTTTGGCCACTTTTTTTCAGGAAGTTAAAGTGTCTGTTCAATGGTGCCTTTAATAAGGCAATATTTAGCTGTCTTTCAGTTGATGTTGGACTTCACAACCTCCTGCATGGCACATCTCTCAAATGTGAACTGGGCTGTTTTTATTTCTGTCTCTGTGACACACAAACAACCCCTTTCATGTGATGTGTGACCATCCACGGGCAGCAATTGACTCTACCTCAGAATGACAACATGAAGCAGGCCTACTCACCAGCAACGGCAAGCTCTTTGTGTGTGTATTTATGTCATCGGTCAGGCCAGAGAGGCCAAGTGTGGCCAAGTGCCCGCCTCAGCCACAGCAAACGAGACAGGACAGAACAAGCCATTTTCTCCAACCCCCTCTGGTTAAACTCCCTATTTTCACACCAGTCGCCCTGGAATTGCTCTGTCTCTCTCTATGAGCGACATCCTGATGGCACAGCGGGCAGCAAACCCAGCATGCGAATAGGAGGAAGCCAGGGGTGAGGCAGGGGCTGGGAGGCGTGGGTGAGCAAATTAAACGCGAGGCCACAGAGAAGCAGCTGATAAAATCTCAAACTCTCTGTTTGGGTTTGTTTAGTTTAGTTTTGGTTGACCTGCGAACATACCTCTCCGGGGCAGTCGGGATCATGTTGACATCCATCTTGTTTATGTTCATCTGCTGTTGTTTACTCAAGTCAAACAGGGACGGGGCTGGCTGAATGCTGTTGTCTTGTTGGCTCTCTGAGATGTACGTGACCTTCCCTCGACCCTCCTCTGAGCCTGACTGGCCACGGGCTGCGCTTTAGCTCAGCAAGTCGAGCAGCTCTCGGATTCCCCCCAGGTCCTGTTCACTACCGGAGGATCACAGGGTCAAAGAACCTGGTTTTACTTTAAGTTCAGACTGAATGTCCCCAGGGCTAAATTGTTAAGAGCAGACTGTCTGGTGTATTACGCTGATTGCTGTGGAGGCTGGCCAGGTATTACAGCACAGGCTGTGGACTTTCTATTCTATGATTTCTTATCCTGTTGCGTGGCAAAAAGCATTATTCATTGCTGTATTGTTTCTTTGTGATGTACCCATGGTATAGGTATTTATCATGTGTTGCATTTTTAGTTTGTTTTGTATGTATTTATGCTA
This sequence comes from Macquaria ambigua, assembly GCA_008360985.2. NCBI lineage: Eukaryota > Metazoa > Chordata > Actinopteri > Centrarchiformes > Percichthyidae > Macquaria > Macquaria ambigua. The sequence goes on from VMKM01000891.1 coordinate 211,067, forward strand.
CTTTTTTGGGCCTGCACTGTGAATAAATGTCCTCCCAGGGATAACAAAATTAATTAACCATTCAATCATAAAGAGCTTTGTAAACAGTTTTTAACTGATATCAGCAAAAACATGCATGTGCTCATTTAATAAAATGATATAGGTACACAGCTACAAATATAATGCAGTATTGTTTATAATAACACCCAGTACTGGTAGGTGGTTGGTCATCTTCTAAGTATGTGGACACACAAACTTCACACCCAGAGGGGATGGATGAACTTCTCTTTCCAAACCCATTGGCATTAATCTACTGCTGTAACAGTCTCCACTCTTCTGGGAAAGCTCTCCCCAAGATTTTGGAACCTGGCTGCAGGGATTCGCTCCCATTCAGCTTCAAGAGAGTCAGTGAGGTCAGTCGGTATTGTTGGGTAATAAGGCCTGGTTCCCAGTCTGTCATGTTTCCCCAGAGCTGTTGCCACACAAGTTGGAAGCACAAGATTTTAAACCATGAAAAACAGCCCCAGACTGAAAGTACACAGAAGTGCGTGGACAGTGGTGTCCACATTTGCATTAGCATACTAATCCTCAATTTCTGGGCGAGTCTCTTCACTTCACGTCTTTCATGTCTGTGGCGTCTATTCAATCTTGTATGGTCAAGTTATGCTGCCCCCTTTTAAAAATATTTATATACACTCAGTATTTTCTATGTATTCTTTTTTATGATTTCTATGATTACTGTTTTCCTTCAGTGATCAGTTAACTATGACGTCAGCATGATGTAATCAATTTTGTTCCTATATATACACACACACCTTGCCAATTTTTATGTTAGCTATTTGCCTATTGAAAAGCGTGAGGATCAATCTTATTGGGTCTTATTAGGTCTAATAATCTATATATATCTATATAATCTTATTAGGATTAGGTCAATCTAATAAAGTTTGAGAGCTAAAATCCAGTGTCCACTCTTTTTCTTCAGCTACAATATCACAACAAATTTTGCGACTGTACCTGTAATTAGACAGAAAACCCAACAAAATCCTCTGCTGTTAAAGATCATGCAACATGATCGATAGCTCCAGAACAGTTACTAAATGGACCTTGTGGTGAGATTGTTTTGTCAACTGCTGTTTGCGAGGTCAAGAATGAACCTTGAACTTCAGCTTTTAATCCAACATGCACGTGAAGTCCATTAAGTGCTCAGAAAAAATGTAAATTTCAACATCTACATTTTCATGACAACTGGGCAAACTCCATATGCTGATAAAGATCATGCAATATGATCAAAAGTTCCAGAGCAGCTACTAAACAGCTTTTTCCAGATGTGTAGTGATTCATTTTAGTGCAATAATTACCTGGGTTTTAAACTTTAGTGCCACCTCTTGTGGTGATATGTATTTAATTAAAAATGTATACCAGGACTTCCTTATCACCAATATTATGCGCTCACTACGCAACTTACAAGTGACTGCACCTGCATCTAGACAGGTATAAAAGATTCAGTAATCTGTTGGACTACCGAGACTAAGAGGCTGCATCCAGTGAGTTTCAGAATGCGGGAGCCCTCATAAATAATAGCTGTCCAACAGTCAATGGAGCTTCATGCAGGCTGACTTGAGAGAGAGATAGTCTCTGCTTTTTATCCCTTTATCTGAGCTGCACAGGCAAAGAAAACACTTGGTCCATGGCCGTTTTTGGAAATAAATTAATTACTCTTTAGGGGAGCAAAGACGGGCATAGTACCACAAGGCTGCAAACTGTTTGATCGGGAGGGAGCCTGATCCCGCTCTCTGAGGAATCAAACAGTTATTTGTTTGCGCTCACGTGTTATGTTAATAGATTTTGTTGTTCTGATGGAAAGGGTGAGAAGGCATCTGCAATCCCCAGTAGTCTGTACCGAAGCTGGATTTCGATCAGTGCTGGCATCGATTTGGCCAACTGCACTGCAAAAGTCAAGTATGTATGTTATGTGTGAGTATGTGCATCTTTCTGACAAACACACACACTGTACTCATGCACACAAGTTCATGTTCATACCTGCCTGCAAAAACACCACAAGTTCCACTCTTTCATTCCTCATGCATGTGCTTTGTCACATGCAGAAGGCAACACATGCACACATCAAATATAAATCATTAATATCATATTTGTATATCCCATTTATAAAATATCCATGACTCTTCTAATAGGCCATCAAGAGCCACTTTAATTGCCTCATAAAGCCTTATTGACCAGCACGATGGGTACATTTAATATTGTATTGAATATTACTCCTGGTGAGCTGGATCACAGAAAACGAGTTTCCATAGCAATGCAGGTTTTACTCATGAACATTTAGCCATGCTTTTGCACTGTATATGCAAAAGGGCAGACAGGAGTCAGATTATATGCAATAACACAATGTAATGAATAATTGATTCCTGGCTCTTGGGTGAGGGAAGGAGGAGGTTGCCAGGACAACCAGTAAAGCACTGCTCTCTCTTTCTCATGCACACACACACACACACACACACACACACACACACACACACACACACACACACACACAGAGTCTGTGATAAGGCTGTCTAATTTGCCATGACCTCTCTGTCTCTAGAGGCTGCCTCCACATGGACAGCCTTTAATTGTTTAACTTAGAGGCTCTCCTTCCTTCTCACCTGGACACACACACACACACACACACACACAAATGAAGGAACACACAATACCCACCGTCTTGCCTCTGGTGAGGGAAATGCCATACCACCCCCTGCATGTACTGTATATCACAGATGTAAGAAGATGTTTATTCTTTGTACTGTCTTGTTTTATCTGCCGAACATTGTTTCGTTACCAGTGTGAGCTTTTCCAAAAGGCCTGCAGTGCACAGTCACAGTGCCATCACTATATGATATGTTGGTAAGCATTTTAATCACAGATCTCATATTTTCATAATTACAGGGTAATTAGCTGGCAGCAGAATACAGTGTGTGAAATTAGGGGCTGTTAAACTGCAAAGTGGATGGAAACTGGTCTGTTTTGAGGGTCTATTTTTAATCAAGAGTCAATCGAAATCACCAGTTTCAGTGGTAGATATTCACTCTGGATCAATGATAAGTGTATTGGCACAGTAACAAAGACATGCTGAATGTATTACAGTTGTGTAAGGAAGGCTCCTTGCCTTTGGGCCTACACACACAAGCTGCAAAGACGGGCTGAAAAGTCACAGTTGCAGTTATTCTTGGAGTACAGAAATTCTCACAACCTCTTCAGAGCGCACTGATGTCGACGGTTAGCGTGTTATTAATTAGCTTACAGAAAACATCTCTAGGAGTTGTCTGAAATAGGCTTTTGTCTTGCAGTGAATACTCTGCTTTGATGTGATGGGTTTAAAATGTATTGAATGGATACAGATGACTGGCTCTAGACAGAGCAACAATTCCACCATTCACATTTTCCTCTGATTAAAAAGCCCTCCTCGAAGCTCCAGCTTCCTTTGATGCTTTTTAGAAAAAAGAACTCTATAGGTGTGGCTGAATGATGCAATGTTGAGCTGCTGCTGCTCCCGTCTGAAAAAACAGATGGGAAAAATAGGCTTTAATTCAGACAAAGGCAGACAGGGACCTTACACATATCCATGTGTATGCAGGGGGTTGAGATGGCTCAGGCTCTGGAGTGTTTCTCTTTCTTTCTCTCTGTCTCTATCTTCCTATCTCCCTCTGTTGCTCTGTTCATTAATCAGCCCTTTATTAAACAAAAGCAGCTTCCAGCACTGCCTAAAAGGTGCATAGATAATCTTGACAAGAAGACAGAGTATTTACCCTGCTTACCCTCTGCCTCTGCACCACATTCTGCATGGTAATGGAGGGAAAAGCTCTTGCGGTGTATAAAGACTGATTGAAAATACCAACCTTTGTAAATATTACATACAATTGTGTTTAATGGCGTTTGAGCTATTGTGCCTCAGAAAGCCAAACGTCGGCTGCCGAGTACAGTCTGTGCGGATAGAGGTGACGTGCATGGACAAAAATGAATGGTGAGGTGAATTATCTGCTGCGGAGAGAGTCTGGAATTTAATTATCACCGTTCGACACTGACGTTTTTAAGGACATGGGCAATTTCGAGGACCATTGTCTAACTACTCGCAGGAAAAGCGATACAGGCGAGTCGGGCAATCAAACATCCCACAGCAGAGAAAACTGGGCCAGGGTGTACATTTTCTTTGAACAACAGACAATTTAGAAGTTATAGTTTACTAGTCTATGGCGGAGGCAAAGGCACTCGGAGGGGCAAAAAATAATGGCGTGTAAAGGTTCGATGTGTATAACAATGACAATGAGGCGTCGAGCTGGAAAGGAGCCCTTAATAGGTACCTGCCTGCCCTGGGGACCACACTCGCGTCTTATTGGTCATCCATTCACAAGACAGCGGCGCATTCTCCTCACCGCCAATCAGCCAATTACAGGCCCCATAACAGGAGGCCTGCTGGCAGCAAGGCAGTCTTTACAAGCCCTGGATCTCAGGCAGGGGAGACGACCCTGTCACAGAATCATAACTATGATGACTATGGCCGGAGGTTTACGGCAACGCCACTGTTTCTGGTAATGTGAGGTGGGCGTGAAATGGCCATTCATGGCCATTGGGAGCAGACAGCGTGACCCTGTTTGAGGCTTCAGAAAACGGTGTAAAATACTGTAAGATGATGAGAAGGGCAGGGAGAGAAGTGTTAATCCAGACGTGGTGAGCATTTATTAGTGTTAGAGGGAAGGGGCAGCACTAATGTTGCTTCTCACCGCCTGCTAATGAAGCCAGTTATGAGGGAGACACCAGTTTGGAGTTGAGCAGAAGGGCAGAGGGGGGGTATTTTGCTACCTCCGCTTTAATATTCAGCTCTTTTATAGAGTAGTGCCAGTCCATTTTTTCCTGCAATTATTAATCTGTCCGTTACAACGAGGTCTAAGCAGATTCTGATCAGCATTAGCTGCCTGCCTGTCTGGCTTGAGTCCATGTCTCTTTGATTGCTGCTGAGCA
>VMKM01000892.1:0-215868 GCA_008360985.2 Macquaria ambigua
ACTACATGGTGGAATCACCGCTGTTATCCTGGAACCCATCCTGGTTTCCATCATTACAGTTTTCCTTGGGAATAACATGGGATGCTACATTTACATTGTTTCTACAATCTGGTTTATAACTACAAGACAAACCTTTTACTTGAGTGTAAAGGCGAACTGTGGCACTTTCAGAAAGGCTACCACAGACTGTTGGGGGGTTGTAACATATAACAACATGTTTTGTGCCTCCAAACAAAAGAAACAGGTTTTTTGAGACTATGACTCCATACAGACCTGCTAACCACCACCAGATCAATATATTCACACAGCAATGCGAAAAGTGTGATTATGTTACACATACAAATGTGCAAAACAAAACATTTTGCCCCTGCTGTTAAGGGATGTTTTTAAAGGGGTTTTGTTGTTGTTGTGTATGAAGAGCTGCTATCTACTGTGCCATTGTGTTGCTGAAGGCATGTACTGTAGCACAATGATTACAATGTCTTCACAAAACTTCAAGACACTCAAATGATATGCCTCGAGGCATACATTTTTAACCAAGGAATACACACACCAAGCACACAGATCCCTGACATACAACACTCATACACAGACAAATTCATACTAAGATCACAGCACAGCCTAATGCACACTGAACCTCGCAGGCACACCGTACCTCTGACCTGCTGGGGTGGGCTAACCTAAGAGATCCTCTGGATATGGAACCATTGAGCCCCTTCCTGTTCCTCAGTCGATGTTGTTTTGCTGTGAAAGTTATTTACTGGAAATAAATTGCATATAGATATATTTTTACTGGGTCAGAAAAGTGTGGCTGGTATGGGGTTTGCTCCAGAATAATATCGTGTTAGACCATTCAAACCATGATGCAGTTTCCTGACATGTGGATGAAGGTAAAGGTGAGTATACATATGGGTGAGTAAATTCAAAATGCAGAGCTATGGCTGCACAGTCTGACAAACATAGAAACCATGCATTAATAAACTTTGTCTCTGTTCAAATCTGTCAAGTTGATGTAAAAACAGCCAGTATAGTTGACTCCACTGATTAACCTGTGTACATGGCAGAGCCAAACTAATCATGGTACAGAGATGGATAAGGGCTTCAGTAAGATATGTAAAACATCAATAGAAAGACATGCTGTCTGGCGTTTGATGCTTTTAGAGCTACAATATTGAATCAGGTACTGTATGTATGCAGCTCAGAGGACATCCAAATGTGTCTGAACTCTAAATGGACATGACACAACTATGCTCATTTTTCAACTGAGTGCAGGTACATTTCCCTCGGCTGTACTCAAGTGCTTCTCTGGTGGATTTAGTATAATGTACTCCAATTGTGTGTCAACTTTCTGCCATCTAGTTTATTTTCCAATATCCCTCCTACTCGGAGTTGTGTACCCGTATTATCCCTCTCGGCTGTAAGATCCTAGCATTCTGAGGTCTCTGGGTTGCAGAAGTACTGTAAATATATTGTAAATATTTAATACAAAATATTGGAATGAATGTCATCCCCCAAAAATCATGTGAGACAGAAAAAAAAATCTGTCTCTGCACCTCTCCCATGGTCTTCCTCCTCCTCATCTTAATGCTGACAAATGGACAGTGTGCCAGTAGTGAACTAGAGAGGTGCTGAGACACCAGCTAGTCATCCATCTGCTCTATTCCCTCGGTGCTGCCTTCACCGTGGCAGAGGTCACATACTCGCTGGCTCAACTGTTACTAGAAAACCTCACTTTCCTAACACATGCACACTTCCTCTGTAGCTGCCTCACATACCTTCCCCTCCCTCCCTCCAGCTTCTTCTTCATCTTTCCCTTTTTTGTGTCAGTGCTGTTGATGTTCTGTCATTTTCTCTCAAACAAATCTCCCACTACCTTCCTCTCTGAATTATGCAACACTGCCATCATCCTCTTCCAAATATAATCTTAACTTTAGTCTTTTTTGAAACCAACAAGAGCCAGTAGGCTTGGAACTGAATTCAGCACCAGGGACAGCTCCCGCAAATACTCTTCAGTTCCTTTCTTCACAACTAAAGGCGGGTTCAGCATGTCTCAATTATGGGGGAGGACACAAAAACAGGAACGCCTTTCTCATGTGATGCAATTCATAACAGCAGTCCTGCAATAAACAATCTGAAAAGGGTTTAACAGCACTTAAAGATCATATTACACACCAAAAAAAGTTATTTCTGATTATGCGGTTACATATCTCCTACTGAGATGTGTGTGCAGGTGCATAGGAGGGTGGGTTATTGTAAAGTTCATAGCACAAGATTTCTAATTAAGTGTATAATATAATTTGCAGTTCACTGCAAAAAGAAAGTTCATAATGAAGATGTTTATAATTGTCCCGCCATTATCTGCCAGTTAGAAGTGGAAGGTTAATGATCGTTTCAGCCTGTACAATGCAGAGCAGTTAAGACTGAGGAAATTCATTTTATTAAGTTCATAATTACAATCATTAATACATTTATAAGTCAAATTATTGAACAAATGGAAATACCAAAACAAATTCTTCTTACTAATGTAAGAATGCTATGAAAAACAGACTCATTTTTAACCAAATTTGAGATATTAAGATATACTGATTATTGAGATATATTTTACAAAACAGTACAATCCACATTTATATACATCAGATGCTAACAGGCATTTCTTTGCCTTGTTTTTGTGCTCTGAAGTCTAACATTGTTATATGTTTGAGTTTCTTTGGTCCCTTAAATAATTTGCATTGCATTAGTGGTTTGTTAAAGGTCTTATGAATAAATTTCACTTCACATTACTGAGAACTTTCACTTTGCATGCAAGCCTGATACCTCACCGCATATATGCATGTGGTCAGTGTAAGTAATGGAAAGAAATAGATATAGAGGCAGTTTTGCAGAGTTGTTGCTCTATGTTTTGGCAACCTATTTTAATGCTCTCCCAATCCCAACAAATTCTCTACCTCTCTCTCTCTCTCTCTCTCTCTCTCTCTCACACACACACACACACACATACACACACACACACTGTGTCTGTAACTCATGTTTTGATCAATCTTGTGTGTAGTATGCTTTGTGATCTATTCTCCAGTGGATGCCATCTCTGAAGTGTTTAATCACTGATTATTCTGTCACTCAGGAGCAGCCTGCTCAATGACTTCAGGGTGTGTTTGTGAGTGTGTGCGTGTGTGTATATCCGTGTGTGTGTGTGTGTGTGTGTGTGTGTGTGTGTGTGTGTGTGTGAGTGGAAGTCAGTACAAACGCCTAAATCTCGGGTACAAGCTAAGCAGGGTGGGAACAACAGGGGTTCTCATTCATTTTCATTCCTTTTGCATGTCACGTTGAAATTAAAGTATTTAGGGGATGTTGTTGTTCATAGCCAAGCATGCATCATCAATGGGTGATAGCTTGTAACATGTTAGTGAGGTTTATTGGGGTGGCTACCATTTTATTCCTGTTTTATTATCACCTCTGTTCTGTCACAAGAAGATGCTAAATGAAAAGGTGTAAAGCTTTCTAGTACATTCTATGTTTAGACAAATGTGAAGATACCGATGCATCTATTAAAAAAAAAAACAAGCAAGCGCAAACACAAATGTACTGTACATACACAGCAACAAGAAAAAGCACTTAAACCTCATTTATTGCTTTATCAGATTAAGATAGATGACCTGGTGGTAGTGACTTCTTTGCCCTTAATGGATCATTGTTCTTATGAGCCCATGGCAGAATCAGTTAAGCCTGAGAAGCCTTCTCCATGAGATGACAAATAACCTTGGCTTTGAGGCCCTAAAAACAAACTACTTCAGTTGTATATTTCATCCTTAGTTTCCTTGGCTTTGCTGCGTGTGGTTGGGGGTATTATTAGCATTCTGTGTGAGAAAGGAAAAATCTGGAAAGCATGGATGGCTGGTGAATGCAAAATGACTTCCTCTAACTAGTGCTCCCGCAAACTGTTATGTGGTCTATATTTCTGTCTCCCTCTCTCAAACCCTATTACATACACACTTGTAGTGGACCTCTTGTTTACTCTCTGACAGGCTAATTGACGTGAAATCACTAGCTTGCCTTAGCCTCCAACATGCAAAGCCAAAAGACCCCTTGTGGAAAGCACCACCTTCAGGCACCAAACACTGAGTTTGAGTCATCAGCCTGCACCACATAACATGTTCCTATCAATTAGGGAAGTTGTTTTCCATGCCCAAGGGCAAGGGTGGGAATCATATGGGAAGCTCACAACACAGAGGGAACATGTTTTGAGTGTAGGGACTCACCGCACGCTAGCTTGTCCTAGTCACTAAGGCTGGGATGTATTCTGAAGGGACCTTTGTTACCTCTGAGTGCTGGTTTGTTTTTTTACAACTGGCAAACAAGTTTTCAGCATCTTGCAGCTGTATGAATCAAAGCAAGCCACAAAATACTCTAGGGCTGTGATCACAGGGAGCTACAAAATAACTTCTGGCAAAACAAATACTGGGAATGTAGTGGTGCCACCTTTAAGAATTAACCAAGCCAAAAAAAAATAATCACTGCATATTCAATATCAGCACCTAAATCTATGCTGTCATTGAGCAGAAAATGCCCAACAGAGCAACACAAGTTGAAAGGGTATTTATAAGCAGAGACGGTGTTTGAATTAAAACCTGCCTGAATTCATGCACACAATTCAGACATCACAGATGCGCAGATGTCTTCAAACTTCAAAAACAATGGCACATCAAGGATCTGGAAAAAAAGCTGATTGTTATTCTGAAGCTAGCATGTAGTTTGTTGTTGATTCAACTGATGTGCAGGAGATGCAATCAGAAAGATACATCAAGACCATCTGCAAAATAGACACCAATATGATGACATATGCAAACACAAGTTCCTGAAAATTGTGGCATCCATCCATCTACACTGCTGGGGTCTTAACTCCGTAAGTCCTTGCACATTGCAGAGCTGTTCGTAAGTCTTGACTTGACATGACTTGGCAATCAAAATCCAGTCACAGGTCATTTGAGATCAGTCCAAATCATGCAACTCTTGTCAAAGCAAGTACACCAAGCGACATCCATGTCAGATCACAAGTCTTCACAAGCAAATTGACGGTCTACAGTTCTGCATGGTTGTATTGATGCAGTGGCAGGCGAGACATGAGATTTATCTATTTTTAACGGAAAGAGAAATAGCAATGATGGGAAGAGAGAGGAATTAAAGACAGACTGGCTGGGAGTAGGAAGGTGGATGGGGAGAAGAGTGGCTTGGAATAACAAAGAAGCGCCTGATAGGACATTTTCTAAGTGAGTGTGTTGAGAATCTCCCTGTGAAATCTCCTTAGGGGATGTAAACCAGAGCTGTGGATTTGAGACTTGGACTGGAGTCAGGCTTAAGTCACAAAAATAAGCATTTAAGACTTATCTTGGACTGTTATGAGACTTAACTTACTAGAGACTTAACTTACTAGAGACTTGACTCACTTAAGACTTGAGAGCAAAATTCATGTCTCAGGTTTTGACCTGGTTTAAACAATAAAAAAATAAAGACATCAACAAACAGGCCTTGCATAGATAACCCCACCTTGAACATTTAACTATTAGACCCAGGCAATCAAAGCACTAAAAATGTAAAAAACAAAACAAAAAAAACACTATAAACATCTTTGCATTAGATATGCATCTCCACAAACAGCACCAATCAAACACCCAACACCTGACATCACACACACACACACATACACGCACCACCCCCATCTCATCTGGCACCCATCACCATAGCACACCGTGACCAAGTGATGGATCTGATAAGCAATGGGTGATTAGCATTGCTTCCCCCGTTGGCTGCCACGCTTGGCTGAGGGGCAGGGTGTTGGGAGGAGATGTGGTGAGAAGGGGTGGTGGCTGTGGGTGGTGGGAAGTGTCTTGTTAGGGTGCAGGAAGGAGCAGCGAGTGACGTTTCAGGACATTACTTACACCAGGCCTGACATGTGATGAGACACGGGCCATTAATATACCTCCCTGATTCACTCTCTTTCACCACGCCCTTCAATCAATTTGATCCACTAAAAATCCTGTTGACTATGAGGATCGTTCTTACATTTAAAAATATAGTGCATTAAGGACATGATTTGATTTTTGAGGTGGCGGACTAATGCTGTATTTGTCTCTTCATCATTCTATCCTTTATAAATAATTGTTCTGAAAAGTTAAGTCAGTTTTATTCAGTACTCTTGTCTGCCAGTGTAGTTTTGTAAAATGTTTTGTAATTTACATCGTAAGGTATCAAACTCTCTCATTGCTCTCAACTTTCTGTGTGTGTATTGTAACTCCGTTCAAATAAATGGAATGTGAACGCCAGTGCTTCCCTTTGTAAACATCGTCTTATCACCCTACTATGCTGAAGCCTCCCTATTGTTTATCTCCTGCGCTGGTAATGGGACAGAGTAATTTCTCATTTGTAACAATATCAAAAAGCAATTACAGGCCTGTGACTAAAAGCCACTGAACAATGTCCACCATCAATCATCGGAGAGGAAAAAGGCAGAGCGCGCAGAGACATTTCAACCCGCTTATTTCCCCTGCCTCTTGCTCTGGTATTTGTGCTCAGCTGAACCTGGTCCCAGCTTTATGGCTGCTTGGGTGCCACCGTGAAAGGGCAAAGACCTGTAGATAGCCAGCTAATTATTGGTCTTATTTACCAAGTTAAAATGGCAGTATCCAAACGCTGGGTTTTGTGCTTGAACGCAGTTATACCTGCTTACATCGAGCCTTGTTCACTATGTCCACACATGGCTTGTGTGGCGGGTGGCAGTATGGGTAATATTGGGAAATACAGCGTTGCTGGAGGTTTCATTGTCAATTTGCTATTGACTTTTCTTTCACTCTCACGCAGTCCAAATGAATCACGTCTTGGAGAGATCAGAATATTGAATTAATCTTGAGGTCAGAGGCTGATCGTTGCCACCTCAGCCAAGTATTGACACCTGCAAAACATGTACAGTATGTACATGACATAAACTTCTCATTTACATACAGTAAACATACTGTACACACACTCTGAGCCGCACATGGTAAAGGTCAGCTTCAGCAGCAGGATGCATTTTTAACACGCAGTACTTTGACTTTGAAGCATCGCTGACCGAGGGCTATTCTTGATCGATCTTCAAGGCACTATACCGTGAAGAGAGCAGCCAGTGTCTCTCAATCCATCCGTCATGTCTGTCTTTGACATTTTCTCAGCCCAGGGCATGTATTGACAGCCTATTTCCTCCCCCCAACCTCTCTCCGCTAACCCTCCAACCTCCACCTCCTCTCTCTCTCTCAGACACACAGGCCAGGTTCATCAAGAGCAGAGGATGGTGTCCACAGCTGATTGGTAAATGTGTTTGTGTCCTTCTGTGTGGGTGCGTATTTGTGTTGTGGAGAGGTGACACTCCTGTAATGTCTCTTTAGGATTCCAGACAGGTACAGTACACAGCAGGCAATGAGGCTTAGAGAAAGAGAATAGAGGAGGAATGTGAAAGCAAGAGAGAGAGAGAGGGAATACAGGAAGAGTATAAAAATCATAAAGGGATAAGGGGGTGATCAAAGAAAAAGAGACGGAGGTGGGGTTCTTTGTGATTGACCATGGGGGATTAGAGTGAAAAGGCCAGGTGTGTGTCCAGGGTCAGCAGCAGTGCTTTATGCTATTAGTGCTGGTCAAAAGGTGGCGGAACTGAACACATGGACATGGACTGGCCTACAGGAAGGTCAGGTCCACACACACTGTCACACACACACACACACACACACACTTTCTCTCACATATGCACATGTAGCTCCATGGACAGGGCTTGTGGATGTGGTGTTAAGAACCTCTGCCTGCTATATACCGTCTGCAGTGATAACTATTTGATGAGATTTGATGCCGGTGTATTGTGAGCTTTATCGGAACTGGCAAGGGCACCCATGCATTTTAATGTCCTGTCTCTTTGCCACTACTTTGCGGTTGTGTGTCTCTCTCATTCCCGCACCCCTCGCCCCCCCTCTGGCTTAGTTTTTCCATTTCTCTATTGAGCAAGCAAAGACAGAAGGATTATGCTGATAAATTCAACAAAGACAAGCTGAAAGACTGAGTCAGAGGACACAGGAGTGAATAAGCGTGCATTTGTGTTTGAGGGAGTGCGTGTGCGCATGTGAGACAGTGTGTGAGCATGTGTTTACACTTGTACATCTAAGTCAGTGTGTCTTTATGCATTCTTGAGAATGTGTCCCTCCGCGCATGGTTTTGCGCTCCCACAGCATTAAAGCACATTCTTTAACATGCACTGTCCTTTGAAGTCTTTGACGTTGTCACCCGGCATTTCCCATTGCGGAGGTACCTGTGGGAAAGACCAAGACAGCAAACTTGACCGACTTAAATTTTGAGATTTAAGCTGTAAAAACAACATACCACTTGTTGTCATCTTGCTCGCTCTAAAGGCAGTGTGTCATCTGACAAAGCACAATCTCAAAAAATAAAATAAAAAACAGCTTGAGCTGGAGCCGATGACATGTTGATGCAAGGCAAAGCTCCATGGAACCTCCCTCTGCACAGCAGGGTGGAAGGAAGTGAATGGAAATAGATGTAAGGGCAGAACACATACACCAATACCCAGTGGTGGAGGAAGTATTCAGATCCTTTACTTAAAGGTTCCACATGGAGTTTTTAGAAAGTCCTTGTTATTAATGACACCAGAGGCCATTAAGTGAACTGCAGTCGCACTCTGTAGTCACAAGCGAGCATCCTGGGCATTGCCCAAAACAGTGATGCGACATACACAAGACTGAATGTGATTTACAATCATATTTAGAATAACGTTAGTATGTGTAATTCCTATATTGTTCCTATATTTCTTTTGACCATTGGCTCCATGATACTAACTTATACTAGTTAGTATCATGGATCACATTAGCTGGTGAAGTAATTTGGCAAGCTACCCAACTAACATATCCACCCAGATAGTATTTTGCTAGCGATAATGTTAGCAAGCAAGCAAGCTAAGGTTAGCCAGCTAGATGTAACTTAGCTACGCTGCATGGATCTGGCGTTGGTTGCTTCGTAGCGTTAGCTGATAAAGTAACTTGCAAACGGCAAGCTAGCCAATTTACCAGCCAGATCAGCCCCGGGAGTCTGTATGAATTAGCTGACGTTATCCACTCAAGACAGTATTATGCTACGTTAGCTAGCTAGCAATTTGCCCACCTTAGAAAGCTAAGTGGACTTTGTGTTGGACTCTTTGTTGTGGTGGTTATAGTGAGTGCAGGACATTTGTTTGACATTAGCGGACTCCGTTTCTAAGCTAATATTAGCTAGTGTTGCACACTGTTGGTTCTGTAGGGGAGCTGAAGAGAGGCAAGGCACTCAGGAATGCGCATAAACGTCACATCCTTTGGATTTTCCCGGCAAAACAGTCCTGAGTCCTTTACATAGAAATGAGTCCACAGGCTGTTTGTTATAGGCAACCGAGAAGGTCTCATTTTATGTTACAATCTGTTCACACATTGGCAGTACAAAGCGATTAATAGAGTGTAAATTGCTACACATAGTACCTTTAAGTAAAAGTACAAATACCACACTGTAAAATACTCCAATACAAATAAAAGTCCTGCATTGAAAATGTTACTTAAGTAAAAAAGTATGCAAGTATAATCAGGAAAATGTACTAAAAGTAAAAGTACTCAATGCAGAAAAATAGATTAAAGAAGATTAGATTAGATTAAAAGAAGAAAAAAAAAGCAAATCCTCACATTTGAGAAACTGGAACCATGAAATCTTTGGCATTGTGCATGAATAATGATTTAATCAGTTATCAAAATATTGACTAATCGATGAATCGACTAATTGTTTCAGCTCTACTTGTACTGTTGGGTAGTTGTATAACAAAGTATCATATTTAATAAGCTCTTTTGTATGTAAAAATCTTAATTTGTAAAATAACTGCAGTAGTAAGTAAACCTAATTCAGTCAAATAAATACAACAATGTAAAAGGACAATATTTCCCTCCATGCGCAGTCATTTGAAAATGATACCTGCTTAAGATAATTCTTAAAATGAGCCTACACAAACTCAAACATAAGCATTCCACAAAACAAGGCATTTTTCAAAATGCTAAATCTTTCATTAACTGGTTTTACAATGACTCACTATTTGTTGTTGTAGCAGTTGAACGAGTGAGCCACCAAATTGAAAGTTTTCATGAAAAACATCTCAACTTTCTCTCTGCCCCTCTCTTTTTATCTCTCTTGTGGTCTGTCCACTTGCCTACAATTGCCAGCATGGTAACTCTAAAGTCATGGGTGGATGTTAGTGCTGTAGGTCTATGGGTCAACAAACACACTTCAAACACACTGAGAGAGGACCAGCAGCCAAATTGACTCAGCTGAACAGGAGACCGCTGTCTCTCTCTCCCTCTCTCTACTTTCACTTTCCTTCCCCAGGGGCGCACACACACACATTTTTTTTTTTTGGCTTCCTCAACAGCCTGTGATACCAAAAATGGAACAGAAAGAAAATAAAGGGACAGCATGCCAACATTTTTCAGGGGAAGCAAGATCTACAAATTAAATGTCTCTGTGTGCATATCATGTGGGATTTTGTGCCTTTTGTAGGATGAGAATACTGATCATGCTTGTAAGTGTGTGTGTGTGTGTGTGTGTAATACACAGATATGTGTGTCTTCATGCTCTTCCACGTCTCCATCAAAATGAAACAGATAACTCTGTGTTAAATGAGCAACGGTCTCCATTTGTAGAAGCTCGTTATCCCTGCCCCCTGCCCTTGCTATCGCTCACTCTGGCCTGGGGACAGCTCCACTCCCAGGACATTCTTCCACAATCCTATCCCGGGATCTGCACAATCAATATGCACTGGCTACTTTTTTAATTATGCAATTCATCCTCTCCACATGCTATCTACGTCCCATTTCCACTCCCTACACCCCCATCCCTCTCTATTTCTGCAGCCATTTTCTCTTTGTTTCTCCAATTTCTTTCCTTTTAAATAATTATCCCCACAGTGACTGAATGCACAAAAGCGAGCCAGCACGCATACACAGACCTCTGCTTCTCAGCCAATGACTAACAGTCTCATTTAGGCTTATTATTAATAATTTACTACCTGTTTACCGGGCAGGCCTTGGCATCCTGCTGTCACTTAATTGTCTCTTGGGCTGATTGTCATGCACAAATAAAGCCTCCTAGGAACTATTATGAGGGTTTAGGCTCAACAGTAAAATGTGCTACAAAGAGGGGACCAAATCAGTTACCCAAACAGCTTATAGATTTTTGTGGGAGTGGAGCTGTGGGTGTCAGAGGGTCAGTGATATTGGTATGGTGAAAAGGTGAACTTCATTAAGTCTGATTTGACCTGGGGTCAGAACCTTCTGATTGCGAGTGAAGAAAGTGCACAGTAGACATCCTGCCCAGTCTGATGAGTTGAAAACTCCACTTAATAATTTAGACAGATAGGGGAATTTACCACAAATAAATGGTTTAATTCCATTCATTCTCTTTAAAAAGGAATCACTGATTACCTGCTTAACATTTTAGTTTCATTCAAACCGTATAATTGTGAAATCAAATGTCATTTGTTTTGTTTGATATCAGTGTACCTACTCAAAACAGCTACTCTCTCAAGAGATGCATCTTAAACATTTGCCACGTGTTATTATTAGATTACTGCAATTCCCATATAAACCTTTACTCCTTAAGGCCAGTTCAGACCAAAGATTTGCGGCGAGATGAGGTAAAACTTGCAACTACTTGCAATGCGCCGGTCTGCAAGGTTCTGAAACCAAGTTTACAGAGACTAGACGAGACGGTGTATTGTTTCCATAGCAACTTTCCGTACTTCCGTTCTATCTGTCAGCTTTTCAGGCTTTTTTTGTAGCTGGATATAATTTGTAGCATCTTAAAACATGAATGAGGATAGTGATAGTGAGTTACTTGCTACAGTTGCATTTCTAGTATTGATGAAATGGTGAAAACATTAAAAAAAAAACGTGAGGGTCGAGATGACCAGCTGACTTTGCTACGAGCTGAATGGCTGTTAAAACAGGTGACGTGCCTTACGTTCTAAAACCAGCCACTGGCGATTTGACAAGCTGAGTCACAGGCGACGCCATCAGCCGGCTTGAGTCGAGCTGAGAACGTTTCCCTGCAACGCTCTAAAACGGTTTTGTCTTATCGCGACTCTTTGGTCTGAACTGGCCTTTCGAGTAAGGCTGTGATTGTGATTGTGATTCAACATTCAGTCTTAGCCAGAATGAAAGGGATAGAAAGAAAAAGAACGTTAGGTTTCAAGGGGGAAGCATGTTTTTTTTTTTTTTTTGGAGCAAATCAAAGCAGAAAAGCAATCAGCATTTGCTGCTATGTTCCCTTGTGACCAAATGCCACAAATTAATATTTGTCTCTTCAAATTAAACCTTTTCAAAACTAATTACATGATCTCAAAACTGTAGAGATGTCAAGTTAAAAGCGAGACTTCCTATCTTAGTTCTTGAAAAGGTGACCGAGGTTATCACCTTGCATGTAGAAAAAAGGCAAAATACAGACAAAAGTCGAGCCAATGACAATTCACTGATTACTAGATATAAAGAAAGTATGCAGAAGTGATATGAAGATGAGGACAGTGGAGTGGATTCCACTAGAGTGCCTTGCTCTCTTCACTTGCCCTGCACAGACAGATCTGCGTAATTTATCTCTCTCGCTCTCCTTTCTTCTATCTCCCTTGTTCTGTCTGAAGTTCTCGCACACACACACACACACACACACACACACACACAGCTGCTTTATGAATTAAACTAAGGTAAAGACAGTGTGATTTCTGAGTGATTTATCGGAGCTGAGCGTACAGATTGCACCTTGAACTTAAATCACCTGCTCTCTTTTCTTATCATTTCTCACACTGACTTTTAACGTTCCCCAACACACACACACACACACACACAGATCTGACCAGCAATGATGCACAATGTGATGCACAAATTGTGGAGACATGGCAAGAAGGAAGGAGCTAGAGTGTAAAAAAAAGTAAGGAGTAAGGTTAAGGTAAGGATAAAGAAAGGTGTTATGGAGAAATGGAAAATGGAAAAAGAGGAGGGGGGAGGGAGAAAAGAATCAGGGGGATAAATCAGAAAAATGTTGGAGACAGTTTTAAAGCTTTATCTGCTTGTTATCTAGAACCACTCTGAACATGGTGCACGTGTGTGTATGTGTATGTGTGTGTGCACTCTGCTGATTCGTGCTCCTCTCTCCTGCTGCACTGCTGGTTCATTCCCTGGAGACCATGGGAAGCGAGGAAACGATCCCCTCCTGCAGTATGGATCTCTTCTACCTCTTCTCTCACTCTTTCATCATTCCTTTTCCACTTCTCTTCCTTCCAGTCTGCTTTCCCTCACTTTCACTCATGTGATTTGTGGTCTTTTTTAAAAAAAAACATTAAAGAAATGATACTCCCCACCCCTTTATCTATTTAATGTATTATTTCATTTAACTTTTAAAGCAGCTAACTCTTTTCTTCTTCTTTTAATTATTTGAAAATATTGCACATTGCAATAAGTGCATATTTTCTAAGTATAAACACTTTTCCCTGTCATCAGAAATAATTCAACTTCATTATCAAAGTAGGCATTATACCTTTCTGTAATGCTGTTTCATATAGTATATAGCCAATTCTAAGCTGTCACACTTCATTGCCTCTGAATATCTGATGTGGGGTGAGGGAGATAGTGGCTGGTTGCCATCAGAAAAACAAGCAAACTATAATCCCATGAGAGTGGCAGACATCTTGAGTTTGCAGCAAGTCTTTTAACAATGGAGACAATGTATGGGACATTCATTTTAAACAAAGAAATCTGATATGATAACTTATTTGCGTATTTATTTTTAATAAGAAAGCCAATAAGTCTGGCTGATATATCTGCCGATATTGGAGATACACCTGTATTGGTGTATATGTCGACAGATAAGCAAGACAAAATTGCAGTACAGAAATGCCAAGGTTTGAGGTAACTTAGAAATAGTGTTGCAATTAAATCATTTTTCCACTGGAGAGCAGTTATATGTTTCTGTTTCAACTAGAAAATGTCCCGCTCAATGCATAGTATATATTGTTATGCGATTTAAAAAAATAAAAATCTCAAATATCACTTTTACTTCTTTTCTTCTGACCATGCAATCATGTACAACACAAGCCAGGTATCAACCTAGGAATGACCTTTCCTTCCCATCTGACAGGTCACATGAACTTAAAAATACTAAAAAATGAAATCACCATTTTCTGCCCACCATCCTCTACCTCCCCTCTTTTGTCTGCTTTTTTTAAATACAGCAAGTGCCAGCTGTGGTTACCATACGCTACTTACTGGCTTGTCTCCCTGTGTTTCACTGCTGTGATGAATCACTTCCATATGGGCGGAGGAGGGTAGAGAGAGAGAGCTATAGTCAGAGAGACTGAGAAACTGCTACTGCTGCTGAACAATCGTAGTTTCTGGGACACTGCATCTTGTTATTACCAAAAAAATATGCCCACCTGTTTAATTGCCAGCACATACAGAATGAAGAGCATGTCTGAGAGTGGCTCAAATACCCTAGATTAAAACACAGAATTGCTTGGGATAACTGTTTGTGGAATGCTTGTCATGCTAGAACCCCATTTTAATTAACACTACAATACATACACCAGCTTCGAATGTGGCTTAGTGTGTCAGTTAAGTGTTTGGGGTGGAACCACACGTTCACTAAGAGCTCACCACATCTGTGCCCAGACCAGCCAAGATGCATTTAAGCGCTCATAAATTAATACATGTACGAGCTGACAAACCAGCTTGCGTGAGACAAACCATCCATTTGATTTGCAGCAGTTCTGCCATTGCTTATTATGGTGTCATTCATACATGCTCTCTCTTTCACTCTCTCTCACATACGGACACACAGGGAAATACGTGCGCTAGGACAGGAACAACTACGAGACAAGGTGAGCGAGAGACAGAGAGAACAAGTAAGACAAAGGGGGAGTAATTGATGAGAAGGGATGAGGTGAAGTATAGCAGCAGTAGGGGGGTCAGCCTTTTATCTTGAAGCAGAATATCTGAAGAGTGGTGACTGCACTGTGAGTTGAAAACTGATTCAATATTTTATCACTGCAGCTAGGCCAGGCATCAAAAGTTAGGATTTTTTTTTTTGTTGCCCTTTGTTGGTCCTTGACAGCCCCAAATGCCACCAATGATGAGTGTGGGTGGGGTGTGAAATACTGAAACTATACATAGAGTCACAGTTTTATTTCTCTTTCTTTTTAATTTTTTCCTCTTTTACCTTTTGCATCCCCTTTTTTAATCCACTACACTGCACGTTAGAAATTATCTCCAAAAAACAAACACACAGGCATGGTTGTAAGTCTGTCTTTAGCCTGCAGATCTTGATTCTAAGCTAATTCAAATGCGGTCAAACTTGCAAATCACACAGCTAACAAATTTTAAACCGATCCAGACAATTCCCAATGCGCTGTGACTTCAAAAGGTAAAAAAAAAAAAAAAAAGATGGGAGGAGATGGCATTCCTGCCGTTTTACCTCCTAAAATCACCAGATTTCTTGCTTCAAAGCACAAGACTCCTCTCTGCTGTGCACTGCTGCCATGTATTTACACAAAGCTGTGGCTGGGCCCTCAGGGGGGAACTGCAGGCCTGAGCCTCATCCTCTACATCCTTCTTTCCCCACCTCCCTCCCTCATCCTACGTCATGTACAATATTGAAAATTAGGCCACTGAATCATTTAGCCAATGTTGGCCTTTAATGAAAAGGCACATATTGGCCACTTACTTGCATCCACCTCTGATAGAATGAAAGTATCCTTGATTCATTATGTATTTATTGTAGAATTGATCAATACTACACTGGCTGTTGATGGAAAGCCCTGAGCATATGAAAAGCCAATTAATTTGGGGATTCGTATACAACACACACTTGGTGAATACAATTCTAACATGTTTTCACTGAATACATGAGCAACAACTAGAGGAACATTTTATACTTGAGGAATTTTAAAGCAGATTAGCTTTACTGATATTCCAATGACCACCCGAATGAGATACATTTTATAATGCTAGTGTGGATTCTACTGAATCCAGGCATTTCAATACTGGGGGCATTATGAATCATGAGCTAAGACAAACAGATAGTTTTTGAATATTTATGAAGCTAGGAGAGCTATCTAATCTCCCAGTATGTATGTGTGCATACAAGTGAATGTAACTAGAGGGCTTCAGGTTTTATACACTATTCATAAGAGTGCAAGCGACTGAGTACTGCAGCTGTATTCAATCTAGCTGGACTTAAATGGTTTCATGTGACCCTTTGGCCCTTACCCAGCAGCACATTATACTGCTGCTGATGGTAGCTGGCTGTGCAAATCAAAAGGTGAGGCACTGTGCACCTTGCTACTGAAAATTTCTGTGACCCCCCCCCGTTGCCTGCCTTCCCGCCAGCTTCCAACACGCAGGGCACTGGATAATTGATCGAAAATGAAACCAAATGAGATTGATCAGATCTTTTGCGGTTTCTGGCTATGCGCTCAAGATGAGAAGTAATTCAGCTAGAAGATCAGAGGGAGAACAGAGAGCTGAGATATGTGCGAGACGTTCGGAGAGCAAGAGGCAGAGACAGAAAGAGAGAGGTAGAGAAAGATACTATTGATCAAGCAAAGCTGTGCTGCCTGTCGATACGGGCCTCTCTCCAGGGGGTGGAATGACACAAAATAGGGAGGCAATATTTATTAGGCTGTGTGTATGTGTCTGTGTACGTGTCTGTGTCTGTGTCTGTGTGTGTGTGTGTGTGTGTGTGTGTGCAAAGGGGGTGTATGGACGTGAGCTTGTGTGCATATTTGCACATTGGGGAGAGTCACACTGATGGGATTTTAGATCGAAACACACTTAATGCCTGTATGCAGACTACTCATGCATGCTCCATCTGTGGCAAGTAGCAAAGATAGGCCAATTCAAAAAAGTCTGTAAGCCATCTATTGGAAAGTCAAGCTCACCATAAAACAGAAAATCATTGAGGGAAAGCAGAGGGATATTTCGTATTGAGTAACAGCAGTATGCTATGATTTCCCATAAAGAATACACAGAATACTAAAACAAGATATAATATAATAACAATATAATTCCATAGCATTGACACATTCCCATACACATACTGTTATATTAAATGAATGTGTACATTTGTATGTGTATATATATCAGTATGTGTATGAGAATATGTCAATGCTATGAAATTTTTCACCACATTTCGGGTGACTCATCATGCCTGCCTCATTTTGCAGGAAAGTCAAAAAAAAACATGGACTGAAATGTTTGCACTTTTGCAAATGTTTTCTCTGTCTTCATAGCCCTGCAACGTATCAAACGATGGTATTTAAAATCCAGACTGAATTCCTTTTTTGTCCTTCCTTGCTGCACCATCATGTATCTGTACCAAACTATCCTCACAACAGAAAAAAAACATTCAACTTTTTTCATAGCATGGTTTCTAACTCACCTGCATTATAAAACACTGAGAGGTTCTCTGGCTAATCCTGAGTGAATGGAGTGAATTAGGACAACAAAGCACCATACACATGGACAAGCACAACCCAAATAAATTATTCAACAGCATTGCTGCTGTAAGCACATTTTCTACCGTTTGAAGGGGGTAAAAATTAGCTTTTGTGTGTGTGTGTGTGTGTGTGTGTGGTGGGGGTGTAGCCTTAATGTTGATACAGCATTTTGTTTCACTGTGTCATTCGTCTGCTAATTTCCCTCCCACCTTTGCTTTTAAAAGTTCTTACAGTGGGAATGCTTTGTCAGGTCTGCCTGTAGTCGCGTCTGATACACAGCAGCTGACTGGGTGGCCTAAGCTACTCTATTTACAAAGAACTGCCTCGTCACGAATAATACAGGAAGTGCCAAGCACTGGGTTGGAGACAAGGGAGTCGGGGAGAGGTTCTGGTTTACTTCTAGATGGCCAGGCAAGAAAAGTCGGAAAACATAAGATAGATACATCTGTAGTGAGCGATCTGCCATGCAGAGAGAATGCAGAGATGGGTATTTAGCAACAAAATGATTCATGGAGACAGATCGGATGCTCCAGCTGCATCTTCCTCAGCATCCCAAACAAAAAATTCAGCAAACAAATGTGCTGAAACGCATGTATTATCAATATCACAGAGACACACTTTCAGCTAGTCCGAATGGCTGCATTCAGAGAGAAGTGGGCCGTCATCACTGGGGATTATTAATGTTGTTTCTGCTCTGCTCAAGGACACTTGTCTACTTTGTTATGCTCATATGCCTGGCCTCAATCGATCCCTGGCCCTGCTCAGATGCACTGTGGGGTAGACTTATGTGTGTCTCTCTCTGTGTGTGTGTGTGTGTGTGTGTGTGTCTCAAGCAGATATCAGGAGAAGTGGAGATAGTAGGAAGGTTTTCATTTTAAACACACCAAGCAAATGGAATATTTGATCTGTATAAGATAGCATAGAAATGTGTGCTGGTAGCAAATTTGTAATACTACTTACACCTCTGTACAGTTTGTGTCTGCAAACTAATGTTGCACTGAAGCTCATTTATAAAATCTGCACACAAACATTCCCTGTGGTGGAAAACGTGACACAAACATGAACAAGAAACTGAGAACAAAAACAAAACAAGATTGTGAATGCGAATGAAAATGGAAAGCAGGCAGACAAGGAAGCAAGCTGGATTTATGATAGCCATAGTTCTTTTGTATGTCATGCCATAAACACATATGCAGTTGCACTGTATGGTGTGTGCAGTTGTTCAGCATATATAGTATTGGGTTTAGCACCTATATTGATTTTTGGCATGAAAAGAACAATAAATAAATAACATATATATTATTCCTATTCATACTGAAGCCTTCATATCTAAGTACAAACAAAAAAAGTCATTTGCAACTAAAACAACACACCTGTGTTTGTTGTGTTTTCTTATCTTATTAAGCTATGTTAAAGTTACACAACTGAAACACTTGATTAAGGGTAGAGAAAGATTGCCATCGTGACTTTTTTTTCTTTTTTATCTGGTGGATCTACACCTTTCAACAACTGAAAAACTAGTCTGTAATTAGGCAACTGCTTTTGAATTGATTGATATGGATAATATGAATAAAGATTACAAAAATATGAATATTGTGATGCAGGTGTCACTAAATTGGAATTGATACTCCCGACAGTCTTATGGCAAAAAAAAGGACTGGGAAGAATGACCAAAGAGAGATACAGTAAGGGGGAAATGAATGCATTGATCTATGTTTGATATGATGCAGCCGTGGGGGTGCTGAATGGGTACGTTACTGATCTAGATTTCTTAAGAGAGCATCACATACAATCAAACGTCATTAATGGTACCCTGCAAAGTCAGAGTCACTGCCTATGAGCATCTGAACTTCAATGACGCAGAAATAAAATGAAAAAATACAAATGTTCTCTTGTGTCAGACAGTGATGGGAGTTGTTTTAAAAGGAAAAGAGAAGGCTGACTTGTTCACACATTCCAACTGTAAAAGTCAAACTTTCCCTTGACAGCTAAGGAAGGGGGGCTTTGAAAAGAGTGCCATCTCTCTCTCTCTGCCTCTTGTCTACATCTTCTTATGCTCTCTTTCTCTCGGCTGCTCTTATCTGTGCTCGGCCCATCCCCATGTCATCCGGATGAGTACAGAAATCAAAGACACTGAAATGAAGCGACAATATTGAGAGACATCCCAGTAGTGTAACACACTAGCACATACACCTAAATCAAAAGGAACAGTGGAGCACATACACTGAAGGTTAGGTTGTAATGCTGTTCTGCTGCAGTAGTAAATAATAAAAAAAAGAATACTTTACTTCTTGTGAGACTAAATATGAATAAGATCTCTCTCTGGACACATTGTAATAACCACAAGATGATATAAAATTCCATGCAGGGCTTTAACAAAAGGGGTTTGGGGATAAGCGAAAGGCAAAACTCCCCCAAAAAACTAATAAAATGTCACAGGTTGAATCTATGTAGTGAAATGCACCTCAATGTAAATTAATTCTTTAAGGAAGAGGAGTGGGGGATATTCCTGATTTATCGCCCTCTTCGGCTACCATCATTTATCACCTCACTAGCCACCTGATTCAGGCCCACTTTAAAATGGTCACTGCGTTTCCACTTGGGGAATCCCATTACTGGTCTAGGGACAGAGGAGAGGATGTGCGAGAGTAGTTTTAGTCCAGCAGAGTACAAAATATAACAGCCAATATTCAGGAGGGAGTCAGTTTGCACTACACTGATGCTCCTAATTTTTATAAATATAAGCACACACATACTACACTTCTTTCTTCACATTCACATAGACACACTTGCTCAAGAAAAGACTGATATGGACGAGAACTCTGCTGGTTTATTCTCATTCTCATTTTTGCACTGTTCTTGTGTGGTTGTTCGCTGCTGTGACATGAGAATTTCCCCCCCGGGGATAAATAAAGTATCTATCTGTTATAACCACTTGAACGAAACAATTAAAACAGCTGCATGGAACACGGCCAGTTTCATTAGTGTTCAATTAATGAACATGTGACATGGAGTAGACATTTCCATTATGAGTAAATTATGAAAAATTTGGGATTTAACAGAGAAAATGTGCTGGCGATTTAACCCTCTGAAAACAAAGATCCCGTGGGCGGCCCCAGAATGGCCGCGGAGATCGTTCTTTGCATAATCCTGTTTAAAGTGATGTAAAATAAAAACCCTA
The DNA here is from genome assembly GCA_008360985.2 of Macquaria ambigua. Classification (NCBI taxonomy): domain Eukaryota; kingdom Metazoa; phylum Chordata; class Actinopteri; order Centrarchiformes; family Percichthyidae; genus Macquaria; species Macquaria ambigua. Next base: position 20,754 of record VMKM01000892.1, read on the forward strand.
GTAGCTAGAGCATTCATTCTTTTTGCATCTGAAAGTACTGCTACTACTCCACTTGAGCAATCATTCATGCCATTGAATTCCCTTTTTAAAAGAGGTACAGTGGAGGGCAAAATGTCTGAGGAGTTACACTAAATATTGGCTTCAGATGAAGTGCATGTTTTCAAAACCCATTTTAAGCTTCTAGCTAACACACAATCAATTGTTATTTCCGGGGGAAAGTACAAATAGAGGATTCTGTCATGGTCCACGAAGGACTCTTGTTTTGGACGTGTGTGTCTTTCGTGTTTCCTGTTTTATTTTGAAACTCCTGGTCTTGTGTTCATGTGTGCCAATTTACTTCCTGTCATTGTTGTGTTTTCCCGCCATTTTGATTAGGTTCACCTATGTCTTGTGACTCACCCGCCCCTGATTCCCTCGTTGTCTCTTCCCTATATATACTGGTCCTCTCCCTTTGTTCTTTGTCGCGTCATTGTGTTCCTGTTGTCATGTTCCAGCGTTTCCTGTGTTCGGCTCCTGTGTTTTTTCTCTGTGAGTTGGTTCTTTTGAGTAATAAATCCTTGGACTCATTCCGCCTCCCTGCCTACATTCTGTCTGCATTTGGGTCCTTCTCCCTGCTGCTAAAATGGCTCACCACGACAGATTCCTGCTCAAGGACGCTGTTAAGAGTTCATGGATATGCAGTGCCTGTTGATTACATCTTTCAACAAGAACCTAAATCCATAATAGTTTGCCCAAATCTATCAGTACTTTGGTGTTTGGATTTCTTTGCCTCCAAAATCCACAGAAAAGTTGAATTTTTTTTTCTTTCTGATTCATAATTGGTGATTTCCAATGCATAGAGCAAAGCGTGTAAAACAAAGTGACTGTGTACAACATTGTTATCCAGCTAGAAATGATCTATTCTTTTATCCATATATGACTTTTGTTATGGCGCTACCATATGTTTAGCATATTAGCATGCGTTATCGTTATCGCATTCATTTGGAGATGAAATTACCATAGACCCAAAAGTAAAGCAAAGAAAGCAAGACATTTGTCAGACTCTACACTGCCTCCCAAGCCTCAGCATATTGCTTTATGGCACAAGACAAGACGATGTTGCTGTTCTCGTATCACAAACGAAGCAAAGATTTACAAATGGGGGAAAGAGTAAAAGGCTGTTTTTCCTGAAAAAAAAACAACTTTATTTGATTACCATAATATTGTCTATAAAAAAGTAGAAATGTGATCTTTGACGTGAGAAACATTAGAACAAACAGTATCACCAGTGTGAGACAAACTCTTCCAATTATGTAAAATATGGACAAAATCTGAGGCATTCTATGAGAAGGAGGGTTGCTGCACACTTTTTGCCTTGATGAAATAAAAGTATATAATCCATACGCTTTGTTGAAATTGTACCCTGAATGAAGACTTATTGAAAGTCTGGCTTGAATAGACTTGAAAGACCACGATTAATTTAACATCACAGTCTTAATGTTTAAATTTCTCATGCTTTAAATGCTTAAGCCCTGTTACCAGTAACATGGGGTTCCCTCAGCCTACAGGGAGCAGCAGTGGAAAAGAGAGTAATGGGAGTTGTACAAGGGAATAGAGGGCAGGGAGGTAAAGGAGTTGAAGAAGACAGGATGGAGATGGAAGACAAGGTGAAGAGGAGACTGTCAGCTCAACTTATCGACAGCTCAACCCCCATAGGGATAAATACAGGGAAGATGTGTGTTTATATGCGTGCACGTGTGCATGCGTATGTGTGTGTGTGTGTGTGTGTACGCGTCAGTCCTGATGATCTACCATGTCAACTTGAGTAAAGGTCTCTCTCGGTGCTGATGCCCTGAGGAAACATTGACATTCTCAGCAGAGTTTCTTGTGTGTTTGCAGGCGTGTGTCTGTGCGTGTTTGTGTGTGTCTGGAGGAGGGAGATCAAGCACAAGAGAGAGAGGGAGAAAGAGAGAGAGAGAGAGAGAGAAAAAAGAGAGAGATTTTCTTGATTTTATGAATTGTACTTTTTTCTTTTTCTTTTTAATCTTATTATACCTGACGCTTTGGCAATATCATCTTTGTTACATTCATGCCAATAAAGCATATTGAGTTGAATTGAAATTGAGAGAGAGAGAGAGCGAGAGAGAGAGAGACAATATGAGGGAATATGACTGTCTGACATAGCAGTATTTCCTCCCACCGAATCCTAAGCGTGGACAGTACTATCCAATATTTAATGTATTCTGGGAGTGCAGTCATCCCTAAGGCACCAGCTATTATTTCAGGTGGTCAGCACTACCAATAATAAACTTTGCTTCTGCTTGTATTGCAGCTGTCATTCATGCTAGTAAAGATGATAAGATGAGCCTCTTCTCTGGTCTCACATTTACAAGTATTGTGGCAACAAAAATAGGTCATGGTCAAAGGCTTACTGTGAGAACTGCACAGTCATTCCTAACGTACAATCCAACACATGTTGCACCTATCTTACTTATATATTAAAAATGGGTCATTATTCATTACATGTGCAGGAAGTTCCTGACTTGTACTCCCTGATATTTTGGAGCAATTGTAGAGGGGATCAATCCTTTGTCGTGTAACCTTAACATGGATGTTTACCACAATGTGGAAAAATTCAGCATTTTGGTATTATTAAAGTGGAGGACAACAAATGGTATGAGAAAAAAAGAAGTAAAGCTCTTTTAAGATATTAACATATCCATCCCATTTGACCGTGAGCCTGAACAAGTCAGAAAATGACTCGAAATGGATAAAAAATGAGATGGCGGAAAGCCTTTTAGCGCCTGCCTGTGACTGCAATCTGTGTCATCCTAACACTGCGGTAGCATTCAAAATGCATCACACACACGTCACGCACAAAGTACATCTCTCCGACTCACGTTTATGTCACTTTGATTGCAGAAGGTGTGTATGGTATTTGCGAGTGCATTTGCACCACTGAATTCAATCAGGTCCAGAATATTGACACTAGTCAGATGAGCGAAGCTGCTATTTACAAAGCGTCAACAAAGGAATTGACTAATATAAAATGTGTGAACTGAGCGCCTGTGAGAAATAATTGCTTTCCCCTGTTTTTCACCCTTTTTTGTATTTTGATTCTCTTTCCAAGTCCACACACACACACACACACACACACACACACAAATATCCCTCCCGCCTCTCTTGTTCTTGTTCCAGCATACAGTGAAAGGCTTTTGATAATGTTTGCAAGTGGCTGGAGTGGTCTCGAAGCAATTACAAAGCCCCATTAATTGTCCTTTAATACACATTGTGGTTTAAAAGCTCATTCGATCTTTAATTAAAACCAAGCAAGGAGTGAAAAATCTGCACCGGTTCAACACAAAACGAAAAAAACTCATCAAGACCAAAAGAAAGTTTCTTTGGTATTTTTACCCCAAGAAACAGGCAGATGTGTGGCTTACCTGCCAAAGCTACCAGGCTCATAGACAAATACACACTGGGGAAAAGAGATGAGGAACAGAATGTTCAGTGAAACCTGAAATTAAAGGACTTCAGCACTGAGGGTTTTAAAATTATGACAGTGTGTTAAATAACTGCAATCAAAGCTAAACAGATAATGTAAATGCAAACTGTTATTGTTAATGTGGGTGAGATATCTTTACCTTGCTTTACCATCTACACAGCACATGTACTGTAGGTCTTGAAAACTGGCACATTGAGTGAAAATTTCAATTAATACCAGTGAAAAGCATTATTTCTACCCAAGCCATATGTTGAGCCAAGCTATTACTTCTACCCTCACCCTTTCGCCCCCAGCACCACAGGCCACACAATATGGTCATCCACCCTCGACCAATCCCCTTCAAGTACTTGACATGGTGACTTCTCAACTCCAATGGGCTTAGCGCGGCCCTCTTTTGGGGCAGCCAAAAAAAAAAAAAAAAAAAGCCCAAACACTATTTCGTTGCTCACTAGCGCTCTCTTCTTTCCACTGCTTTTCATCCATCCTCTCATTTCTCTGCCCATGCTTTCACTTGCAGTGTCTGCAAGTGGGAAGATAGCTGCAACCTCCCCGGTCTCTACTCCATCTCATTTCTGGAGCAGCCCACAACTGAGAAGTAGAGGGTTCTTGTGTGTGTGTGTGTGTGTGTGTGTGTGTGTGTATTTATGGGCGAAAAAAAAACAAGCCAAGTAATTATTCAGGATTCACGCTGCGTTTCTGGCCTAATGAGGTGGCGGTTAATTGCTAGGTCTGGACAGCAGCTCTTTGGGGCCGGCTGGCAAACAGTGCAGAGAGAAGATGGGAGCCACAGAAGAGGTGGGAGGAGTGAATAACAACAATCAACAAAAAAGGAGAATGGAGTTACAGAGAATATGAGCCAAAAAAGCTAGTGAGACACCTTCCATGAGTTGGCTTTTATGCGCGACCATACTTCTCTTTCTCCCAGGCGGCTTCTTGGGTGAAAACAGTTGATTTCCCTTATTGGATCAGGGGGAGATTTTTTTTTTCTCTCTCTCTCTCTGAGAGGTTTGCAGCTCTGCTTACTCATTCCTCCTGAGTTTGGGCTGAGTGGTTTCAGGTGGTGATGAGAATCTGAGAGGGCTAAAGCCTCCCCTTAAGTCTGTCCTGATCCACGCTGTGTTGAGCACTGAGTCCATGTTGAAGCTAGTATGACCTTCATCACAACAAGCGGCCTCACAATCGATGTTAACCAAGTGCATTACACACACAGTGAGGCTGGATTCATGAGGCTAGAGACCAGTAGCCACGTTTGATTTTCTTTTCTTTGCTTTTTTTTTTTCTTTTCTTCTTTTGCTGTATTTCAAGCGATGTACCAAGCAAATGATCACCTGTGGAGTCGCCGAAGAGGATGAGTGCAAATGCATTTCAGTAATCAGGTTTCATTAAAGTTTGGTGAGGGGAGATTGCAAGAGGGGCTAGGCGTGACCGATGCCTGTTGAAACCTATCAAGCTTATCAAGCATTAACAGTAGGCTAGCAAAAGCAAGGAGTGCAACACTTAGCGAGTTGCACTTAGTCCTTTAGGATTGTTGAAGTCGGTTCACTAAGTCTTATGGCCCTCACATGGCATAAATAAAGGAGTCAAGAAAGAAAGAGCTACAGTAAATGCACACTCAAACATAGACGTCTCTTTTCTACTGAAAAGCCAATTTTCACAGATAAACCTTAACAGCCACATAAGGGACCCTCCTGAGACCACCATAAAGTTGATCCAACATAAAGTTCCAAATAAAGTACAGTGGAAACCTCTTACAGTGATTAGATAGATTATTATAACATAATCATAATATAATTAACATTTATTTGTATGTTTATTACATGAATATAAAGTAATGAAACGGACAGCTATGTACTGAACTGTATTGACTGTATCAACATACAGTACAGCTGTTTCAAAACACATTTAATTACTGTACTTAGCTTAGTACTTACTGTAGCCGGGGAAACACAAAGTTTCGCTGCTACATCTCGTTGCCTCGTTTTTGGCAGTTTGTCATAAGGTTTAAAATCGAGGGGACTACGTTTTTCATTGATAGAAAATTACTTTCTTTTTCCTGTCATGATTTCAATGTGCACAAAGCAGCAGCCTCAGGAAGCCAGCTGGAAGCAGACAGGTTACCGCAAGGCAAAGTATCATGGGAGTGAAGTTTTTTTTTTTAGTTTTTTTTAAAAATAGGATTACTGTAGTTTTAATTGTTTTTTCTCATGTATAAAAATACCCAAAACAAACACTGCAAACGGACTACTTGATTACTGTAAGCAAATTATTTTAACAGGTTTTTTATAGGAATGATTCTTTCCCAAGATTTTTGATTGATCACAGTGTGGGAACGGTAGTAGAGAAAAAAGAATAGAGATGAGGGATTGAGAGAGGATGCAGACTGAAATCAGCAGTGCTGCAAACACACTGGCAATCTGCACTCAATTAGTATGCCTGACAGCACTATGCACCGGCAGCTGGATTCATTGTATACATGCACGTGTTGTGCTAACGCCCAGTGAATACATACAGTTAAACAAAGAATTGCACAGACACAGCCCTTTCCTCCCAGCATCTCCCTCTCCGTCCCTCTGTGTCTTGTTTTCTCTTGGTTGCTCTCTCACTCACATAAACAGAGAAAATGAGAGCCAGAGAGAAACAAAGCCCTCGTACTGCACGCACTTACATAGCATCTCTGTCTGAGTTGGTTCCAGACGAATAAGGCAGAATACCAAGTGGCCCACTTATACGCTACACAGAGACAAATAGACCAGTCAATCACTGCAGGCTGCTGCTGAATAGCAAATGCTCTCTGGTGTGTGTGCATGTGTGCATGCATGTGTGCAAGAAAAGGGGTATAATACATCTTTTTTTTTTCTATTTGTTGTGCCTTAAATGCATCTGTGTGCATGAACATAGTGGTACAGTATGTGCAACAACCTCCAGTTCCAACTGAAAGTGATGCGTTTTTCAGCGTTATAGCACCAGATGTTTCTACTGTTAATGAGAACAGAAAAGAAGAGGCTGTTATAGAAAAGGGATACATTTGATACAAAACACTGTTGGAGAGTACTTGTGTTTAAATGTGGCCGCCGAGGTGAAGTCAGTGGACTCTTTGTGTGTGGAAAGGAGGATTGCCGGAGACCAGTTTCATTTGTACCTGCTCCTTCCTCCAAGCCGTGCCTCTTGTATTAGCCTCCCCCCACCTGCCTCTCAGAGTGCAGCGTGATAGGCCTGTCAGAGCAAACTGACCGACAGAAGGGGTCACTGAAAAGGTGCAAACAATACTATTCGACAACATGGGGGCTTCTTCGCTGGGATTGGAGCCTCTGAATTACCTCAGATACACAAACACACCCACCCACCACAGTTTGAACTGTCGCACTGCTCGGCAGCATTGCTACACAGAAACTTGACAAATGTATTCAGCCAGAGTGAGCAGCATGCAGCTTCCCTTTATCTGTGGGTGAAAGGCAACCGTGTTAACCCTGGGCTATGGTGATCGCTTGCAATATAAACTTTCTGCCAATCAGACCGCTGGGCTTCCTCAATGGTGTCTTTTCTTATCTGCCGTGTCAGGTGGATGCTATTGCTAGTGGATGATATTCTATGTTAAAATGAATAAAACAATAACAATACTGCTGAAAAAACAAACATCTGAATTTCTTATGAGACAGGGAACGGAAAGAACATGGAAGTGTGCTTTAAATAAAGCCTGAAAGAAATCCACATCAGTGCAGCCCTGAGAATAGCCTCATCAACACCACCAGCCGGAGCAGATAACTCATTTTACTACCAGATTCTCAACGTGTAACACTTTGTTTTGCCCCCTGCCCTCACCCTGCAGGCACTAAAATGTGTGACTTTTCACAGACACACACACACAACATAAGCTTGGAGACATTCCAAATTTTTCCAAAAGGATTATCCGATCCAATAAGTTATTAGTTAAGTGAGTTTGATTATTGAATAGCTTTTATTCTTGGCAGAGTAGAGAGGCATCTATAACAGCATTTAGAAAATGATGTGACACTGAAACTAATTATACAGGTCTGGGATTCATACTTTTTTTTAAAAATAGATGTTGTTGAAAAATGAAACAGATCAAATGTGCAAAGAAAACATCTACTTTTAATTCCAGGTTTGATGTGTTCTCTGTAGCTCGTGTGGGGAGTCAGGGAGTTAATCTTCACCATGTAGCAACCACAGGTAGCAAACGTGACCGGCTGATGTCCAACAGGTAATAAAAAGTCAATAGAGACAAATTGCTTATCTGGTATGAAACACCAGTTTTTGCACAGTTGAACCGTTTCTCCCTGCGCGTAATGTCTACTCCATTCAACCGTGAATCTGCATTCATAAATAAAAACTGTAGTGTCGATAATTTTGACAACCTTTCCACCCTGAGAAAAACAAATGACTCCAGGCTTAAACTGAGGACATTAAGCTTTTGCTCTACTGAACAATGTTTACGTGCTTAGTGTGTTATTATGGCTTTATGTAACTGTAGGTGTGTGACTGTGAGTGTTTTGACCGGTCTGTTTCATATGTTTCCGTATTTCATTTAGCGGGCATATTGCTGTTTTAACAGAGCAGTGTAGTCCACACACACACACACACACACACACACACACACACACACACACGGACACACGCTGTACACCTAAGGCACATTTGTCTATCAAGGCCACATAGGAAGTCCATCCACAAACAGCAGTGTGAGCAATGTTGGGAGAAACATTATGCTAATTTCCTGTTCCCCACAGAGAACGAAAAGCAGTGGCAATCACTCTATTCCAGTTTTTTCTTCTTTGAAAGCAAAATTAAAACAATTTTCATCTCACTTTTGTCCAAATGAAAAGGGAAGTACATGCATGTGTGTGTGAGGGAGTATTAACAGTAAATGCGGGCAACTAGTGTGTGCCTGGCAGGTTACATAGAAGGTGTGTCTGAGTGTGTGTTCTGTATGTATGCACTGTATTTCTCACAGTATGGCTGCCGAGTGAGAGAAAAAGAGTGTGATCACATGGCAGGCTGGTTCTTTGTGATTCATTTTACTGGCCCTATTTTTGTCCCTTCTTTTGATGACATGCATCCGTACCCTTTATAAAAGCTACAAAGAGATGCAACCATACACCTGTTTATCCCGGTCGCATTCTCATTATGCACACAGACACAGAAAAGTAGGATAAAAGCCATTATTATTTTCTGTTGGCTACAGAAAGAAAATTACAATTAAACCCTCTCAAAGCTATCCATTTCAGATATGTAGATGATAAATCAAGGGCACATGGCTGGGAAAAGGGGAAAGCTATGTTACTCTGGAGTAAAGAGAGAGCGTAACCCCGTCGATAGGGCTGTGAGTTAACACTGCAAGTCCTCCGTGCAAGATCTCCAGACCGGGAGCATCAGTTTCATACTAAAATGCTACCCAACGTAATAAATCCTACCTTGATTTTCAGAGCAGGCTGAAGGAAAATTCCCCGAAGGTTGGCATGGTCAGAAAAATGTTGATTCAGTGATTGTACAAGCACAGAAAAGGCTCAAGGACACGAGGCTGATTGCATGGCGAGAAGTACGGAAACGCAAAGTGAAGAAAGAGACGACGGTGATGAAGAGAAGGAGCCAAAAGTTAAACTTGGGGGCGGGGGTGGTGGAAGGCTCTCAAGGTCAAGAGATGAAATGTGTTTTTCAACATTCCAGGCTGGAAGAAACGGAGACAGAAGGTCTGAGGATGTGCGGCTGCTGTGAGGAAGAACACGCTGCAATAGAAACAGCTATAGCAATGCATGCACAGTGTGAAAAAGGCTGACATACTGTTGTATAACACATTTGGGAAAAATATACTCTATGTACACATTATTTATTTTTCCAGCTGTTTACCAGTCCTTTAGTTAAATCAAATTTGTACTTATATTTTGAATTCAATTTGGCAGCGGTATGCCCTTGCAGTGTCATTTTTAAATCGGCCACTTTGACATGTAAAATAAGTGTTCCATAAATGTGCCATCAGTTACTAAGTTAGAGGTGCTGGCTGTTCCCTTAGATATTGTGAATGTGTTATACTGTATGGCAACCCCTCACCAAGAAAACATTGCACAAGTTGCAGGATGACAAACAGTTGGAGGGAGTGAACTTTAAACAGCAGCCAATGAATCCATAGTATACTGTATGTTCAGTCACAAAAAGAATAAGATTTTCATGATTTTCTGACATTTTGAAATCATTTAGAATTGACTGCTTAGCCAGACTGCCTGTAGAGCAGACTGATAGTTGCTCTACTTTTTGTCTGCAGTTATAAAATACCAAATTGTTCAGGCTGCTGGTGAGGTCCTTTCCTCCACTCTACACACTCTCACAAAACAGACACACATCTCCTAGGTCTTTCCACTGAACACATGTTGGTATGCTCCCTGGTGCCACACATTTCTACCTGTCATCTTTGAAACCGGCAGGGTAAAGCTGCTAACGCTCCCCACAGGCAACACGCCAATGCAGGATTCAGCACCCCTCTCCCCTCCTCTCCCCTCCCCTCCCCTCCCCTCCTCTCCTCTCCTCTCCTCTCCCCTCCTCTCTCCAGCATTTGCTCTCCTCTCTCAAGGAGCGAGGGATCTCTCTGCTTATCTCGGCATGACTGTCATGCCGACGGAGCAGTTATTATCGCCTTCTCCTTGCTTGAGTTTTCCAAAAGCCAAAGGGGCACCTTGCTAATCATCCCCTTACTGTCATGCCCGCTCATATTCTGTCTAGCTAACATGGCAGCCAACATTACAACGGCAACAACACACAACAATCAAAGATAAACTCCATCACAAATGAAACACAAGGTGGTTTAGAAAAAAATTGAAAAGAAGGTGAGGGTGATACTTAATTCAGCACCCCACCACTTGATAAGCAAACAAAGACTTGTGCAAACAAGTCTATTAGCCTGTCACCCTGACTCTGCCCGTTTAAATCAAGCCTGCGAGGAGTGCTGAATGCTAAGTGTACATGAGCTCTATGTTACCAAGCTGAGCTCTGCTGCACACTGCAAAAAATATCCATCGTAACAAATCTTTTATTATCATACTTAGTCTTAAAATTTTGATTTATGTAAAACATTTCTGCTAATGAGGCGAGTGCCCAGAGCAGTTTCACCTGTTGTATCTTAACACTTGAGGTACATCGCTCCACTAGTACCAAAATTCCACTTAAGTTGACCTAATGGAAAGTAGGGAGTTGATCAAACCTCACAGTCAGATTTCTTGCAGTAGTATATGTTTTGCAGTATATTTAAGTAAGAGCTCCCTAACAAGAAGTCAGGATATTTGCTTTTTTTACGAGGTAACATCCAATGTTCGGTGACGGTAAAGAGATCTTTTCAATGCAGCTAGTTCACAGGTAAGCAATATCTATGCAAATATGTACAATGTAGCTTCAACACTGGGCAGTAAAAGCATTAGCCGCAATCATATTACAATAAATACATACTGTCAACCCAGGAAAGAAACACTTAAAACCAATCAAATAAACAATACACTTGTGATAAATCTATTTCGCCCTCTCTCCGTACGTTTCTTCCTGAACTCCCTTGCTGCCAGTCACCCAGCAGGTGACCACATGGCAGGGACATGGGACTTAAATCACTGTTTCTCCTCACAGCGTGCATTAGCAGTGCCTCAGGAACCGAGGAGCCAATCTCACAGTGAACTACTAATGACGTGTGAGTAATAGAAAACTGGAAGAGGAGTGAATGTTGAGTGTAGCGCAATCTGTGTGACCCCGCTGAAGTGACATAATGAGGCCCTGTCAACTTGGCATTAATATGTTAACAAGTTTTACGGTTAATGGACAAAAGCATTTGCTATTTAAGGGATGATTTGTGAGGCTCTAATGTGACGCTATTAAAGCAAGGGGAGATATTTATGTGTGTAAAAAACAAACCTCTTATCAGCTTCAATGACAAATTAAGACTGTAGAAGAATAAAGCATCCAATTTCCAACAATTGTTAACCTGGAGTTTCACACAAATGGTCTCCTAAAGAGCTGTAAATGGGAGAAAGCTGGACTCACCAAATGATGGCTGCCTAACCAACAAGAATAAAGATACATTTTGTTGACTGACATTACATTATACATTTTGAGTAATGTAATTCCTCAAACCTGTGGAGAAGGAACAGTAGTATGTCATTGCCACTTAAACAGCAGAATTGCAAAACTGCCTGTGCAGCCTTAACCTACTAAGTCCTAGCACCAGCTATCCACCTACCGGTATCTCCGCCTACACCACTCATTCCAGCCATACACACTCAAACTATGGCAGTCACTAAAAAGGTTTCACTTACGATCGTTGCAAAATGAACCTCCATAGGACGTCATGGTGCAGTCGCAGGTGAAGCCCTCCCACTGCTGGAGACACACCCCCTGATGGTAGCAGGATTCCTCCGTACAGGTGGTACTGGGTCCTGAGGGCATAACCAAAGACATAGTTCAATGTTTCTAATGAAGCACATGTTAGAGTATTAATAGCATTTTCAGCTGACCCAGAAACAAAACCCTCTGGCAGATCTGCTGTCAGTCTACTTCCCTTGGCAATGACAGCTGAGGATACTTTTAAAAGCTCTATTTAGAAATATATGATATTTACGTTCAAGCACCTGCTGTAAAGTCAAAGGTTTTCTGCTACTAGTGCTCTCAATCCCACATAGAATCAACACCTTCAGCAGCCTTCAGCTCAGTGTGGTGGTGAAGAGTGGTTGGTGAAAAGAGTTGAGCAGCAGCAACATAAATATTAGGGGATGGTGAGCCAAACCAAAGCTAAAAAAGTAAATCGTGGATTTACATTTGTCAGGTGTTGAGAGTCCAATGGGAATCTTATGCTGCTCCGTCTCTGCTGGTAATGTGTAAGTAGGCAACTTCATAAGCTGGTATATCAAGGCTCTTTTAATGTGAGTTAAAGGATAGGTTCACAGTTTTTCAAGTCTGTCTTAAAACAATAGTCAGGTGCTTATATGTCCATCGAAACAGGTTTTTCTTGCTATAATCATTCCTCCTGTTCATGCTGGCCATTAAAAGATCCCCTCCTAACATGCTTCCAATGTAAATGCCAGGGAATAAAGCTCATAGGAGGCTTCAGCAGTCCAAGTTAGACAAATCAAGTGGATATCTTACAAAGTTACAGCCTTTTTACATCAAAAGTCCCTCTTTTTGTTACAGTCCCTCAACTGCAGCTCAACAGGGCCAGGGAAAAAACAAAGAGCAAATTTTATGCAAAAAAAGATTGCTGCTTCACTTGATTTATCTAACACAGACTGCTGAAGCCTCACATCAGCTTCAGATAAACTTCTGAATACATTGTGGATTTTCTCCCCCATCACTTACACTGAAAGTGTGTTGAGGAGGGATATTTTAATAGCCAATATGCACAGGAGGAATGATTACACAAGCAAAACCTGTTTCAGTGTTCATATGGGCACCTGACTGTTTTAAGACAGACTTGAAAAACTGGGAACCCATCCCTTAACTTTGACTAACTATGTTGTTAGAGCATTGTTTACTAGCCTGGAAGCTAAAATAAAACATAAGTCTCATATTTTTAATACTTGTGTTAAAAGACCCAATGACTGCAACCAGATACAGTAAGTATGCTCATCGACAGACTAAGGGATTTGATTAATGTCACTTAGGAATGTATTCAGATTAAAACTGACATTAATTCAAGGTTGAAACCCAGTGTAATTGTCAGACTAGGGGCACAATCGCATCACAAATTAGTGGTGGTGGAGTCAGCTTCTGTTTAGCATCTCCAGTATGTCTGTGTGTGTGTGTGTGTGTGTGTGTGTGTGTGTGTGTGTTTTGGAGGAGTGGGGGGGGATGCTCTCTCCTGTTGTTCCCTCCCACTGTCATGGATGGCTGAAGACATTTAAATTGTCAATTTGAAACTCCACCGTTGTAATTTCTCAGTGGAATCCCAGCCACTTATTAAGATAGGTGATGTGACAGACTCCTTAGAGAACTCATATTTCTACTTCAAATTATACATACTGCTTACCCAACAGGCATTGTCATATGAACGGACATGACATGGGAAATAATTTACCAAGCGTGTGGCTTTGCTGCCTCCGCTTTATTAGAAGCTAATACGACTGATAGAAATGAATGAAGATCATCATTAGTTTTCTTCCCAACAAACCCTGATTTCATCTAATTGTTCTCAAAATTAGATGGGGGAAAAAGCTGAATGATAGATATAAGATTAGGATGCAGATCAAGTCTTAGGCAAGAGAATTGTACTAAAAATAAGTATGTGTGGTGGCTGTCGTGTTGTTGGTGGTGGGGATTCTCATTAAAATCTCAATTAAACACAAACATTTCCAAAGACCCATGGTTCAGTGCCAGACTAATTTGTTTCCGCATAGATAAACAGACATCTCACTGTGCCATTTACAAATGGCCCAATTAAAAAAGCCCCCCCCCCAAACCCGCAGAAAATAAATAATGAAAAAAATAATAAACACCGACCTATGAGAGCTTTTACTTTCTCCTCCGAAATGTCCACTTAAATTCAATGTCATTTCCTTTCTATCAGCTTGTTCTGTTAGTAGTTCCTCACCACGCTAATTGCCCCATTAATTACTCACTAATAAAAGGTTCCCTTGAGGAACTAATTAAGCATATTGTCATTATTAATAACCAAGTCATGTAATCGCTTCCTCACTCTTCCTTCAACTATTGATCGGCCAAACACTACCTGTGCACGGCTGCCTGAGAACCCGTTATTAGGTGCCTTGCATTTGTTGGAGCGTTAAACTCCATCTGCTGTGTTTGCTCCAAATGTTCAGGAAAATCCTGAAATATGGGGAGCCAATAAGCCTAACACCACTGTAAGAACAAGTGAAACACACATCTCCACTCCCTCACTGCTGTCACCTGTGTCTTCAACTAACAGCTGGGTTACAACTGAAACATCTGCTCACATATTAGCAGTGTAGAGTACAGTAGGCCAGAGTGCTCAACTGGCTCTGCACAACAAAATAAATCTTCAAAGGAGACTAATATTTTTAATGGTTTTTCAAGGTGGTATTTTTGACAAAATCTTCAAATTATTTAGTGTTTTGATCTTTATTAATCTTGGAAAGTAATTCAAACTCTACTGCTGCTTCTGCTGCTACAAATATTCATGCTCCTACTTTTGCAACTACTAATGCAACTATGTATTATTTTAGCCATAAAGATGTTTGTTATTTCCACATTTTGTGGCCTTGTTTCTTTGTGCCTCCCCTCTTGAGCTACAGTGAGTCAGCAACACTGTTTATGTACCTGCACTTCAACTCTCAGTCTCCTTCTCTTTCCCCTGTCTTGTTCTTTGTTGTTGTGATCCGCTGAGTCAGTAGAGAGGTACAAGAGCAGGCTCAATGTTCTGCCCTTTGTTTGGCCTTAGGCCTAGAGAGACTGGACCAGCAGCCACCTCTGACCACTCTGTTTCCCCAGTCCACGAGCTAACAATGACCTCAGAACCAAGTCAGTCAGGACTTTGGCAGTGATCCATAGCCAGGACAACACTGTATTTTGGAAAAGTCATCTTCATTACTCTTGCTGTTGCTTTTGTAAGCCAGGAAATCACAGATTGGATCTTAACTACTGTTGTTAGAGAAGATCAATCAACACTAGAAAACTATTAAATGTAAAAGTTGTAATTTAACTGATTTAATGTCAGCGTTTGGCTTCTCTGGTACATGGTAAGATATCATTTTCTGAATTAGATTTTTTAGATAAGTAGCCAAAATTGTTTTTGATGTATTCCTTTAATATCAACAAGGGAATACATGGATTTGCAACAGCCTTAGGGCTAGGTATACTATTATTTGTCAAAAAGGTCCACCCTTCCAAAACTGGTCAATTACAACTGCTCAGCTCCCTGACACATCCAATCATTAACTAGTATTAGTATCCATTTCAGGTGCCTGCGGGAGTCAATAGGATAGCTTAATGCAGTTTTAAACTGTGTTTGGAGCAAAGTAATTGTGGTGTATAACTGTAGGCAGGTAATAAGGCTGGCTGGCAGAAGTAGCAGCGTTAGGGATCAGGGAAAAAAAAAAAAAAAAAAAAAAAAAAAGAAGCTGGATCAGTGCCACATCGAGTCGGCCAGTGCGGCCCTCAGGGAAATCAAGCCTGTGCTCTCCGACACTCAGCATGCCATTGAGACGTGGTGGCGGGCGGGTAAAGGGTGGAGTATGTGGAAGGGAAAAATGCTATAGTCAAAATCCACTGTTATACTCAGGATTAACTACCTGACACAGGAGCCATGCAGCCTGAGACACGGTGGCGGGCCATGAAACGGTAAAAACACAACAAATGGAAGATTGATGAAGCAAAAGCCAATGAGGGTGGGGTGGCGCTGAGATTAGCCACACTGACAATAACATTAGAGGAGAGAGATACCTCCCTCATGAAGGTTTTATGGGGCAATAGAGAGGATATACAGAGGACAGGGGCTTAGATTGTAAAGACTGCCCAGAGCTGTGCGAATTTGGTCGGGGTTACTGGTCATAACAGCCACATACGAACGCACCGGATGACTGTACTTGTGTGTCTTTACCACAAGCTCTGTGCAAGTGGCATGCCATGGAGGGAAACAGATCCATTTTATGTGTGCAAATGAAAATAGAAAAGGGCACGGTGGCTATTTAAAGCAGAGAACAAAGGTGATGTGTAAAAAAGTCCTTTTGTACTATAAGATCTGTGCTCAAATAAAATGAAAAGAATGTTTTTACCTTTCTAAGTAACAATTAACACAACATAGTATCAGTATCTGTAACATTAAACATTCAAATACTAGATAATGTTTTTATGTCTCTAAATGACATTGAAATTAAATCGTACAGATTCCGAACCCCACTCCTAACGTGCTCTCCTTATAATTATCCGTCATCTTCTCAAACTGAGCTCTCCTTGATGAGAAATCGTTAAAAAGTTGGCATTCTCTGTGAGAATTCATTGTCACTGATAACAAGAACACTGGAATATCCTCTGGATGATAACACAAACAGTGGAAATCAATGTCATTTGATTTCCCCTGTTGATTCACAGGAGAGATAATTGTTATTTATCCTTACCTCTGAACGAGATGGATGTCATTAGTAATTATGGAAATATAGCTTAAAAAAGTATTACAAGTACAACACACATTGGGTATTAAGCAAAGTACTGTTACTTTTGAAATGGAAAGTTTCACATGACTGACTATTACTGTATGTCAATGTCACGGACAGCTCTTTCCCCCACTCACCATCGCAGCCTCGTTCCACCTGGCCCACCCTGTGGAGGGCATCTGCGATCAGGTCAGGGAGTCTCCCATTCAGGTCCACCGAGGCCAGACAGCCCTGGTATCCGTCCCGGGACGCAATCAGCTTGGGCAGATTGCTGTACATGTTCTTTATCACGCCACCGATGTACAGCTCCCCTGCAAAACACACACACGGAAGAAAGAAAGAAAGAAATTGAAATATTTTTCACAGTCTGCAATAAATTCTGATTACCTGTGTGCAGCATTCATCACTTACATAACACACTAAAATGGGAAAATAACCTGTGACACTTTTACACAAATTACATTCTGTATAAATACAAATATAGACATATTCAGATAATAACCACTTTCATTTAAGACTTCTTTAAACATTAATCAGAAACAACAACACTAATATACATGTCAGTGTTAGGGAGGTTAAGATAAAACGACCCAATAGTAAGATAATGAATACACAAACAAACTCAAATGTTAATGTCAGGGTAAGGAAGCAGAAAAGGGGCTCTACAGTCTTTTATATTTATTCCACCTCCCATCACTGCAATCCAGAGTATAATTAATTCTTTTGTTGTTGTTGTTGCTGCTGCTGGTGATATACTATAAATCACAAGGTTGGTCAGTCAATAAATATTTCAAATTCTCTACTGTAAATGGAGCATTGCTGGCCATAGCTACAAAAATACAACTGTATTAGCAGTATCACTCAATGCAGTATCATCATCTTAGAAATTGATTATGGATGCATGGACACATCCGCCATAAACCCAGGCGCGATCCCCAATTCTAATGATATGTTAAAAATTGATGGTAATACAACAAATATCTCTGCTGAGTTCATTTTTGTTTTAAAAACCTGTTGGTCCTATTTGACCACAACCGAAGCCTTAGCCCAGACAGCACTTGATTCAGTTACCTGCATGTCTAAACCTACTCACTAGCTACTGCTCATGTAAGGTTGACACAATTCTAGTACGCTTATATAGCATATAATCTTTTTTTTTTTCAGTTTGTGCTTTTTTCACACCGTACAAGGCAGTGTGAATAGAAACATAATTGTGTAAATACAGTGTTTTCAGTTTTCCATGACCTCCTAAGCTCACTACACCTTCTACAAAGGAATTCAGAGTAGAGAACTACATTTATTATGGCTGCTTTTTATGATTTAGTCAACTTTAAGTATTTTACACATTATTTCCATTTTATGATGGGCTATCTTTTACTCAACTACTGCACATGGCACACACTACTGCCTGTGCTTGTTTTGTTCTATCTTCCTGAATAAGTTGCTCAATATAAAATGTCTCTTTGTGTTGCTGTTGTTAAAGGGAAACTCCGGTATTTTTAAACCTGGGCCCTATTTTTTACAAATTTTGGGGTCGAAATGACTAATACTTACCAAAAGTTTTTCAATTGGTCCAGTAGATCGCCTCGAATGGGCAGCCATTGCAGCCCATTCGCGGATGCCAGAGGAGGAGATCTACTGGACCAATTCCAAACTTTAAAGGCTAAATGAGCAAGTCTTTGACCCATGTGTGGGCATATGGGGTTCCTGTGAATCACAGATTGTGCCTTTAGAGTGCAGTTTGTTGCTCATCCACTGTGAAGGTGTGTAATGCCAGATGCAGGTAGCAGACACTAAACATTGCAGTCAACAAGGGACAGACAGATATTTTAAAGCCAAGCAGTGTGGATGATGGGAGGTATGCTCCTGAGAGATGTACCCTGACAAAATGTTTGTCAGTGCAGACGTGCTAAGAACATGTTTTGATGATGACGTAATTCAAAGAAGTAGCTTCCAGTTGACATGAATACGTAGATTGTACAGCATCAAGCTTGACGCATTAGAAAAAAAAAATTGCTGCTTAAGATTTATTCAGTGAGCCTGTCCATATACTGTACTCCCCTGGGAGAAGAACAGAATATACACAGCAGCACTTTGTCATGAAGGAAGCAGAATTTTCCTCAGCCGGGTGATAAAGCTGAGTTTTGGGATATCTCAGCGCTCAAGCACAATTAAGGTCTCTTTACATTACAGCATAAAAGGAAATATCCATCCAATTTAAAGCCCAATTATTTTCTCTATCTTTCTCTCTTTTCCTCTCTCAGTCCTCTGTTCTGTAGAGTTGTGAAAGAAATGCCAAGTAAAATTATGAAAAACATAAAGAGGCCTTTGATGTAGCGCATATGAATAAACACCGTTTGAAATGCTTCAGGCATTTCTCATCATCCAAACTCCTACTTTACCCTTTATCTTTAAGTAGGCATAAAAAGAACATCCAGTAAAACCTTTCACACAGGGGTGAGATCCTGCTACAAAGATAGGACCATCAGAAAACCTTCCTACTCAGAAAATAAAACATATATATTTTCACAGCTGAACACCAGAACTTTCAACTTTAGCACTCTGGGAAGCAATGAGCCACAGGGTCAATTATATGTGGACTTGTGTAATGGAATGAGTCAATGATGTTTGCCAACTTCTCTCTAGAATTAATAAGTACTTGACACTTCATATTTCCCAGCCGGGGCTCCCGGGCATTATAATCAATACAACGAATTCATTAGCTGTCCGACTGAGTGATGTCCTGAAATTGCAGCTGTAAGAACCATTTAGCAAATATGAAATTATCGGTATGGAGTTAATCTCAAAAGAACAAACTGTGCATTTCCTGCAGAAGTCAACAGCATGTTTGAGATTCCACTGGCTGACTGCATAAGTGGAATAGACAAGAAGAGAGGGAGGGCTGCACCAGATGTACTGTAAAAATTAGTCATACAGGTTTTGTTTTCTTTCAGTGGAGTAAAGACTACAGAAGATGAATAAATATGCAGCACACATACACACACCCACTTAGAGAACTGGGCTCTCATTGTGTTTAGTTTGGAGTTGGATATTTTAATTTGAATTACAGATTTCTTTGGGTAAAGTTTTGACTTCCTTGCTCATTTGGGCCATGAACAGTTTGTTCCGCAGCATACTTTATAGCTTATCTACCTTGTTTTTTAATGTGACATGGCTGCAGTGGCGCTGGGCATGTTTACTGTGGAGGTTCCAGTTCCTAACATCTGAAAGCTGCCAGCAGCCAAGTTAGCATGAGAGAAATGCACAATGTCATACCTGTCACAGATCCAAGTGGCACGACATGCATAATTTCATGCAGCTGAGTGACCCAACACAAACTTTTAACAGTGTTTTTCTTTTCTATTTATACTGTAGAACAATTTTATTGCACAAAAGCATTAAGCTCTTTCTGTGCATTTACCATTTTTATTTTTTTCATTACATCCAGTTCCACTTAGGTATCTAATAAACAACACAGAATAAACTTGTTAATGTGAAATGCTGACTCATCTTTTGGTCACATCTATAAGCTGCTGTGTACTTCTTATTACACAGTGATGGTTTTAGTTAAGCATTTTACAAAAGCGAGGAAAAAGTGAGTGTTGATATCAAAGTGATATAAGCCTGTTACTTAGTGATCATTAATATGGATAAGATTCATATTTCAATGTGCTACAAGATGTGTTTTTGCCATTTATACAACTTGATCTATGTTTTTTGGCGTACAGTTTTTGGGACTGTTCTACAGTGGGCAGGTTAAAAAGATGAGTAACCATTTTCCTCCCAGCCAGAAACTGCGTCCCGGTCTGGCTCTGCTGCCCCAGTAGTGATGAATGCCTGTGCTGCTGAAGAGCTCAGAGCGAGCCACAAGACGGGACCAATTACAGCCTCCTAGACATCGCCAGAGACCACCACCTCCACATCTCTACGGTTACCATAATGACCTCTCAGGGGCTGATGGGAGGAGTTGGGATGCTATGGTACGGTGGCCCTGGAGAGCCTCTGACAGCACAATCTGGAAGAGCACACTGACTTAACATTTACACTGGACAATCAGGCTTTTTAGAGGGTTTTAAAGTGAAATATGGATCTCTGTGATGATGGTTTCATTTGTTTTCCGCGGTGTGAAAACCTCACATATCCAGTTTTGCTGATCTGTAAATTTGATCAGTGAGTCATCGGAGAGATGGGTGGATGACCTCAGGACCCACGACGGCCATTCACAACTTGTTCTTTGATTTTTAGCAAACAGGAGCACTGACTGAAAAGTCATTTTCTTGATACCTCACAAGTTTACTTTCTTAGAGGTGCAATGTGTAAATCCCTTGGCTGTGTTGTATATATATAGATATTATTTGGTCAGAAAAACTAGCCACTACCAGACAAGAGAAAACCTCATAGCTCCAACTTCACTGTTTTCATTATCTTTGAGTTATCTGTAAGGGGTGTGAAATTCATAGGCGTAAGACCCATGACACCCATCTTAACATCCAAATAGTGTTTATTGTCTGAAGTGCTTCAGCTTCTATAGAAAAATAATGGAGCTTTGGATTTTTCTATTGTGGAAAAAGTTAGCTTTTTTGGAGATATAGTGTTTAAATCTAATAGCAGTGTTAAGCTATTCATTTTATTTGATCAGTACACCTTGTCAACTCAAGACAAGACCTATATTTCATCCCTGCCTGTAATTGGCTCCCAAGTGAAGCGATTGTATTGCCCATATCGAGCAATACTGTGATATACAATATCCATCATCAAGAGAAGTTTGATAATGAGAATAGGCCATGAATGCGTAATGCCTGGCCTCATCAACAATAATCAGCTCCCTCTTGCCAATTCCCTGGTGAACACAAGGCCAACCATTAACTTTCATTAAATGTTCTATTAAGAATCTCTGCCTCCCTCTCCAATTCTCCCTCTCTTCTCTCTCTGTTGCTTGTGTTGCTTCGCTCTCATGCTGGCTCTAATTGACAAAGATTGAATGATTGCTAATGAGAAACACAAAAACACATGCAAACACACACACACATACACACATACATGCTGTGGGCTGTGCAAATGAATAACTGTTAGGCAGTGGCGGTGTGTGTTATAGGCAGGGCTGGGACAATGGCAGCCAGCAGGAAGATTGTGTGATTGCTAATTACAGAGGAGCTCCGATCTGCAAAGACGCCACAACAAGACGACTGGTATAGAGAATAAATGTTGATGCTGCTTGCGCGTTAATTGCTGATTCTAAATCACAAGTTGTATAATTATGTTGTGTGTTGTGTCTCTGTGTTTTGGATGTGTGTATCTGAAAACAAATGGTAAAGCAAGAGATGTTTTGATTTCTGCAAGGAAAAAAAGACTGTAGGCAACTAAAGCTGTAATTATTTGATACTGTAGTGACATGTTTTCACTAACAGGTGCAAGCTTGCTCTCTCTTGGTTCCATTGTAACCACAGGTGGTGTAATACATTTTCAATGTCTCTCAAAGAGGGAGCTCTAAGTGAGGGAGGGAAATCTGTAAACAGAGTAATTGGACACAATGAGTGAAAACCTAACATTAAACGATTCAAATGAGATCGCATTTACCGCGTCTGCATACATTTTGCATAACGTCACCACAATGAAGGTTCGGTCATATCACAAATTGACCAATGACTCATCAATATTCAAGTCCTTGTTTGCTTATGGCTAATAATGTTTAGGCAACGGTACATTGGCCTGCCTTACACAACTATTACAGTAAAAACATTACTATTATTATTAAGCACGACTGAGCTACTAATATTTAATTGTGTTTGCCATGCAATAATTACTGCTTTTGCATTGCAGCATGTTGTGTGACAATCATTACATGCCTAAAATGACTCATTACAATTACTGTAAGCCTTCAGGCTGCACATGGACATTTTAACATAGGCAACCTGAGCAGGAAAGCTCAAGATAGAGGGAAAGAAATTGAGTTCTTGCTCGCTATTGATTAGCAACCAGCTCATTATTGTTTCTTGAGCAACAAACAAACTAGTCTGTTTAGCCTTAAATACTTTAATAGCAAGGCCAAGATTTCTGCAGCTGCCTGGCAACTGTTCATAAGCAATGATTATGCATTTTTGACAACAACCACAGCATTTACAGTTTGATTCACATAAGGTTATTAGTGGATATATCTTAGCAATGGAAATAGTTTTGTTTTTTTCTGATTCACTGGTGTGTGCCAAAATTGTATATACAGACATGTAAAATAAAACTCCAGTCAACAGTTTAACAATCCTTCTAAATCAGCGTGCAAGTTATATTAAAGGCAGAAAACTTGGTTTAAATGTAAACAAATGGTCTTGAAAAAACAGACTGAACAGCATTATTATTTGATTCTCTATCAATTCAGTGGTAGTCCCTTGACGCCATGCTTTACAGCATATCTAAAGTCTCTTAGCTGCTCTATAATAATTTACAGCATACTGTAGCCTGTCGTATTAAAATTATACAAGCTGCAACTAACCCCATAATTTCCCCACAGGGACGTATATATCCTCATTAGAGGAAAGAAAAGTATCTGAATTCATAATTTCAATAACAAAAACAGAGAACTAAACATGTCACATGTTTGGCACCATGACAACAGTTCATTGACCGAAACACAATCAGTTTGTATGAGTCCTTGAGAGGGCTCTGAATATGTGCCAGTGCTTGCTCTGACACTTTCTGCAAGATTGTATGGTGACACGAACAGGCATCATTACACACTTTCATGCTTCCATTCTCTCCCTGTGAAATGTCACTCTCCTTGGCTGTGCTCTCCCCTTTCCGCTGAACTTCAGTTTCTCTCTCTTTGCTCGGCCACTATCTTTTACTTTCCGTTTTCCCCGTATTTGTTTTTATCTCCCTGCCCTTTCATTTTTCCACCCTCGCTTTGCGCTCACAATATCCTCCCCCCCTACCTATCCCTCTGTCTTTGCTTTACTCGACTCTACCCTAAATGGTATCTGGCGCAAATGACAGTACAGGTCAGTTGTTCAGGCCTGAGTGTTTTATTGGTCTAGTTTTTATTGTACCTGTTAAATCAGGTAGAAGTTGAATGTGCGCAGACTGCACTTTTGAATTGATGTCTTCAGGTGAGACTTTTTGGAGCTGGTCTTCTGAAGCTGAAGTAGTGACTGACTATTCTATTTCAGATATTACATCTAAATCAGTGAAGAGATTCCAGCTGGGAATCAGTCAGTGTACCCATATCCTGCAGTAAAATCCACTGCTGTCAGTGTCCTAGCAGTTATTCTACTATTCACTGTCCATGGAGCAGCTCTGCAATTGCACTCTAATCTGTCTCTGCTGGTTAACATAAGAAGAGACTTGTTTATACTTAGAAATTAAATATCTGTAATTCTATAAAAATAACTCTCATGAAATCTATTTTACAGTGGATTTTACCTTTGATTTTGCCCAGAAAATACATGTCCGTCTTGCGCTATTTAAAGAATCCCACTGTTTTGTGTTGTGTTGTGACTGTTCTCAAGTGGACTTTATGATGTTGATGTTGAAATCATATAATGGAGAAGGGCAGGATTTCTCTTTCAACCTGTCTTTCTTAGATGATGCAGAAGGCGACCTGTGAGTGGCCCCTGCCAGGTGAGTACAGCCAATGAGGCCCCAGGGAAATATGACGGACTGTGTGAATTTATTTCCATTACTCTGTTGTGTAATTTTGAAAGGAAAAAAACAAAACAAAAAACAGTAAGTGGAGGGACAATTTCAAATGTTCTATAACTAAAACAGCAGGTGATCGATGCCACCTTAATTAGCTTGTGTTTTGCCTATTTGCATATGTTTTCTTAAGTTGCAGTGTGTTGAGCTTTAAGGGCCACCATACATGTTCCTGGAGAGAGGTTCTAAATACAAAGTAAATACAGTATGGAAACAGACAGGGTAGAAGGTTTAATTGCCATCTTCTTTTCTGACATTTTGTTTGCATGGGGGAGAATTTAATGAAGTCTATGTGTGTATCAGCTTCTTGTATTTTGCCTTTCCTCACATACACATATGAAATGCTTTGTTGTTAACAACTGCTTTATATTCAGTTGTTCTTATTATGAATTGTGGAAACTGCAGCTACTGAATTTCTATATGGGTAATGGACTTGCAGAGGTGAACTGGCACAAGAAGATGTGATACTCCTTACCAATTTTAAGACGTTTTAAAGATAAGAAACCGACTTATCCTACGACACTACACTTACAAGAAGTAGACATATTACTCACTAATAGAGCATTAGACATAACAATATAATCTTACATTAGGACTGCAATTAATAGTTGTTTTTGTTATAGATTATTTTTCCCATGAACTGATTGTTTGTTTGGCAGTTTAGCTTGCTAATTGACTTAATAATTATTAAAATTGTTGTTGGCTAATTTAGTGCAACTGACTATTCGATAAGGGCACTCATAATTACAGCACTTATTTACATAATCCTGCATTTTTTTCAGTTTTATAGATTTTCATATTTTAAAAAAAATATTTAAAGGAATTATTTGACAAGTTGAGTCTGCAGAGACAAACACAGACACGCAAATACACTCAGAAGAAGCACTGTCTCTATCTGGGCTCCACCTCTGGTGATGAAGCTGACTTTTGATGAAAGGGAGAGATGGAGCGGGAGAAAGGAGAAGGGAGAGTGGCCAAAGTAATGCCATAGTAAATTGTAATGTAAGACAGGTCAGTGGGAGGAAAAAGCTAAAACACACTGCTCTATTGCAGCACTCAAGCTACCAAGCCCATCATTTATTGAGAGAGCACTGACACTGAGCAGAAAAATAGAGGGGATAGAGAAGGACAAAAAGAATAAAAGGGAAACAAAAAAGAATCTGGAAGAGAAAGTACAGCTTTATAGGACTGCGTGAAGGACCTATATGTTTAGGCTGATTTATATCTGTGACTTGATGTTGCCATATTGACTCCTTAACAACTTTCAGCTGACTACACAACAAGTGAGTATAATTAAGAGCTGGTTTATAAAAAAGACTTAGTTATTGGGCGATATGACTGTATATATCATGTAATGGTAGAAATGTGTCCACCAGAGGAGACTTGGCAATACTGTTTCCACAGTGGGAGTGTCTGGATTCTCGCTATCCCTAAGTGGCTGGATTCTCGGTTTATCTCATGACCTCGCAATTTTCGGGTGATCTCATGATCTCACGAGTCTAGCTGCCTCGCAAGGTAACGTGATTTTGGCAGCAGGTCTGCTTACCACAACAGTTGGTGGCGGTGATGCACCTCTAAGCTGAAGAGAGTGACAAGAAAACATGGAGGAGGAGAGTGAAATTGTAAATACAGAGCATATTGAGAATAGATATTGTTGATCATTAATAATGAGGAAGATAAGAATAGTGATCATGTCAACATCACCCACTGTGCTGATGATGTAGATTATGAGAAATTAATGGTGCAGCGTTCCTAAAGCTTCCCAATTTAGAGGTGCTACGCAAGAGGCTGAAAAAACTGCTTGAGACATTCATACTATCTGACATTCGGCGCTAATCCAGTTATGCTGCATGTGATTTGTTTAGTTATTATTATGCAAATGGTTTCAGGCGCTGCTTTGGCAGATCTTTATTACATTGCCTCCTCCCTCTCTGTCATTCACAATCCTACACCAGGTGCAAACAGAGGCAGTGTTAGAGAGGAAATTGAATAAAGTACACACGTTGTAAACACAGGTACAGACACACGTAGCCAAACTGGCATTTCTCACTTTTCTCCTGGATTTCAACTGAAACCTTACTTCTACACCTGCTTCAGCTAACAAGTCTCAAGGGAACACTGGAAAACTAGTATCTTCCTGTGTGAATGCAAAATAATTCATCCAAGCAATTTCTATTATCAAAATAAGTCTTAAAATCTGCTTGAAACAAATTTGTCCAAGTGTGTCCTTTTCTTGACACTACTGATCTGACAGATTATTTTCAAGGCACACTTATTTCAAGAGAAATATTTGAACAAGTACAAAGAACTACAGCATATTGGCCAAATTGGAAGTATTTTATTCAGACTATTAACGTTGAAAAAGATAAGCTGTTTTTCTTTGTGTCATTGTGTTGGTGCACAAACCATGCGAAAACAAAAGCCACATTTTAGCAAAGTGGAAGGAGCCTAGATGGCTCCACAATGTGTGTGAGTGTGATGGGCTCAGACATCAATGGAGTAAACATGCCCCCAGCATACCTCTCTTTAAGCCTTCACACCTTTGTCATAAAAGACTATTGATAAAACTGCAGTCTTTGTGTTTGAGACAGAGACATTAGAGGCTTTTTTCACTTAATTCAGCACACAGGAGCCTGCACCTAGAGGCCACTAGAGAAGCTGTATGTTAAAACACCTCCACAATGGTTTCCACTTGGCATAGATATTTGAGATTGCTTTCCCAGTTGAGTGTCAGCTTAATAGGATCTTAAAGCATTTTAACACTCAAAGCCCTTTAAGTTAAAATTGTGTACTCTTCTAAAGAAGATATGTAATCAGCACTGTAGAGCACAGCAGTTTCAGTACTTCCAGATTTAAATTATGTTCTGTGCTGTTTCCATGCTGGCTGAAGTAGAAATGAATATGATTTTGATTTTCACTGCTGCACAATGAATTTCTTCAGTATGATCACATCTCTGTCTTGTCCTTCACTTGATAGATCTGGACCGTCTTCTTGTTGCCATTGCCCCAGAGATTTTAAAGGCTATTCACACTGATGTGACGCTATGGAAGAGAGCGATAATAAGAAGCAAAAGAGAGGGAGAAGAGAAATGCATTCTTCTGACATAAAGGAATGGACCCTGGCATTATGGTAATGACTTTCCCTCTCCACACAATACAATGGAAGGACAGGAAAACCCTCAGGATGTAACAATGGATGTATATCGTCAGAGGATAAATAGATTATGTTTTACGTCCATCCTGACAAAGGTTCACTTTCAATACCTGTAAGTGAAGATGTTAATGCATTGGTGAAAGTGTACAGGGGACGGGCATGCACAGTGGTACTGACTATGTGCTGCTCATGACGAGTAACCGAAGCTAACCAGTGTTGCCCTTACAATAGCACCTCGAAGATGAAAGAACGCATGGGAGAACATACACGTATTGTTGAGATTGTATAAAACTCACACAGCAGCTGCATCAGGGTTCTAAGAGATTAAAGTCTTTTTCTTTTTATCTGAGAATGTGGGTACGATCATCCTTTTTACCAAACATACCCCATGCTGCTGTGGCCTTGAGCAAGACACTTACAATGCTGTACTGTTGCTCACCTCGATCCTCTTATAGAGAAAGGTAGCACAAGAAAAATCCCCCTTGTAGAGAGGGGTAGCAGGCAAAAATCATCTATGTAGTATGACATTAACATTACGATTAAATATATTAAGGCAAAAGGAGGCAAAGGAGGTGGAAGCTGCTGATTGACAACACCAAGGGGACACCATCAGCCAACAGAGGGAGGCCTTTCAAGCTTGAAGAACCAGCAGGGCAGACTGCAGCTTTTGTGGTCCCAGAAGCAAAAATTCAGGTGTGGGAGGAGATTGGAAAGGCCTGAAGGTGTGGAGAAGGAACCTCTACAAGGATCCCCTGTGACTCTGCGCCTGGTGCAACCGAAGAATACAGAGTATCTAGTCTGATGACATCAGAAGTTGTGGTTAAAATGGATTTGAGTCTGGTGGATGGATGGATGGATGACAGACGAGATGAGGAAATAGCATTCTGCACATTTTTGATTTTATGTTTTATGGTCAATTTGGAAGCTAACAAAGGTGTGAGCTGTGTATGGCCACTACCATGTAAACACATCATTTTACCGATGTCACTGATCAAAATGTGCCAGGACTGAAATAAAGTTCTGGTCATCTTAACAGTCAGAAGGTCAGATATAAGGATGTTAACATCTGGAGTATCGACTGATTCCATTTGGAGATACATAGCTGGTAAAGAGGAAAATAATAATATCTGGAAACCTAATAAATGGCCGTAGACTCTGCAGAAACTAGGCAGGTCACAGGCATGAATGTGTAAGCCTGCAGTACATCTACATTGTTGTTATTGCAAAGGCACTTCCCTCAGAAAATATTTGCATAAATGTGCCTTAAATAAAAGGTTTCCAAATTAATGCTAATGTTTGAGTGTGTTGAGCAAAGCAAATGTAGACCTCATAATGACAACCCGCTCATCAGTTTTGTCTGGGTCACTAGTGTCACAAACTACTTGGTGTTAACACAGCAAGTGGTAAAATCCATAGACCAAATAGAACACTATAGCAAGAGCTGTGATATCCACGGCCACCTGCTAAACAACCGATTGTGTTTACATGCAAACAAATAAAGTGACTATTGTTCTTTCTTTGTTGTGTGCTGAGAATAATTTGATTCAGATGTTTACCTGTGTAATGGATATACTTAGACCTATTCATTTTTACATTGTTTTCCATATTATTTGTCATATTAGTTGTTGTTGTTGTGAAGGCTACATCTGCAGTCTCCTTCCACATACTATCAGAGTATAATTGATAGGCTGTAGGTTGATATAGACATGTAAGAATTGTTTGTCATTTTCAAATTTCAGCCATTATTTTTCCATTCAATTCCCTGATTGTAACTTTTTTTTACTGTAGTGCTAAGACTATAAACTATTTGCACTTGATTTACGACCAAATATTATTGTGCTGCAGAATATGTATTACCTTCTTTGGTGAGACTGTAATGTAAAAAGAGAGCAGTTTGCATTATGAGAATTGCCAAGACTACATGGTGCTTTGTTTACCAATTTGTAAATTATAACACCTGCTTTGATAATAGTCAATAGGAGACAATAGTTAGAATTAGTGTTGTACCTGGTCTGCTATGAGGTATGAAGAGGTTTTGCTATTGTGGCAGGATTAGCGTCTAGCTCTGGCTTGGTATGTCAGACACTGATATTAACCAGAAAGAAGAAGAAAGCAATGCTGTGGGGTGATCAAACGGCTAATCTCAATTTTACCGCTGGCAATAGCAGAGCTCGTTAAAATGTGTGTACCTGTTTGTCTTTCTCTCCTCCTCTCTCTCCCTTGCCAAACCTCTCCTCCACATTGTGTTTCAATTTGTTCCGCTTTTGTTGAAAAATGGAACATATTCAATGTCATCTCTTTACGATTCTACACAAGTATGCCTCATTAGCAAGCATCTTCAAAAGGAAGGGACAGGCACTGTCTGAACATTGTACACCAAATTACTCCTCCTCCCTGCATTTCCTCAACCTGAAAAAACTCTTCTTAAGATTTATTCTACTGTTGTTGTTATTCCTCATTTCCCATCACTGTATTTAATAATGACATTAATACCTTTGACATTGTCATGTTCTTTAAATAGTAAAGCAGGTTATTCCCCTCAGGGCAATGGATGTTTGTGTTTACTTCCTCTTCCACATGACCAGCGCTGTTTACTTCAACTTCAGCTTTACAAGGAAAATGCAAGATGCAAACGGAACAGTGCTGCAACACCAGACATTCGTTAAGACATCCAGTTTTCTGTTTTGTTTGCTTGACTAACTTTGATCATTCATTGCTCCAGTTTTAAGAATTTGCATAAACATAAATCATTCTTCCCAAAATTTAGAAACTACATTTTTATTTGTAATGCCATTGTAAGTTCTATACAGTACATTTTGGTATTGCCATGTTAATAATGTGACAATGACTAATAGTGTGAACTCCTACAGACTAAGTGAGTAAGTTCTATGCTATGGTAGTACCATCAATTGATAATAGATGTTACAGGATATGGCGAAGGACACATATTCTCATTGGCTTTAGTCTAGAGCATTCACTAATCAACCTTAAGTGTCCTTGGTTTAAGATGTTACGTGTAGTGCTATTGAATTAATGATCAATATATCATTGTTAAATGAATTGTGATACCTCGGCATAATTAACATAAACAAATGGAGACAACTGGCCTCAGTCCACCCTAAGAGGTATTACTGGTGCGGATGTTCCTCAAAATTAAGACATATCATATAAACCCTAATGCTTCCTGTCACAAAGAGGATGTTGCTAATTGTTTCTGCTATCTTACTAAGAGGAGGCTGCTTGTCTTCTGGGTGATGGTCTTTTTTTATTTTTGGTAATTATACTGAAGCCTCAAAATGAACATGGTAATTACTACTGTTAACATGCTACAAGTAACACACATCAAACATGTTGCAGTAATGAAAAATATTTGCAACCGATGCCCCATCAGGTCCTTGTAGCAAAATATCAAAAAGCACTACAGAAGCAGGCGAAGCAGCCCTCACAATATGGAGCATCAAACAACAGGCTGTTTGACACCTTCCTGCAGAGATTAAGGGGATGTGTTTAATGAAGGCAACCCGTTCTTCGCTTTTGAATTATTTAGTGACAATTGACAACACTGGAGCAAAGTAGCAGCTGGGGAGGCATGTTGTTAACGGATAGCAATGTATACTGCGTAGGATCCCCATTGGTTAACATCGTAGGCAGTCAAAAGATCCCCAAAATAAAAGAAATAAAAAGAAACTGCAGCTGAGATTCCCAGACAGATACTGTACATCGTATCAATTCATGCCTTTGCTTCCTTTGATGATGTATGTATTTGGTGGAGGCCAGGACTGGCTACCAGTCTACAACCGCCATAACATCATGCTGAATATTACTAGATATGGACATAATAGATAATGAGATGAATAGAATCAATGCATTTTTAAGAAAATGTGACAGGTGTCGGTACATGCCAATTAGTTTTAATTTGGCATGCTTATTCTGAGCTTTAGTAACACTGTCGCTCCATGCTCAATGAAGACCTTTGGATTTTGTCTGTGACAATTTGAATAGGTAATAAGCTCCACTCTTACTGCCCTGTAAGTAACAGAGCATCCAAAGAAATTTGTTCCGACCGAAGTGAGAACAAGTTGACCCGAACATGCAGTCCTAGTTTGATAATGATGTACTATATGCTAGCGAAACATACGTATATGGACTAAGGAACACTCTTTGTCTCCCTCCACTCTTTTTTTAGCATAGCACTGAATAATAGTTTTAGCCAGCTGCTACTAAGGCTGGAGTCAGATCTGCTGGTCATAATGGGTGTGATACTTTCCATATCAAATTAACAAGTACAACTTCCAAGCTCTAAAAGTCTGCACGCACTATTCGGTACTAAGTGATATCATATTCAGCTTATCATTGTCAGCAGGAATGACAGAGCGGTATTCCCTGTACGGTGTATGTTCAACATGTCTTCTTCTGAGACTTGCATTCACTATACAAAACTAGATCCACTCAGTGCTATCCTAGGGGGCTGTGTGTGTTGTTCCCTCACCATACTTTAGCTGACAAAGAGGGATGCCTTGAAGATTCTTTGCCTGTCCAAAAACAAAGAGACGAAAGACAGAGAGCACAAAACCCATTTTCCCCATTTTCTCTGGGCAATTACACAGATAAAGCTTGGAAAATTGGGGGTTTTTTTCTTTGAAATGCAGGCAGAAATGGTGTTAAAACAGAGCAAAGAGATTGTGAGAAACGGCGTATTGTTGCTATTTCTTCTGTGTTTGATTTGCAGAAGCTTTGTGTGCGACTGCTGAACAGTAAGAAAAGCGTACACAGCACCGTCTGTGTGTGTCTGTGTGTATGCAAATGTGAGAGGGAAGAAAAATTCTGCCAATCATGTTTGGTAGAATATATGTTTATGTATTTGTCAAGAGTCTTTCTTCACTTACACACATGTTTAGGTCTGGTGCTATGCTCTAGTGTTTATAGCACTACAGTGTTGTAGTGTGTATGATATTTTGGCAGGGGAATGGTCACAGCAGAACTACAGAGCAAGGTTTGAATGCCCAATTAGACGAGGGAATTGAGGATAGAGACATCTTCTCCCCACTAAAGTCCTCTGAAGCAAGATTTACAACTATTATTCTTCCCACTAGCACCGAGGTGAATCAGCCTCCATCCCCTGCAGGCAAGCGTTGTTCAGACAAAGAAAAGGACCCCTGAAAATGAAGACGTTTCTAAACAGCGGCACACAGATTAATAACACAGATGGAAGGTTACTCCCCAGCCATGTATACTGTGTTGATTGGGCACCGAACAGGCAAAACGGCTGCCTTCTGTTTCATTTGTGAGACAAATCATTCAATGGGGTGTCTGTAATATTGAATATGCAAATCAAGCCATTGTTGCAGAAGGCTCTGTGGTGGACAGCTGAGGGATCTTGTCGGCGCATGCTTGGTTGGTGGTGTTTTATAAGAAAGAGGTACAATTGTCTATTAATCACTCAAGCTGAGTGAGGGAATGCTAACACCAGTTGTATTGCTTGGAGAACACTGCGTGTCCCAATAAGGGGAAGACAGATTATGTTTACATTTTGTAAACTATAATGACAGCTGAGGGTGTGTATCTCTTCTGCTTGGGGGTTGGTTATGAATCACTTCTGCTTGATTAGAAAGGACACAGTGCAACATATTTGCTAGTGGCTCAGTGTTTTATAAGGCGCAAAACCCAAAACAACATAGTCCAACACCTGCAGCATGGCAGCACACTCCCTTAAAAACCTAACTGACTGTCTCTTAATGATTCTCCTGTCTGATCTCAGAGTTGATTGACAGCAGTCTTTGCCACAGCCCAGACAGAGGCAATCAATCAAAAACAAAACCCTCCTAATTACTTCACTTTACTGTAGGAGATCACCAGAGTAGATATGCTGCAAACAGTGCATGGATGTACAGGAGACTTGCTACTCAAAAACAAAGCAAGCATTCATAATAATTACTGATTCCTCTATTTACACAGTCTTGTGAAATGATCAAATAATGTGATGATTACATTCCTCCTCCAAAGCATATGTGACAATAACATAATTGGCCATGTGCATGATGCACTTTATATGCATTCACCATGAAATTCAGTGAGACCAGGCTGCTAATTACATGTCTCACTGCTAAAACCACTGCATCTAATTTTACACTCTTCATTCCCTGTGTGTCTGGCGTATGAAAGCTTGTTCTGTGTTCAGTTCCCTTGTCTGTAACACAGTGTAAGGACACTGGCATAGTGCCATTCCTCTTCACCCCCCTCCTTATGATTATCCTTTGCACTTTGCATACCCCAAATGACAAAACTGAAAAAAAGGGTAAGTCCGTCAATGAATCATGTCTTCCCAAAAAAGCTTGGGGCGCCTTTTGATCTTTTGACTCCCTGCTGCCTTTGGTGGCCCCCGAGGGTTCACCCTGACTTCTGATGTGTTTTACACAACAACTTGCAGTACCCTCAAGAGCACTCCAAACTCCAGGACATGACACAGGCAAAATCAAAGTGAATCATCCAGAGTTAATCTTAATATTAGTACTGACAGGCATTTTGAAAGAGTAAAGCATTGGTGATGTGACCCTCTTTCCTCTGTTGTCCACTATCAACATCCTGGTGTCTTTCTTCCAAGAAGCACATCTTTCTCCTTCTTTTTGACGCTCTACTTTTATTTCCATGCTGTCACTCTTTAGCTCCACAGGCAGCCACTCTCAAGCATCCAAATGACACATCAGAAAGCCTGACTTCTGAGGTCTAAAGCCTACAATTACCTGAGCTTCCAGTCCCAGTCTCCCAGCAGACCAGAGATATCTATTCACACTTAAGTGCCTTGTAACCATGGCTATTATTTCAAGATGATACACGAGGGCAGAGTATTTTAAAGTCAAAGAAGTAAAGGTGTCTCCATCAAAAGATAGTCATCATATTGCGGGTAAAAGTCAACTGTACCCAATGTTGCTATTTTTTTTCCAGTCAGACAGGCAGCTCACTGGAAACAAGCAAACGAAAACAAAAAAAAAAAACAGCAAAGCACAGAAGGATGAAGTGATAAGCTGTTATTGTTTTTGGTATGATTCTTTTTTTCACCTTGGTCTGTGATGTTGGATTTAGGTCATATTGGGATACCAATTGGTAAAGGATATTGCTTTGTTATTGCCCTGTTCCTGTAAAGCCAACATCTGCTGAGAGAGGGGGTATCATCTCTCAAGGTGAAGAGGATAGGCTAGCACAGATGCTGCCAGGCTTTTGTTAAGTTTTATTTCACCCCCCGTCCACTCGTGTTTGGCAAGCAAATTCACACTTGGCAGCATCATTTAGTTTTCTCTGTTTATCCTGGGCCCATGCACTGAAATGTCCAACATTTCAGGAAAAAAAAATAAATAAATAACCACAGCAGTGCACATGTTCAAGCAAGCACAACCAAATTCCTGTAAGCCTTGGATTTTCTCATTCATTTTTGTGAGGTACGCATAGAGAAAAATCAATATCTAGCAAAAATACCAAGGTAGAATAGCGCTCTGTGTATTTGCATAAGACAAATTATAATCTTTTGTTATGACAATTTTGTCAATTATTTAAGAACAAAAGTTTTCAAGACCTCTTTTAGAAACACTCCACCACAAAAAGTAAGAAAAAAAATGGATCTACAGTTGACCAATCCTAAAAGCTACTGTGTCCTGAAAGTTGGTTTAATTTAGATGGATTTGAGTTGACGTGTTCATGGTCACATTCCAACAAACCAAACACACCAAAGATGACAGTGGAATAGTTATTTCCTGTCAGTGGTAATGTTTTCTGGAAGAGTCTATCACTGAGAGCTGGACGGCCTGCTGTTACCTTTGAGGTCCAGGTTGCGGGCTCCATTGGAGTGCTGAGTAACGGTTCGTGAGTCGATCTTGAGCGTATGTACGTTGTTTGCGTCCCGGGACACCACCACGTTGTGCCACTGGTTGTCATTGAGTGGCTTGTCCGAGTTGCCCTTCATTAGCGACGGCCCGTTGCCGAGATCAAAGACGTAGTGGACATACCTGTGAAGAAAGATATCAGAGTAAAGAGTACGTGAGTGGGTCATTATAACAAATCTAATGCAATAGCTGTTCTTGGAGGAAAGAAAATCTAAATCATTGTGTGTCAGTCAACAACTTTTCAGAAAATGGGGGGGGGGGGCAATCACGGCAGTGCTGATTTGGCTTCACTTTAGAATTCAAACTGTATTTTCTCATCATAACATGCTTTCTTTCAATGACAGACACTGATGACAGGTCAGAGTCAACGACACTCAACCTCCAATTGTGTTTATGAAGTGATTGGATTGGATGACATTCTGCTCTCTAATGTCTCCATCCTGTTCTCTGTCTAAGAATATATTTTTGATGACAAAATAATAGTGCCAGTTTATGTGGCTGCACATGAGGCCTAGGATTTCTTTTTTGTTTACTCAACTGGTTTGACATGTAAATATAGAAACCCGCTTTTGTCTAAAAGCCCCTTTTTTGCCCAAAGGCAGACACAGTGGCACAGTTCCCTCCTTCACACAAATATGGCTGTCTTTTGTGTTTGAGGTTAAGGCTATTGTGGCTGTTTCATTCAAGGTATGTGTTTTTTGTTTTGTTTTTTCTACCTCGATTCCAATTCCTTTATGTAGCCTCTTGTCTTTGTGTGACAGAGGCAGCTCAGGCTTTTGTATTGTAACAGTGCTGAATATAGAGCACAAGAGGAAGAGATACACAAATGCAAAAGCCTCTTTCTGATACTCTAATTATGAAAAGCTAGGACGATACAATTCACAATTTGAACCAGTGTATTTCCGGTGTGTGCTAGCTTCTTCAAGCTTTTATGGAAAATCTGCCAAAAACTTTGCCAGTCAGAGAAATGCATTGTGCTCACAATTATGCATTAAAGTTATCAGTTAATGGATTTTAAAATAAATACCCAAGAAGACAGGTTTTCAAGAAAAATAGACATGGATATTTCTCCACTCTCTGTTTCCCCAACCAATAACAACCAGCAGTACGTGCAGCTTGCAGCAGAGCTTTTAAGACTACTGATTATGATTACTCACCAACATACACTAAAGTCACTTTCATCCAGCCAGCCCTGATTCATAGCAGCATTAAATAACTCACTGATCTGCATTAACTTTGAGAAAAAAAAAAGCTACGTTTCAGTTTATATTTTGTTTTGCTGCTGAGAACATTCAGGACTCCTTTCTTGATTTGTGTGGTGATCAATTGACAATTCACCAAACTCCTTACTGTATTTCACACCGTGAACAACTGGGTTAGATTTAGCAGGGAATGGGTTGTATTTCTTTGCAAATTGAGATTGCTTTACAGTGCAAAATAGAGGATGGTACTTTCAGCACAAACAGAGCTAAGGCTTTCATGTTTTCTGTCAATGGCAGATTGGAGAAGTAAAAGACCAACTGAGAAATAACTTAAAATGTATTTATTGTCATCATTAAAGCCAAACACAAGGGGAATTGGGGAAAAGTAAGAGCATCTCTGACAGCAGGCAAAATCATTTTTGGGGAAAAAAATAAAAATAAAATGCTACACTTAGCATCTTTAATTTTTCTTGTCAATCATTTAACTGAAATCACATGGGACTCACCCCTTCACCAGTTCCACAACAATAAAGTCGCTCCCGTCTCCAGAGTTGAAGAGCATCAGGCCATCAGGCGTGGTGGTTTTGAACTGGAAGAAGAGGTGCATTGAGGCGTAAGCTTGCAACGTGGCTAAAGCTAAGTAGCTGCCTTTCGTTCGAAACGTCACCGGATCTGCAATGATGTGGCGCATGCCGAAGCGGGCATTCAGTTCGCAGTAGGAGATGTCCCCATTTTTGCACTGGTCTAGGTAGGGCACCCCGTTGAAGGTCAGGCCCTGAAGATGGCCAATGAAGTTGGAGGGCACCACAGATATGAAGCGGCGCTCAGTCATGATGCCTGTCTCGATGTTGTGAAACTCGAGACGTGTGTGGGCACCAGTCATCTGGCCTGAAATGGTGGAGGATAAAGAAAAAACTGCATTAACTTAGAACACAGATGGTAATACATTAACTGCAATGCTCTCCATTAGGTAATATAAAGCATCCTGGGAAAATGTTAGGGATTATGTCACATTATAACAATGTGAAAGGATTATAACCATTCCAAGCAGACATATATGTTTTAAACCACAGTAAGTTAAATTTCTAGAAGTTTATACTTTATACTTTCTATGGAAAATTGTATGTCAAATTTAATATAATCATAGAAGAGCTATGGTAATATTAAAGCAGTGCATACCCTTTCTGCTACAGTGATTTAGTGAATTTAGAGACATATTATATGGTTTTGGCATGTCTTTATTCTGCTTATTAGATCTTAACATTGACACAACAGTGTGTGTACATTACATAGTTTTAGTCTATAGCTTCACAAAGGCTGAGCCTCTTTTTCTAACCTACTGTGAAGGAAATTATACGAGCAACATCTCGTTACTGCTCTACACGCCACAATTTATATTGTGTTTACTGGGAGATGTGGAGTTATGAGCTTGGCAAGCTGCCAATTAAAATGCCTTCCATGCTGAAGCCTGGCCAATCCTGCATGGACTCCTTGGGCACCTCATCCTTTTTCTTACCCGTGAACCAGTTTGTGAACCAGTCAGAACATCACAGGGTCATTCCTTGCTTCTGGCCTCAGCATGCCCACTCTGTTTCCTTCATCTAGCTCACACCTTTTTCTCACCTCTTCACTCATCCTTTGCCCTGCCATCTTTTCGCCTAAGGCCACAATACTGTGAGTGCCCATGACTCCACCTTGTCTCTTGACCTTTCATCCTTCTCTTGCTATTTTCTTAGTAGTTGCCAGAACCTGTACCTCCGTATTTTGTACACAGCTACTCACTCACAGTTGGTACATGCTTGAAAACCTCTCTCCTCTTTCATTTCTCTTTTGTGCGCAGTCTAAATAACATTTATTTCTTCTTTTTCAGCTAATTATATATCTGTATAGAGGCATACTGTAAGTCAATGTGGCTAAAACCATGACCAAAGTTGGATATTAAGGTTTACTCACCAATACGTAATGGAACAAATTATTTTAGTTTCAGCAATATTATGACATTTGCCAATGTTTCTTTTTAGCCCTGTTACCACTCTACCTAAATATCAGTTTAATAATAAATTAACAAACCATATCCCACCTCCATGTCTGATTCATTATCATCATAATTAGTCACCTTCCACTTTCAAATGAGTCGTTTTAATGACAAATGGCAAAACAGTTGACGTTCTGTGGGTGGATGTGTTAATACATGTGGATTTGTGCCTATATCCATACACTCACTATGGTCTCATTCACTGCCTCTCACCCCAAATTAATCCCTCTGTGTACCGAACACAACTAACCTTCCACTGTGACATTATCCACAGACAGCTGCAGGCTCTTTCCTCTTCGCACCACCTTCACCGTGTGCCACTCGTTGTCGTTCAGCTTCTGCCCCGCGAACAGTGTCTCAGGTCCTTTGCCTGTGGTAGGGGGGGAATTCAAATCACAAACAGCACTGCGGGAATGCTATGTGCGCCCACCCACGCACCTACACACACACACACACACACACACACTTCACACACAGTAGGTGACAGTACTAGTGGAGAAAACCTGCATGTTTGCGAAACACATTCACACTATGGATTCTCCCAGTACACCCGAAAATGAAAGGAATCAAATATCCGGCCTGACAGACTGTAAAATCGAATGTCTTCTTAAAAGCTCACAGTGATGCAGCTGGATGTCATTAAAGACAGTAGGACAAATAAAAGTCGTAACCAGCTCAGGAGGTAGATTAGAACAGGCAGGC
This sequence comes from Macquaria ambigua, assembly GCA_008360985.2. NCBI lineage: Eukaryota > Metazoa > Chordata > Actinopteri > Centrarchiformes > Percichthyidae > Macquaria > Macquaria ambigua. Next base: position 60,000 of record VMKM01000892.1, read on the forward strand.
AACGACGACTGGAGATGCTGTGCTCCAAACATTATATGAAGTCGTGTTCTGCTTTCACAGAGCATTTCATGTCTCAGTTTAGCACATATAGGACTCTCTTTATGGGCGAGACGCTGACGGTTTACCACTCATTCCCCAAACTGCTTTTCTCCCTAATTCCCCCTCTCCACTTCTCTTCTCCCAATTCCCTCCTCCTCTGCTCACCTATATCTCTGTTGTTTCGCCTCTGCCACTGAAGGAGACAGTTTGAACGGCATATTTACATAAATGTCTTTTCAAAGTGGGGAACAAGCTATTTATATCCAATGACAGAGCCTTATTACATCAACATTAGAACAAATTGTTGGCATGAGGGAGTGACAGCATGAGAAACAGTGTGGATTCTGATTAGACAGCAGTCATGAACCCCTCCAATGATGTGATTCGTGGCTAAAGTCAAGGCGGTGGCTGGTGCTGGTTACTAGCTATGTCAAAGTTTTTTTAAGGATTCAAAGTAGACATACATGAGTGTGTGGGATTTGACAACAAAAAGGAAATCTTCCCTCACATGGCTTCAGAAGGCCTGCCAGTAGTGGGCGCGCACAGTGTCATGGCACCGGCAGGAGGAGGGTACTGTAAACAACAATATAATGAGGGGAGACTTCCACCTTGTTGGCAGCAGCGCAGACTGAAATAGCAGAATGCCGGAGGAGACCAGTCACTTCCATTAAGCCACCTTCTGTACTCTCTGTGCTTTTAGGCAGCTCTGAAGAGGCGCAAGGGCCATTGTGGCTAGTAAATAAAGAAACTGTGACATCAAAAGATACTGGCTTTCTTACACCATTAGCACTGATGATTTGTTTATTACAGATCTAATATTAGAAATCCAACTCCACTTCCAGGGACAGTGGCATTTTTCTGACTGGTTGGCTTGGACTGTATTATACCAGGTGCTCGAGTGGATGATATAGTACAGCCTGGCAAAATATGATTGTCCCCTTCCCAGTTGTGTGTGAAATTATTTAGTCTAGAGGGGGAAAAAAAGGTCCCATCAATTGATGGCCCCGCCTGGCAAGAACACACACACGGCCCACTGGAGAATTGTTTTCCCATTTGCTCCTGTTACTTTTTTATTGTATAGTTTTTTTTTTCATGGGCTTTTTGTCTTCAGCCACATGAAATTGGATAGAGAGACTTTTGATCACACCATGTGTGAAGTAAATATAAAGGAAAGGGCTTCTATATTGCTGCAAAGAGTGGATGATAGTTGCCAGCAGAGAAGTTAAAGCTGATACAAAGATAGATAGGAGGATTTGGGGGGGAAATATGAAAACAGATGAAGATGAAAAAAAGAAGAGTAAAAAGAACTTCAGAAAAGAACTAAAAACTGAGAAACAGAGCAGCAGCAGAGCCGGCTGGCTGATGTAAGATCGTAAAAGTTAGAAAGGTCTAGTGCAGCACAAATTAATGGGAATGGCTACCCTTTAGAATAAGGTCCATGTAATATTTATTTGGCTTGGCTGCTACAGGGTGCAGGAGAGCAAGGGCCACTGCTGCACACATAGCAAGAGCCATTTGGCCATAATACCACTAACAATGGGGGGCAAAAGATATATATATATATGCAGCTCTGGCTGGGCTAGTCAAGCAACAAAAAGCTCTGGGCAGAGGGTGGTGAAGTGCAGCAAGGGACCTATTAGAGTGTAGGGGCAACATGTAACGCACAGGAAAAGCACAGGGAAGTTTGGGATGCAAGTTCACTGTCGCACACTTGTCTCTGGGGGTGGGTTGAGGGGGTCAAAGGTTGAAGGATAGCTTGCTGAGATTACAAGTATGACTCTAAAATTAAAACTTTAACTTACAGAATTTGGCATATTTCTGCAGTGGCTTAATGCCCAGATATTATGCCATTGGGAATATTGAATGGCCCAAACCACATATTGATGAAGCACATGGTGTTGGCTAGGAGTGGTGTATTGCTGAGTGAAGCCTCACTTCACTGGCCAAGTAACACTGCAAACAAGAAAGCTGAGAGCAAGCAGCCCAGGGTTAAATGAGCCGCTAAGCCTTTAATGCAGCCACTGGCAGAGAGCAGTACTCATTGCTAGAAAAACAAAGGGGGGACGCAGGGCTCATTAATAAAAGAGCTTGTGATTATTAAAATGCAATTAATTCTCATCCTGCCACTTGTGCCCTCTCACTTTGTCTTGGAGATCAGCAGGGCAAAGGGCTGTGATCACATAAAGAAGCTTCCCCTCTCTTCATCTCTCCATCTCTTTTGTTCTCATCTCCTTTTAGCCCGTCACTTTTCCCTGCACTTCCTAAATGTGTCACATGGGAGCTAAAGAAGTGTCAGGGAGATTTCTTAACTAGTGTAAAAATAGCCGGGGCTGTGGATTATTTTCATTGACTGTGTGAGCACAAATGAGAGGTGTGATGTTTGCGGGCTGTTGCATAATTACCAGCAGTCATCCATCATTGGTCGCTGTGTCCCCTCTGTAAACAACCCTGATTAATGCAATCGGATCAATGGAAAACAAGACGGCAGCTGCAGGTTGTTGCCATCAGTCTCTATTCAGGCTGTGTGGTTGCTGCTGCGGCAGTGAGTACTTGAACACAGTTGTATAATTATTATGTCTAAACCCTAATCCAAACTACTTCAGAGAGCGAAGCTGATCATCAGTCTGCAGTGCACAATGATGACAACATTTCTATCATGACAATCAATTCAATTCAGTTTTATTTATATAGCGCCACATCATAACAGAGGTTATCTCAGGGCTCTTTTCATATAGAGCAGGTCTAGACCGTACTCTTTATAGTATTATTTACAGAGACCCAACAATTCCCACCAATCAGGAAATGAAAGATGAGAAATGCTTGGTTTTCTCTGACTGTGTAGAAGTGGCACAGAGATCAAGATGTCTCCTCAGACCACTGATAAAAATGTGTGCTCTCTCAGAAGTCTGAGGTGCTTAAAATAGAAGGAGCATCTGACAAACTGAATACGTTGCCGAGTAAAATGAATTCTCTCATTCCTGTTCATGTTCATCACAAACACTTCTACTCCATGCCGCAGCATGAACTAAAAATGATACAACACCGCTATAAGGCATGTTTCATTTTGTTTCTGTTGCATTCTGCATGAAACCAGAGCATTGTGTGGTCCAGCTAACATCCCCAATGTCACTCAGAATCATCCCCAACTCATGCTGGCCACGCAGCAAACCCAGCAAGCTTTGCCGCCATGGTTGTTAAGCTAACGAGCGCTCCGAAGTCTGATGCTGGCCAGAGGGCTCGAAGCCGGCCAAACAGGAACGATCACTGCTAGCCAATGTGATGGCCAAAACAACAGCACCACGGCACGATAGGGCCACAGGCAGTTCCTGGTTTGTACAGTAGACGACAACAGAACCAGCCGTGAGTCATGCAGTCATACATGGGGGCAAGCCACTGAAGACAGCATTTGTCAGGGTCGCTCAAGCATATGTATTTAGAGTGTTGAGCTTGTAGGGATCAGGGGTAACTGCAGGGTGTGTCAGCAAGTCAAAGTTTCCTGCGAGGGATTGAATGTGATAATGTGTGTGAGCTAACAACACAGTAAAATGCCATGAGAATTAGGGTTTAGATGAGAGGTCACAATGTATTTATGTTCATTAAAACATCACTGTAGCATTCACAGAACAAGATAAATGTAACACTGAGCAGAAAAAAATACCTTGTATTATAGAACAATGCTGTGCCCTGAATATGCCATGTTGCCTTTTTTTCATCTCAGCCCTGACTCAACTAAACAGCGGAACCTGAGCTACTATGTTAGTCGAGTTCCATAACAGTAGATCCCCTTTTACAACAGCATCATATTCTCTTTTACGAGGTTTGACAGAACCTGCCACCCTCAAGTATGGGATACAGTAGTGAATGCCAGCTCTGTGATTCAAATTCCCTGGAAGAGAACATAATTATGAGCAGCTAGCGCTCTGGGCTTTTGAGGTCACGAGTTTCTGCGAAGCCACACACATCCATGCATCCACAAATGCACACTCACAAGCACCCATGAGAGAAAAGAAAACATAACAGTGGACTGCAGTCCAATTAAAATGGGCTCAAGGAAGAGCCACACTCAGCCTCCTCAGCGTCTCATTCTCGGCTCAGCAGCCCCACTCTGAGGAAAGAGGGACGACGCTGGTACAGAGTGTCGTCAAAAAGAGGGGCGCGAGAGAAAGAGATTGTGGAGGGGCAAGGGAGAAAGAGAAAACAGAAAATGCAGGGATGAGGGTGGATAGCAGATGATTGAAATTGATTTTTCATGCAGAGCAGCAGAGGAGGATGAAAACACAACCAGAGACCAAATGCTGACCAGGGGGAATTGTAATGCCTGGCTTCTTTGTGGATTCAAATGGAAAAGAGGGGGATAGAAAAAGTTGTCTCCATAAAATTCCTGCTCAGTAAGACAGACAGATGCTGTAATCAAAGTGGGAATATGTGTACGTGCAGTATGAGTGTAGGTCTTACTTATGTTCATGATTAGCATTTCACTACCAGGTGATGGACCTCAGGCAACCCCCTGTTGTGAACCCATCTGGGAAAGCACATTGTATGTGAACACACTGTACTTCACACAGAAGTATGCATATACTGGTGCAGGCGCATACAGCAATGAAACTATGTAAAGAGGATATGCATTTTATTCATTAAAAGTAAAACTACAGAAAATACCCTGCAGGACTGTTATTTTATGTGTTGAATGGCTGTCCTTGAATGTTAATAATAATGTTAATAATGCAATTTGAAAATGCCATGGAAATCAGGATTGGGTCATCACCATTGGTAGGTTGAACTTTCACTAAATATTATTTCTACTAAATAATAGTATAAGCATTATACCAAAAAAAGGGAAACAAATGACAACTGTTTTGGCTTTTTGGACTAGCATATATATATATATATATATATATATATATATATATATATATATATCATTTTATTTACAATTAAATTAACACAATTAAATTTATTGTTATTTTCTTATAATGTGACTCTGACCTTTACCAGCCAACCATGTGTCAGACAAGAAATTGCAATCTGAAATTAACTGAAAAAGATCTTAAGATGTGTGCACTGTCTTAAACAGAAGCACGCATGGACCAAACACACTTCATTTCAAACAGTTCTTGCACTATAATTGCCGAAAAATAAAGCAAAATGACAACCAAAAAATAAGACAACCATATGGCATCATCACCTGAAAGCCATTTCCTCCTCTGTACTGTGCTTAAAGAAAAAAAAAAAAAATCAAATCTGAAATTGGAACATGATCCAGAAGAAAATCCCTGAAGCCAGTGGACGCAAAAATGTTCTTCCGGTAATCACTAACCCATTGATCAGCGTTTTTCTTTGCTTGCTTTCAAAGTTATTGAAGACGACAAAAAAAAAAAAACGACTTTAGCATCTATTGAACAGACAGTATCGAACTAACTTCACAACATGTAGGTGGAAAAAGCAAAAGCAGCTGCGATATATTTTGTTTTTGCCAGTGGAGAACTAACAATCAGTCAATATATATGGATATTTTATTAGCATCTCTTTGTGTTGTGTTATATCTGTATCCAGCTAATTATCCATGACGTGTATAGATTTAAAACACACACACACACACACAGCTGATGTTGGTGTTAAAAGATGGATTTTCATGTAACCTCAGCTACAGTATAAGAGTGGGGAGGTGATAGGTGTTTCTTAGGTGTACTGTAGGTTATGAACTGAGACTACATGACTTTCTTGCTTCCTACATTTGTGGGAGGTGTGTGTGTGTGTGTGTGTGTGTGTGTGAGAAAGTGTGAGAGCTTGCTCTTCCGGTCAACCTTGCAGAGGAGAGCAGTACATGCTGTGCACGATAGATACATCTCCCACACACAAACATGCTGCCCTGCTTTCCTGCCGTGCAAACAGACCAGAGCTCCTAATTGGACCATTGGGGGTCTAAGTGTGTGTGTGTGTGTGTGTGTGTGTGTGTGAACGACAGATAAGAGAAGAGAAACAAAGAAAGAGAGGGATCCATTTTCAAAAAGGTGCTGTTAAAATTTTAATTTAGGTCTTAGATTATAGCATCGGTGGTGGTGAGGGGTAGAAGAGAGTGAGCGTAATGGGAGGGAGAGTGTGTGTGTGTGTGTGTGTGTGTGTGTGTGTGTTAGAGAAAACTGTGACGGCCAAAAGATAAAGAGAGAAATGCAGCGTCAGCATGGCTGCTTTCCCGGCGAAGAGACTGGCACGGGAGCACCATGGGATAGTTTGATGACGTGTGTGTGTGTGTGTGTGTGTGTGGGCAGGTGATCTGGAGGACAATATCTATGCGAATGTGCGTTTGTTGTACCTAAATTGTATATCACAATTATAAGGAGAACATATTGAGCTTTGAGGACGTCTTCTTTGGATTTACATATTTTTTTATGTTGGTTTGAGTGTGTGAATATATGTGGTGTGCAAGTGCGTGTTGCAGTTTATGTGCCAACCCCATGCCCCCTCTCTCCTCTGCCATCTGTGCTCCTGACATGGCTCCTTAGTGCCGGTAATGAAGAGGAACGCCCCCACCCCGCTCACACACACTTTACACACTCTATTCTCCCTTTCTGTCGTCTCCTTGACTGTCTCTCTAACAATCTTTTCCTCCTTCAGCATGTTCTCTTTACCCTCAAATGACTCTGCTGCACTGCAAGCACACCTTTAACACACACACACACACACACACACACACACATAAATCCACAAACAACTGATCTTTCCCAGGTATCTCTTCTTTTGAAACACCTCTCTGAACTGCATCTCCTCTGAATCCGCTTGACTTGCTATTGATTTTTTTTAAACAGAGCCTCACAGCGTGTTGCCTCTTAAGTTCAAATGGCTGAATGCTCTCCTCCCACCCAAATGAACAAATCCTATAAATACAGCACATCTCATTGCTGTGCTGAAAGGGACCCCAGAAGTGTTCTGCAACACACACTGATAACCTACCTCGACCCACGATTACACATATTTTCACATGTTCCCACATGCCCAGTGGTTTGGCGTGTTTTTGAGGACACTGCATTGACTTGAATGTATTCTTTGGTGGCTTTACCTTAACTGCTACATTCCTAACCCCAACCCTTAACCTAACATTAACCATAATTGGAGCTATCTAGCAGAGATTCAGGAGCAGGACCACACCTCAACTGACACACTTCCGGGATTCCTATAAATACCCACCTAACCCTCTGCCCCTCTTTTCCATAGGGTCCTGAGGGGGGTCCGTCGTGCCCGGGTGCTATGGCGGATTCCCTACCAAAGCTTCCCCACAACGCAGACCGCAAGCCGAAGAACTACAAGCAAGCTTCAAGCCTCGCACACCAATTATTTTTCATTAATAAATCGTTTAAGCGTATCTCGCTGATGGTGTGGTCCTTGTTAGTGAACTGCTATATAACTGCTTTTGAACCTCGCATGCCTCAAGCTAACCTCAATTAGACAAAAAACATATTTCATCGCACTGAATGCAAATGAAGTTGAATAGAATCGCAAATTCTGTGGCCTACAACTAAAACACACAGCAACCCCACAAAGGCATTATCAAATACAACCTTAATCCTTAAGGGTCCCCCAAAGCGTTTCACAGGTTGGTCTCATTCACACACACCAATGGCAACGGAGCTGCCATGCTGCTCGCCTCCATCAAGAGCAACTTTGGGTTCAGTGTCTTGACACTTCGACATGTGGACAGGAGAAGCCGGGGATCGAACCGCCAACCCTGAGATTAACTGAAGACCCGCTCCACATCCTGAGCCACAGCCGCCCACTACTATCCCTTAATGTAATGAGAAATAAATAGGTGAGTAAATCATGACCTCCAGTTGGCAATCACAATGAGGAACACATTCACAAATATTTACTGTTTCTTAAAACTGCATGATTGAGAAGGTTTATATTCTAATATGGCCATCAACTGATTGCATCTGTATGTCAACTATTCTGCAGCTAGTAAGGTGGACAGCTTATCCACTTGTCATAAGTGTATTTATTCGCCTAGTCTCTACTGAAAACAAACACCCACTCACACTCCATCACACCCTTGTTTACGCTCTGGACCGTTTTGAGAGCAGTAGTTCAGGAGATTTTTGGACGCCATGCCTCACCAAACCCCAGGTCCAGTGCCCTTTTCCTCACTCCTGCCTCTGATGAGTTCTCCCTTGTGCCAGCTTGGCCTGGAGCAGATGGGTTGGTTCAGCATGGCATCACACCAGCCGACACAGTGGCATGTCAAACAGGCGGTCACAGGCCTAGGCAAGCCAAGCACAGCCATACTGTACCGCCATATGGGAATAATGTGCGCTGAGATCGCATTGGATAGGCAGACAGTGTGGGATGCATGGCCTGATTTGACTGGAAATCAGAATAAATAGATACAAACGCGAGAGTATATGTGCAAATCTGAAAGTACACGCACGCCAATGACTATTTACCAGACTGTAGCCAAGGTCTCAAACTTACATGCAGCAAGCAACATTGCTCACACACTCAGATGTTCACACACACACAATCCTCTCTACCCAACTGATGACAGTCCTAGCTGCAGACACACATCATGCACTCACACACTTCCCATCAGACACACTCACAATCACACACAATCCACTCTATCCATCAGACAGCAATAAAGGGCACACACGTACACACACACACACACACACACACTCCTACAGTGCAGTACACTCACCAGCCCTGGCACTCGCTCTCTTTCACACACCGACACTGACACACACACGCCCTCCCCTCTGTCCTCTGCAGACGGTGATGATGGCCTGTGTTTGGGAGGTTAATGGCTGTTTGCTCCTCGCAACCTTCACACTTGATTACTCCAGTCGACTGGTGTCTGGACGGCGGGGCCACAACTCCGGGACACCAAAGCCCTTTCTGCCACCACTCTAATATGCTAACCACGTTCATTAGGAATGTTAATGCGATATTGAGGACGCCGTGTGATATGTGTCATATCCCTTATTAAAAGCAGACAGTCTGTCAAAGTGGGAGAAATCCTCAGTGTTCTTGTGCTATTTGTTAAATTTCCAAAACAAACCACGGCAAGAGAAATGATTTATCACTGTCTTTAATAAACAAGGACAAAACAAAAGTACATTTTGACAGGTGAGAGGGCAGACCATGTTTCCAAGAGTACTTAGTAGTATGCAGATCACATGTTAATTCATTAAGTTCATTGTCTGATTTCCATTTGAAAGTGAGGTAATGTTATGCTCCCTGTCTCATTTGGGGGATTACTATAAACTGCAGGAAACGACACACTCATCTGTTGTGTTGCAGTTTATAGCCCGGGCGCTACTACTTCAAACACTGCGTACAATATCTGTAAACCATATTGGCTCACTTGGTGGCATTAAAGCAGCACAATCAGTCATTGCAAACAAATCTTTCCCTCTTTATTTGGAGAACCTCTAGATTGGATGCACAGACTGAAGTCTGCAGTTTAATAGTTCCTGTAATATTTCACTGATACACTAAGAGAAACTCACTGTTGAGTATAACGACAAAAAGTATGTAACTATATAATACAATAAATTAAAATATAAGATGAGGGTCAATAAAGGTTGGATGAATCTACAATATATAAGTGAGTGACTGAGTGACAAGGAAACACTGTAGAAATGTTTTAAATATCATATTGATGTTGTAAATGAAAAGATTAGAAATTGTTAAGATCACTGTCACAACACTTTTCAATAGGACTGTAACAGTTGTAACTGTACTTGTGCCGAACCGTCACGGTACGGGGTTCACGGTACGGTGCATGCAGCCAGCGCAGATTACACAGTAAGTAGATTGATGCACGTAATGAGAAACCAAACAAGCGCGAGTTCCGCCCGGAAACCTTTAGCCGTACCCCGTTAGCAACATGTGCTGATGTTAGCATGTCACTGCCCGAACTTGATTTGTTCTGTGCATGTAAGAAAATGCGGCTACTTCCTGTCACCTCTTTTTTTTTTCCTTAAATGCAGAAATTAAAAGCTTCAATTGAAGTCACACTTCATGTTGATAAGTGGAATGTATACTTGCCTATTGTGACCTATTGCCTTTTGGGAAACTGGTTGTTCAATGTCCATACAGTGTGACACAGAAATGTTTGAAATGTTCCTTATTTTTATTCTTTCACACTTTCACTACTGTCTGAAAATAAAATAAAAGAAACCTTAGGCATTTGTTATTTTTTTCCCACTATACCGAACTCGCACCGAACAGCGACTCCTAATCCGGGGCTATGAACCAAACCGTGACTTCTGTGTACCGTTACACCCCTACCTTCCAATATACATGTATTTTCTCTGTCCTTATAGGAATATTATACAGGGCTTGAAATGATAAACTAGTTGAATAATAGTGTTCTGGAATAATATTTTTTCTAAAATTGTACAATACATGCTAATAGTGTGTCCCACCAGTATAATGCCTACCTCTAACACACCAAACCAAACCTGCAGACTATAAGATTTATTTATCAAGGGGTAGCCTCTTTGGCTTGTTTCTGTAAAAACCCTTTTCTTTACATCCTGAATGGATGAAGGTGAGATAAGGGAAACTCAGATATTTAAGCAGTGAGTTACTGATGGTGATTCAAATAGCATCTTTCATGCAGTCCTCCTATAGAGTTTAATTTCCTGCCAGCTCTATGACACACGGATATAATAACCTCTAACAAATGTCACATTTAATTATAATCTCCTGCGCAGAAAGAAATATGATTCCACTTAAGAAACAAAATACTGTAAATGAGCCAGCTCGGAGGTGTATCAGAGATGTCTGATCTTGTATTAAGTCTGTATGCTCAACCAAATGCCACTTGTTTTGACTGAAGCATTATAGTGAACTGCTACTTCACAAATATGAACAAACATTACGTATAGCTGTGATAAAGCTCCATGACATCTCCTTATATGGCTGGTATGTGGACAAAAAAAACAGTTCATTATTGTTAATTAGTAAAGCTCCACTTTCTCAGTCTGTTACTGCTGGTGGTGATGATAATGCTGGTCTGTTTGTGCTGCAGCTAATAAAAATAGCTTGATTACTGATATTTCAGGATGATTAACGACATGCAGGTGCCATTAACTTATAAGCATGGCAAACCAATAAGTACATCCATCAGCCCCAGGAAACTGCAAAATCAACATCTTGATAATGTGAACTTTGAACAGTAGAGCAGTCTTAGGCTAAATAGACACAGACTGAATACATTTCATGCAAAATATGTGCGAGTGTTTAATCAATGGCCACTCTAATACTCTCGAAGTTGTTGAGAAAAACAACAAAACCTACACAAGACTAACAGAGAGTACAGTAAAATATTATTTCAGCACAGCAATGAACCATAGACTGTATATAAAGATGGACGACATGACAGCTCCCCAAAAGTGAAGCCAAAACATCTCGATCGCCCCCTGGTGGCTGGCTGCAGTATAGGTCATAAACCCCGCCCCCTCCATGTTAGCAGATGGGACATGGGCCAAACTGAAAAATCACGTCAAATAAACTTTTCCCAAAGTTTCAAACTAAAAACACTGCATCTTCAAATAAATAAATACATAAATAAATATCACTGCTTGAACTGGCTAACTGCAGAAGTCACATGACAAGACAATTTTCTTTTTAAAAAATGTCAGCATTTCTGGGTTCGTCATAGAAATCACTGTACTTTGATACAAGCTTTGTGACTGATTCAGGATTCAATAAAGTCTAGTAAATATGTAGAATGACAGTCAACACCCTGTCATTCTCAGGTTTGTACATCATACTGGATTTTTCTTGTTTAAACAGCACTGCCATGCCTGCATTTAATTTAATCAACTCACTTGGTATCTATTTCTGACTTTTTTTTTTAACACAGCTTACTCTGCAAGGTTGCAAAAGGTGTCAGCTGATAAGGTGTTCATGTAACAGAACAGAAATGTGTCTTCTTTCTGGAGGAGCCTTCTCGACATACTGCACACTTTAATGATTCAGTCTGTTGAGAATTATACAGGCTTTTCCAGCATTCTTGGCATAAAAAATCTTTAGTTTGTTTAAGAAGAATGTGACAGGTTCATTTCTAGAGTTGAAAGGGTGTGCTTGCTTAGTCAAAATGACGAACAGGCCTTTGGAAAATAAAATACATTGCTCATTGTTTAGTCCTTTATGTGAAATATGAATCACACTGGAATGTCTGTAGGTGATTTTGACTGATGGTGGTTTGTTTTCTCGTGGTTAGGTCTTGGTTCATAATATCTGTGAATTTTATAAACATGTACATGAGTCATGGTGTGCACAGACAGACTGTGCATGCCACAGACATATTTCTCATTTGGGGAATCTTACTAAACAATTTTGCTTTGCATTTGTATCTGGTATTGACTTTGCCTAATTAAATCCACTGCGTCCTTTAAAGGAGGAAAAAGTAAAAAAAAAAAAAAAAGTGCAAGTAAAGCATAGGGGTACATTTAAAATAATGCAAATGCACATACAATGATAATTTATGTAATTTCCTTGTGGCAAATGCAGTTTACATTGGGCAGTTTTCCGCATATGACGATGGAATGCACAGTTTTAAAATGCTTAAAATATATTACACCTTTTTTCTAATGGAAAGAAGCCCTAATAGATTTGCTCCATGATGACAAAAAACTGCTCCCCATAATCCAGAAACCTGAGCTGTTGCTTATATATGTGGCTGAAATTGAATTTACAGAGGTAGGACTATGCAAATAATGCCTTATTCGGAGACCCGGGGGTGCCATTTTATGATTCATGACCAGTAACTGTGTTAGCTGCCTTCATTGACTTTCAGATTCGGAAGTGTCTTGTTTAAAGATGAGCCGAGCAATGGCTAAATTGGAAAGTGTGTGTTTTGGCCGAGCCACATAGGCCAATACTACATACAGTACATTATTTGGATAGAGTTTTTTTTTTTTATCCTTGTTCTTTTTTTGCCTCAGTCACTCTGCAGGCAGCATTGCAGCATAATTTACCAAATGGTTATTATATACACATACCATATATGGGAATGGAAGTAGAAATTACTCTTCTACTGCTGTGGAATGTGGTTTATGAGAGGGCTGAGGGTTCTTCGATGGAGTGACCCATATGGACTTGTTATTTTTATGTAAAAGCAAAGGCAGATAGCAGCAATAGTTACATAAGGCTGCAAAAGTTAATGTGGTTTCTATGGCAAGAGACAGGATTTACTTTGCTCTTCAGAGTTATCAGGATAAGACCTCCTTTGACGATAATGCCATTTGGCTCCTATCTTAAGATATCATATTTTCCATCTTAAAGGAGTGCAGGCCATTGCTGCAGATCTAATGAAAAGCTGTGTATGTGTGCGTGCGGGTGTGCCTGCACGCATGCCATCTAAATGGCAGCCATCTGCTAACAGCAAAGATGCCTTGATGGAAATGAAAGATATGAGCAGATAACGCTGATAAAAATACAAGGAGACATCTACATGAAGACCCTCCTCCGTTTATCGCTCTTTTTCCTCTTCTCTCTCCTCATTTCGCTGTTGCTCCTGACTATCTTACCTGTTCTTTCATTCCCCCACGCACCTATTTCCCCATATTTTTCCACCTTTAATCTATCAAGTGTTGCCCCCTGTAAAGTAGCTCACCTTGTTCTACTGTATGTGTTGTACGTCTGAGAACAGAGGTATGTCTTGGAGGAGGGTGGAGGGGTTGGAGGGATGTATTTGTATGGGTGCATGAGAGGGATTAGGAAATAGTAAGGGTGGGGTCTGGCAGTCAGTTGAGGCCACTGTCACATGCTGACACAACAGCGAAACAGGCCCCCTACGGCCACATCCAAAACATCTCCCACATGGCGCCGCATCACACACAGGGACAAAAAAGACGGGAGGTGGCAGAGTTTGTGTAAGAGTACCGAACTGTGTGTGGGGGTGTGTGGTTATGATGGCGAGGGAGTGGTTGATGAGAGAAGAGGAATAAGAAGAAGGGAGGGGAGCAACAAACAGATTATGACCCCCAGCCATGATTATCTACGCCTGCCGCTCTGACCCCCCGTGCCAATTACAGAGATAAAGCAGCCTGTGTGTGTGTGTGTGTGCTCGCACGCAAGTGTGTCTACTTTTCTCTTTCTCTGAAGCAAAATGAGTGTGTGATTATTGCTCGCACACAGACATTTGTATTCACTGCTTGCTATCAGGGCCACACACTTTCTCTTTCCCACTGTTCTCACCCCTGTGCAGAAGGGGGGCGCTGGTGCTTTAGCATCCATGACAAGATAACCTCTGTTGATAGCTTCTAGAATTGCAGATGGCCGCCGCAGGAAGACCTATTTGAGTCGGGAAGATGTTGAGAGGACAGCAGATTGATTTTCGAGAAGCATGAAATTAATCATACATTTTACCCGTCCTCTCCAAATTTTTAGAGCTCCCTTCGGAGCTTCAAACACAGGCGACTCCCTTCTTCCCTTTCGTACTGCCATCTGCACCCTCCCTCCTTGCTTTTTTCATGCTCACCCTCCATCGTGTGCTTCTTATCAGTTTCCTTTTTTTTTTTTTACCTCCCCCTCCTCACATCTCTCTCCCTCGCTCTTTAGAAAAAGGTCCCGGGGGGGATGCTGATTTATGATTTGAACTGCATTTTACAGCATGCTGTGGCAGGAGGGTATGGTCCCATGGGATAGCCATCAGTCCTGCAAGGCAGTATGGGTTTCGACAGCTCCAGGCTGCTGCCGGTTCACTCATTAGAGTCTCTGTAATGAGTCCAGATCTAACCTGTGGCCGATGCCACGTAGCGCTGAAAATAGGCAGACTGATCACTGACTGAGGCTATGCCGGCGAGGCAGCCACATCCCAATTCAACACAAAGGTCCTGTCCTCTATGCAGTCGTTAAGATCGGATCAATTTCGACAACTGTGTTTTGTTTGTTGACAAAATTCTGTGAAAAATAGATATAAAGGGAGCTCGTCCCCAATGTGGACATGGAAAATCTTTTTCTATTGATGGAGTCAAAAAATCCTTTGCACTTCTGCACTTGGGCACTTAGACAGAATACAAAACTTTGTAAGTTTAAGTTTATTTGTTTAAATAGTGATTGCAAGCTCCCCTTGCATCTAGCCTTTATTGAGCTTTTGGGCTTATATGTTTATTTACTATAATAGAGATAGAGCAAGTTTGTGCTACCTTCTACTAAAGTGCCAGATTTCTGTGCAATAGCAGATTGTTAGTCTACTAATACTAAAAAGGTTACAAACAACTGTTTACCTTTTCATGAAAAGCTTAGAACCAGCAACACTAAAAGACTTCTAAGATCCACAATAAGTTCTTGAATCTCATTCGCCAGTTTCTTAAATGCTGAAAAACTAGACTTACTGTGACTGTGATTTCACAGTAGAACCTCAAGACTAATCAGAGAACCCCCCTTTTTTTTTTAATACTGCACAGTCATCATCACCGTATATTGGTCTCACCAGGCAAAATATCTCCAGACATGCATTTAAGATAAGGGAGTGTTAACAGAACGCCTAATGTCTGCAATCAAATCTCTCCATCATCATTACAGCGGAACACTCACACACACGAGGAGAACAGCAGCAATGTATTTCAGCAAACCATTTGCCACATTGAATTGTGGCCACTAGGGGGTGTCTAATGGATAAGTAATTCTTATTCTATTAGTCACCTTAAGATAATAAAGCAACCAGCAATACAAACACACATCCACAAAACTGTGAAGAAAGTAAACCCAAATAAGAATGAATTGCTCAAGACTGAAAACTAACTGGCCACTACAGCTGGATTGGGTAAGTGTAGGCTAAGTAACAACTTGTTACTAATAAAGATGGCTTCCACCACTTGGCTGCCAAGGTGGAGTCCCTGAAATTAAGAGACTGGGATTCGTACAGTTTTTAAAGAGTTACATTCAAGCACTTTTCAAGCGCTTTCAAGGTACCTAAATCAAAAATATCCAGACTCTCGAAGCCTTTATCATCACTTCTAAATTGTTACTATAAATGCCAGGAGACAACAAACAAAAATGACAATATAGGGATTGTTTCATTTCAAATATTAAAATATTTTTGGTTTCCATGAGTGATTGAGTAGATGATGAAACACCAGATTATGTTGAAAATCAAGCATTTTTTCAAGCATTATATTCAAATTCAAGCATATTCCTAACCTTGAAAACATAACGGTTAAAATTAAGCATTTTCCAAACTTTCAAGACTTTCTGAGTCTGAGGTCCCAGAGGGCATTGACCAAGACAAGTCTGCCACCCTCCTGTCCATCTTGCTCCACAAGCTGTTCAGTGGACCAGGAGGGCAGACGTGGTCTTCTTAAACATGCTGGCTCCCAGTACTTGACCAGGTCCCAGGTGAAAGGACAGAGAATGTACCTTTCTTTTGCTACCTTTTCCAAGTAAATTAATTGAAATTGTGGCCAGGGTACAAGTAGACAGTGGAACATTGGTGTGGATAATTCTTATTAGACAAAAAGGGCAGGAAGGCAATCTCCTCGCACGGTTAGATCTAGTGAGCAGATTGCCTCAGGTGTCTCAAGTTATCAGAGAGCGGAGACAGGAGGGAGAGAGGAGGAAGTGTACTAAAGAAGAAAAACTACAAGGCACAGTGCCATCCTTGTTAGACCTTCTTCATTCCTTCAGCGTTACTTATAACCCCTGCCTCCCCTAATTCCTCATCTCATTCTCTTTCCACTCTTTCATCCGTCAGCGGTCGCCAGAGTCTAAAACATAAATATAATCTGCATCTGTTTTCTTATTCAGGATATGCTTTTTGTCTACTACAACTACTAAGATAATAATAATAATAATAATATAATAATAATAACAACAATATTAATAACAACAATAATAATATTATTATCATCATCATTATAATTAATAATGTTAGCATATTTCTTAATCGTAACGCTTATATAATAAAAAATAAAATATATTCAAATGAATAAAATAAATATAATATAGTGCAGGTTCGTATAAGAGTAAAATTCAAGCACTTTCAAGGTACCTAAACCAAAGATTTCCAGACTTTCAAAGCTGTTATATCACATCTAACATGTTACTATAGATGCAATTGTGAGAAATAAAGTTGACAGAATTCCTTTATACCAACAGTAATCATCTGAAAGCAGATGGTCGCCCTCAAGATGTGGAGCAGAATGGAAAAACACCCCCTTTTTCATTTCGGAGCCCATGTCAGTGAATCTAGCTCCGCTCTGCGTCTGGTGTGAGACGCCAGGAGACAACAAGCAAATATGACGACGGGATCGTTTCATTTCAAATATTAAAAGATTCTTGGTTTACATGAGTGATTGTGTCGATGATGAAACACCAGATTATGTTGAAAATCAAGCATTTTTCAAGGAGTGTATTTAAATTCAATCATATTCCTAACCTTGAAAACATAACGGTTAAAATGAAGCATTTTCCAAACTTTCAAGACTTTGTACGCACCCTGGTGCATGTCAATAAACTGCAAGTTTAAAAAGATTTGTTTTTAATTCTTAAGTTTAAAAGGAGGCAACAAAGATTTACAGTACTTCTCAGTCATTCTGCAGCTTTGGTGTCACACTGGCAAATGCTCGGTCCCCACTTGGTTACTAATCTAGACTTTGAAATTGACAGTAGAGTTTTTTTCCGATGACTGTACGTCATTTATACATATGGGCAGAAACATAGGTTGAGGCCATGCCGCTTACTATAAGTGATGAAAAGAATCTTGAATAAGAGTCTAAAAACGGTTGACAGCCAGTGAAGAAAGAGCAAAAGGGCTTTAATGTTTCTTAACCAACTTCAGAGTCATAAATAATAACTAATGGCATCTAGCAATTACATATTATTGTATTTGTACTTGAACTTTGCTTTCTTTCAAAGCAACTGGCATCGGCTATGTGACATTATGGCAGAAATTTCTACCATCGCATTAACACTATGCATAGCGACAGAGCTAGAGGTCACAGTGCATCGTAATGTAAACATTAGCAGTAGCAATTTATCATGCATGGATGTTCCCACTTAAACACACTCACCCTCGCACAGTCCATTCCAGCTGTAGCCACGAAAAAGTTCTGATTACATATTCCTTTGAAGTTCATATAGGCTTCAAAGCACTTCTTTATTGGGTCATTTCTGTTTAACATTTTAAGAGGCATTTGGTTCATTCCCATGAAAACATGCAAAGAGCAAAATATGATAAAATGTGTGGAAATTAAATGAAGTTGCATCCATGTAGGAGATATTTATGTGTGTGTTTTCTGTCTTTTAAAGATGATTTGTGTGTGACAGCACACTATTTCTAGGAAACTGCCAGGAAGGTTGCTTATATCCAATGTGTTCAAATACTGTATGTTTTCTCACTGGTGCTTAGCAGTACACTAGTTTTGCAGAGACAACTGTTAATTATATTTAAACTTGTTAACTACTGGGAAATATGCAATTAATTTCTGTTGTCCATCGCTGAACTAGATGATTGCTTTAAACGTAAATCTATTTATATCAAATGACATACCCATCTCTGGGGGTGCACAGATCTAAGGCATTATGTTAATAACATACTCCTCTTATTGGCTCATTTCATCACATTTGGCCTGGAGTTTTGGAGGATAAAATGAACATTAAATAAAAAAGGGCTATCCTCCATTGGAGCATTAAATTGCCTTTAAAAATCAAATCCCAATCCAAGCATCTCCAAAATAAATGTTATACAGTGTAACTCTGATACATGCTCAAACTTTACAAACTGTAGGATGTTGTGCGTGCTGAGGGCTACTTCTAGTGCCTACTGCATATCTATCTTTGACATTTATTTGGCTGAGATAGGACGTGATGACTCATGATTTAAGTGAGTGATTGGAAACTCATTCAAATTCAATATCTGTGAGTCACTGAGACAGTAAGAGAACCATCTGCTTGGAGACAGGTGAGAAAGAGCTGGGGCAGCAGTTAAGAACCCAATTCAATACAAATTAGACTGAACAAACCATCCATTCAAATACAAAATGGCCATGACACCTGCTGTCTTGGAACACGTGTACTATACCCGCAGTGAAAACACTTACAGGACTACATGAACTGTGCTACATATTTCAGTAGTCGTGACTGTGCAAATCACATGGGGGAGGAGGGTGACACCTGACAACCTGGGTGGACGCAGTTAAGACTGAGGCGGGTGACAGCTTCAGTGACAGAGATATGCTGCGTTTGAGTGTGGGTGGGCAAAATCTCAGATTAATTTCTCTGCCCACAATATGTGTCAAGTGATGCATGCATCTGTGAATGCATGTGTGCGTCCATGTGCATCTGTGTTTGTGGGCGTTCACATTATTGTGGCAGCATTGGATAGAAATGTACTGCTACTATTAGTCATCAGTGTGCTATTCTTATTGGTCTGTGATATTGTTAAATAAAAAGCTAAATTCACTTATCTGGGAAGTTTCTCAATTATGGGATATTATAGGTCAGTTTAAGAACAGTTTTTACTAAATAAAAATCAGTAAGATTTTGTTTAACTTCTTACCTTACTGCAGTGATGTATAAGTGTACCCCAGGACCCTGTGACATCACTGTTTAGTGTTGTAGAGAAACAACAGTCGAAACAACAGTGTTTCACTGCACTCTGTTTTTTCACCTCTGACCAAACCCAGCAACAGGTGTGGTTGGGTGTGACATAAACTTGGCTTCATATTTCAGTAGGCTTGACTGTGACAGCTGCCACGCCCAACAGTGATGTCACAGTATACTGATATACCTTGGAGTACACATCACTGCAGCAAGGTTAGAAGTTAAACCACTGAAGGTCAGCTAAAGCAAGATTCTCAGGGGTGTAAAGTTACTCTTTAAGGGCCTAGTGGCCCTCTGCTATTAACCTTTTAATAGTACTGATGCATCTTTCCATGTAAGTTAGCCATTCTGACAGGCAGAGCAGGTAGTAAAATATAATATTAGTTTGAGAACATAGTAGTACAGATTACTGTGTGTTCACAGATAGGAGTCAACAGATTTAAGAATCTTTAACACGCCTAGTATGTACACAAGTGAAAAATGGCATCTGAATGCTATCCCCCCCAGTGTCTGTGACTTGCTCTGGGATCAGAGTGCTCACCAAAGTTGGTTGGTTTGGTTTAAAATACAGTTTGATTAAAATAAATACACATCAGCGAATGAATATTAAAACAAATTAGCTGAACAGCCACATAAAAATGCGCCAATCATTAACATTAATAGCAGTTTAAATCAATTTTTGCTCATATTATGCTGTATAAAATATTAACCCTGGTGTGCAAGTGGGTTTGAGCCAAATTACCAAAAAGGACAAACTGTAACAAAGGCTGGAGGTGGTTATTTTGTCAGCTCACTGTTGTCATGCACCTCATATTAGCTTTCTGTCCTGCCCTGTTTCTCACGCACTCACTCACTCTCACAAAGATGGATTTTTCAGACTACTCAGAATATATACCAACACATAATAAACTGGAAAACAAAAGTTAAAAGAGCACTTCTCTAATTATCCACAGATATAACACCACAGGGGTACATCTAAAAAGAGCCTGTTTACTTCATGAAGTTCAGAAATCAAAAAATAAAATTAATCAAAGTAATGCCTTCTTTGATTGACTACCAACCATTTTCATATCACATGTGTGATATGAATAGAGGGTTTACAGAGTATTATGTATAAACTTTGACAGTTCTGCTAATAATAACCCAGATAAAAAATATACTATACATTTAATATAATATACATACATTTTTAATTATCTGGCTTGCCCTAAGTTTGCAACACCATATTTTTCTAATTTATCTTAATTGACAGGATACAAGGTTAGCTCATCCTAATTAAGTAAGTAACTATTTTCTGGTTTTTAATTAAGATATTTCAGAGATTATAAATGTTGTCCACCTTGGTGAAGGCTATAGAAGACTGAGACCACATTAAAAATAACTGTGAGAAAAGCACAGAAAATAACACAAACACAGAAAATCTCTCATGTTAAATAACCAAAACTGTTCTAATTACGGCAGAACAATTTGTGATCATGCCAGACCCCATTTCTTATAATAAAAAGCTGATTGAGAAAATGGGTTTTCAGGGCCTTTAATGTGTGCTACTTTCCTAGTCTTATTTGGATAGGTCAAGTACCATGTTTTCACTGCATGGCTATCCAATCATTCCCTGTGCAGCTCAGTATCCCTGGGATTTATATCCATACTGGATGAGTTGGCACCTTACAATTTACATCCAATACCAAGCCCTGTGCCCTTTCTGTAATGAGGCAGAAGGTAGTTTGCATCCCATCACAGACTTGCAGTCAATCTTTACCTCTTTCATCGTCTTTACCAGGTGTTTAGTTGCCTACCCCTAACCATAGTCTATCTGTCAGAAATACTATCTTTCCCTAGCTTTGACTAAAGCATAGTTGCCATGCGCTGTCAAACTAATATCAATCCAAAGGAATCCCAAAAAAGTGACAGTTCTTGAGTACATGCACACTGTAGCAGAACACAATGATGACATTGTGACCAAGCCTAACAGGAACTTTCAGTCTTCAGTAAAATATTGGCTACTGGTTAACATATAGGAGATGCACTGCTAACTGCCTGGCTCTACATTGTCTGGTTGCATCTGTTATTGTCAGGTAACATGAAATTAGAGCATAATTGGCCAATTTGCAGAACACTCATCTAGAGTGATTCAAACGCCTTACATATTGAAAATGTAATCATCACTTTCATCTCTTCTATACACACAGACACAGTGTGTGTCTCAGTGTGTTCTGGAGTGAGTACTTGCAGGCCAAAGGGTATGACATTAGCAGACTGAGTGCTCGCGCCCCACATGCTGACCATATGTCATGCCAAATCTCATCTCATCTAGGGCTAAGAGAAGGTGCTGCCGGCTGCCGAAAGGCCACCTTCCGAACAGATATCATCAGCCTGACACCCTGACCTGAGTGCAGCTGAGGGCTACAGCTCTGCTCCGTATCGTATCTAGTCGTATTAAGGTGGAAGAGCAGGTTCACAATGTACTGCAATAAAAACACAAGGCTGATCCTTTACTTCCTAAGCCTCACAAAGCACTCCAGAAATAAAAAGATAAAAAGTCAACAGCTGAAATATTGTAGTTTTAGCAGCACTGAGTGCTAATGCAATTAGTATGCTAAAGAACTCACTCTTCATTAGGGCCCCAAAATGCAACCAAATTTAATGTACCCCTTCTTCTTCTGATTATTATCTTCTGGTTATTATTAAGTCTTACTGTTCCCCATTGTTCTTTTGGTTTGTGCTTGCAAGTTCTTCATACAGGTTATGATGCAGTGATGTGATGTTAAAGTTACATTAAGTCACTGTTTGCACTAAAGTGGAACAACGGGGGATTTATAACAGTTAAAGGGAAACTCCGGTATTTTTAAACCTGATCAAGATAGAAAATCCTGCTATTCTGTCATTGATATATTGTATCTAAATATGCCCTTTTACTCTAGAAATATTGCCCTGGCTATATCTACAGTAGTCACCTTGTATTCATGTAAGCCATCTTTGGTAGCTCAAGACATTGCATTTTGATTTGTCCTCAACTGTAGAGATCAGGGATATACAGTATTCAATATTTTATTCCACCACTCACTGGCCTTTTCAGTCCATGTGCAGTCAGAATATAAATGTACATATATATTTGGTGACACATTAATTGTGCCACTTACCCATAAGGTTTTGTTCTGTTAGCTAATGCCACCATGTTGAAATAAATGTGAGCAAGAAAACCTATCTGCATGGACCAGCCAGCAGAGAGACTTTGGTACCCTGATTTTCTTACTCGTATTCAAGGCCTTAGTTACCGTGGGGCTCTGGAGGAGGAATCAACCAGCAGATGTCATGGCATTGAATAAATTGTTGTCTGCAGTGCTACCCTGGTTTGCTCCCTCTCTCTTTTTTTTTCTGGTCTCTCTCTCTCTCTCCCACACACAGTCTCTCCCCGTCCTTTATACACTCACACACTCATGTTTTGAGGTCTTTTATACAGTGTGTGACCACAAAGCAGGGCACTGCTGTACAAGGGTGCTCAGTTAACCAAAAAATGTAAAGGTTAAATAAAACATTCCCTTCGCAAAACTGCTAAAACCCAGTGTTCCAGGTCTGTGACAGATTATTGCTCGAGCAGCACCAGTGAATAACCCCATCAATATTTAAAAACAGCCGCTGAATAAAAGAAAAAAAAAAAGAAAGAAAATCAATGACCAAAGTAAACTTTCAATTTCCATTATAGTGGTATGAAGAAAGACTGGCAGCATGTAGAATCTGTGAAAAACTGCAAAACCTCCTGCAACATTTCTCACATTAAAACATACAGATCTGTTGTGACCTCAACCACCGCATAAGATCATTTATAATAAAGTAGAATCCAAGTCAGTTCTAACAAGCCCAACAGAGAAATGACTTAGAACCCTGTGGTGGGATAAAAAGAAAAAAATAGCTTCAGTCTCCATCTCCTCCCTACTGCAAGGAGATCGCACAATCTCCCTGGTGCTTGTACGACATCTAGTGGTCAACCCGGGGTATGGACATCCTCTGAGCATTATTTGAATGTGTGTCATGCCAGTGGCTCCACACATAATAAGTGGTGTAATTCGTCATACACTGAGACCACTTCCATGCCTGGCGGAGGCTTTTGAAGTTTTTGGATTGCACTCCATAAAGTCTGACTGAAACAGCACTCAAGTGCATTTTAACTGCAAAGATGTGACACACATACAGTAGAAGCATAGAACATGAACTTGAAGTGTGGTTCACATACAAACACTTTTGTGCGACTCTGCAGAAGCACCTTTCTCCATCAACACTGATTCCGTAACTTTAACCTTCACCACTACACAATAAGACTCTAACATTACAAATTTCTAACTTAATGCCAAATACAAACCCTGATCCTTGCCCAAACTCGATCCTTCTGACTGCAAACTGATGATAAGCGCCAGTGACTCAATAAATACCAAATTCTCTGAACACACTTCTTTCAAGGTAGAAGCAAATGAAAAAGCACTATTAGTTGCTTTGTGATGTTACCGCCTCAGTTGCTTTTAAAGGTTGATCAAAATCAAGCCTACATCTTTCTACCGTCACAAAAACCAAACAACATACACACAAAGACACAAACATTGTGGCAAACATCAGGTTTTCTCCACTTTTGTCACCGTGGCTGGCAGCACTTACCTGTGGGCTAGTTGTTCAATTGTCAGTGGCCATGATAGAAATAACAGTTTGCTGTCATACTGTCAGCATGGGGCAGAAAAACATTAGCTTGCTCTGAAAACAAGCACGTACCAGGTGGTGCGGTCTCTCAGTGGATAAACAATTAGCTTTCTGGGGGCGAAAACTACAGTTTGTCCCACATAGAAAACAAGCAACACCTGTGTGTGCAGCCGAGTGGAGCCAAGACTCAGCGCAGCATAATAGAAAATAGGAACATCCAACAGGGGAGTGTCAAGTTGCCCTTTTCTGAATGCATTTTTGGAGAAGGTTGACAGGAAAATGAATAGAATGGGTAATAAGCAGGGGGGAGGCAATGAAATAATTTTATAGCAGAGTGTGATAGGCAAGCGAGGAGGATTGCGGGATGGAAAATCCTGATAATTATGTATGTAAAACATTAATTAAATCTGTGACAGAAAAGGGGAAATCAAAGTGACAGAACGTACGGAAGGAAGAAAAATACAACTTAGATCATATACTGGAAAAAAGAGGTGGGGAGAGACATACAAATGAGGCAGTAAGAAAGACACAAATGAAAGATGGCGATAGGAGAAATCATGTGTAATGGAAAAAAGAAATTCAGCGGATGCTTATTCAAAGGCAAGAAAATATGGAAGAGCGGAGATGTGGGTAATGACAGAGGTGTCACTCATTATGAGGTCAGGAGAAAGCAGAAAAGGGCCATTGCACAGAATCAAGATGAAATAGACAGATACATTTTAGTCAGAAAAATGGATAGGACCACTTACTGAGGCTACAGTCTATCCTGATACAATCTGGCGGGAGAGAGAGCGAAATGGTGAGATCAAATTAAAAAAAAAAAAGAAAAGGAGAAAGAAAGGGACAGAAAGAAAGAAAGAGGAGAAAGGATAAAAGAGAAAAAAACAAACATTTTACATCCTTCAAGGTACATTCTGCAGACAACCAAGCATTGCTCTGGGGCCACCATCCGGGGACAGGCTCTGAGTCAGGATCACCCTTTTCCTCCATCAATCCCATCATCCATCCCTCCTTCATCCCAATACCCCCAAAGCACAGCAGAAGGCAAGACTTACACTGTGGGGTCTATACAGTAGAAGAGCATGTCAACATAATGATGACACTTCTATTTTTTATCATATTCTACTATACAAGGTGCTCCATTGTTTTTATCATATTCTACTATACAAGGTGCTCCATTGCTGGCATATGAATACATAATTCTTCTTCTTAGCGTGTCCACACATGAACTATATCTTTTTCAGCCAAAACTGAACACAGTCTTCAGCTCATAATGAACAATTCATATGTGATTACAGAGACAACATCAAAATGCAAACTGTGGATTTGGAATTATAAGGTTCTATCTGGGTGGAGCGCAGAAAAAGATTTAACATACCATCCGTCTTTTTCAATATTTTATGTCAAAAGTTGTTTTTTTTCCCTTTGTAAATCATAATAACACTGTACAAAGCATGCAATACTTCAAATGTCATAAATATATGATTAACGTCATTAATCAAGTCAGCTAGAGCCGAATCATTTCAACTGCACAAAATGTTTTGGCCAGAATGAAATGGTCTAAATAACTTCAGGTGGTGACTACGAGTGCAAATGAACACAGCGAAGCCATTATGCTGCCACTGTGTACAAATACTCTTTCCTACAGCTGCTGTGCGGTCACTGAAGCAGATACAATGTCTTGCACCTTTAACTTTAGGCCCCTTTCTTGGTAATTTGAGCTGCACTTGCCTTCTGCAGCACTTCAGGCGTGAGAAACCCAGCAGTGTAAATGACAAGAAAGGGTGATCTGCACATCCCAGCCACCTCGTGCCTGGTGCACACAAACGGCAAGAAATAAGACCCTACTGTTGACTATTCGCTACAAGTGGTGCGACAAAAACGCAGCGGAAAGCGTTTTCATTTTACCACCTGTGCTGGTTAAAAAGCTTTGTCCTTCAAGTGGAAGATTAAGGTTAAAGCAGAGTGTCATTAAACATCCACTCTGGTCCAGGGCAAGAAACTGAATCCTGCTCTGTAGCTTACCCTGACCTTTGACCCCCTCTGGATGGGGGTTAGTAAACAGAGACTTCCTTTACTGGATCATTAAAGTATCAAATTACCACTCCCCACAGAAGCTCATATCTTGAAAGTAATTAATTGCTATTCTGCCCCATCTAGTGGCTGTTAACCGCGTGTGCATGTGGCAGTGTGGTTGGGTTGTGGTCTCGAGCTGTCAACCGCTACAGAATAGTGGACACAAACAGCCAGGGACCAGCGTCACTCTGTAGAGAGGTGGGGGTAGTACAAATGCAGTTCCATTAAAATGCACTGATGGGCCACATGTGTTGGTAAGCAGCGACGTTTTCTGAAATGAATGAAATCAGGCGCAGGAGCCGCGTTCGGTCAATCTTTTTGAAAAATGTCAAAGTTGTCCCTACAGGATGGGAATGTTTTTTATTAAATATAGATAAATAGAATGAGTCTGAGGGTGTTAAACTAGAATGTGCCAGTTGACGTCTGACAGTTTTAAGAGTGACAGACTTATCTTTAGCTGGCACATTGCACATTGAACAGGTTATCATCATTATCTATCACTAATAAATATCATTAGGGCTAAATCTGTCCAATTATAGCTTTTCCTAGTGATTACTTAGCAGGATTTTAATTATCTTAACACGGATTAAAGCCTCAGATATTAAGGATTCCCTGCTGATTGTGGGATGCGTTTCACTTTAGTTGTTAATTAATTTTCTTGCAAAAGAGCTGAATCCTGAGCAGAGCTATAGTGTCAGTCAATAGTGACAGTACTGAGGTGTCATTTAAGTCCCAGTGAAAACGTGAAGAGAAATGGGACTGGTATGCAGATTCATGTAAGGATTTTACCGTTGTGTGGTTGGGGGGGCTGCTAGCAGGTCAAGCTGTGGCCCTGTGGACTGTAAGTACAAATGTGCGTGCAACCTCTGACAACTACAGTTGTGAGCCGGTCTCTCTGACTGTTTGATCCGAGGGCCGCAGACATACAGGCCATTGAAGGGATGAAAAGTTCCATCTTCTGAGTCCTGGCCAGGTGGGGTGTTTATGAGGGACAGAAAAAGAGAGATGGAGAAGGAGAGAGAAAAGAGAGAAATAGGAAAAAGAGAGCAGAGTGGCCACCTTAATTTATCCCACCGCCCTCCTTCCTGTCTCTATGGTAGCTTAAACCCCCATATTACAGGGTGCACCTCTGTCATGCTCCTCCTGGTTCACTGCTGAGAGTCTGTTCTTTCAGAGGATCAGGACAGACTTAAAGTACCCAGAGATGGAAGGTCATACCCATCTTCCCTTGAGGACTAATATTCATTGCAATGAAATTCAAAAGGTCTGCATTCCTGCAGCCAGTTATTAGAGGAAATGCATTTGTCCCTTCTAAGAAACCATCCATCTTACAAACCCTGCTCTACAATTTCACTGACCTTCTCCCCACTAAGATTGCCTTTAAAAACCTCCTTACACCCCCATCTTCTTTGAACTCATCTGTAATTACTTATGATGAGGATTCCTATCTCCTCTTAGCACCGCCGCTAGGCAGAAGTGGAGCCAAGCAGCCCCTCAGCTAACTCCACAATCAAGGGAATGGAACAGAACCATGAGGAAGAGCGACACAGGAACAAGACCACCTTGAAGCTTCTAGAGACAGGTTAGTGGGTTAAGGCTCAGGATAGGGCCAGGGATACTGTTACAGATGGAGCTTTTAAAGAGGAGGAGGTGCTATGTGGCTTCACAGGGAACAAAAAGAAGGGGATGAATGCAGAGGGGATGGGGTGGGATCAGGGGTCAAAGAATATGGAACAGAAATGACTGCAGGGTGGCTCCCCACACAAGGCAAAATGTGTTCTGGGGTAACCTTTACATTTTTACTTTAGTTGTATACTCCTGCAGCAAGCACTTTATCAGTTTGTGGAGGAGAAGTTTCTGTATTTGTACCTCAGTTTTCTCAAATAAATAGCCTTTGAGAACTGTTGGCATTCCTAATTTAAACCAAGAGGCAGTGATGGGCATAAGCTAACTTGTTAGCGTACTGCACTGCCAGCTGTACCCATTAAATAAAAAAAAGCGTGCTCTATTATACAAAAGAAATCTGACTCAACTGAGGGACAAATTTAGAAACTTTTTCCCACCCAACTATCTGACAATGGAAAAAATAATGGCGTGAAACTCAAATGTCAAACCATCCTTTTTAGTTCAGTGGTGTACAATGCTAAAACACAGAGTGAAGATGAGGAGACGAGGGATGGTAAGGGAAAGGTTAGCAGGGACAGCCACGATGAATCACGGTGGCCTACCGAGGTTCACGGTGAGCTTGATGCGGCCTCCGTCCAGCTCCAGTCGCAGGGTGTCCGCTGACTCCTTAGAGGTGGTGGCCATGAGCAGGCCATACGCCCGCTGAGACATGAAGCGCAGTGCCACATCCTCGGCCTCCGTGTGCATGGTGACCGGCATGATGATCTTCAGGTACATGCTACCGTCATAACTCAGCACCGTCGCCTCTGGATAGCGGCGGGGGAGAGGACAAAAAGACAAAGAACAAAGTGACATGAGTGAAGTGACATGGAGGTCGATTGGACATGACAGCACAGTATCTACAGCCAAATTCAAACATTTGTCAAATTCAATGTCGGTCTAAATGTCATTGAAAAAAATTAAATTATCTTTGGAAAGTCTTCCAAGATCTAGAACTACAGATCTAGTTAAAACTAGATTTGGAACAGGATTTTCAATATTTGTCTCATCATATCAAATAAAAAAGGTTTGGCCGTCTGCCTTAGCAGTATATCTTTGTTCTATTACGTCTTTGCTCTTTAGCCATTTCAAATGGAACCAGAACTAATACAAAATCCCCTAATTGTCAAAATAGGTGTATATGGACGCCATATCTCCAACATAAGTTCAAGGGAACATTCAGTGAGATGAGCAAAGCCTTGTGTGTCTGTAAACTGACAACTTATCACAATGATCAAAAGATAATATCAATCATTGCTGCACTTCTCAGGCATGTAAGCGGGTTTGAAAGTTTGACGACAGCATGTAGACTACACCCCTAGGCCTGTGTCTCTTTTTGTAATTGCGCCTTTATGTCTTGTCATTTTGCTTAGAAATACAATTGTGTCTTTCATTTGTGGCAAGCTAATGTTTGGCACTGTGCAGGATATGCTCAGGACTTACATCCCTATTACATTTTCATCACATGACAAAATGTACTACTACCCACAAGACATATTCATAACCAATCCAATATCAGACTCTCCTCAAGCTTAGAAAAACGTCAAAAACATAAGCGTAGCTGGTTTCCGAGACATCCTTATACACACTAGGCATAACCGTGCTTACGCTCTTTAAGTCAGCCATGCCATAAATAGACTGCTGTGTAGAGCGACAGGAGAGGCTGGTTGGTATAGATAACTCTGGTCCACACTCCAATATAGTAGGTGGCGGTAATGCACCTTAAAGCTGGTTGTCACCCGCCATAAAACGGAAAAAAAAGAAGAAGAAGAAGAAGAAGAAAATAAAAGTCTGCCTATTTTTCCAGCACACCTCCCTGCCAGCATGATGTTTTGTCTTCCTTAAGTTTCACCATGCTACCCTGAACCTCAGTGTGGGTCGATATGTGTCAGACTAACATGACTCACTGTCACAAGGTACTTCAAATGTTTAGGTTTTAGAGCCTACAAATGAAAAGATGTTAAAGATGAAGGAAAATCCCTGCTCAACAGGTAAAAGCAGTGAAAATGTAGATTCATGCCCACTGGATCAACACACCTCGCCTTCTTTGGCAAAGACTCCACTTAAGTAAAAATGTGATACAATCCCAATACAGCATTATTCTATCAATCAGTCAAAGCAATCTGTAGCACACAAAAATATTCATTATCACCCTAACCTCATGCATCATGTGCATGGATTTTCTCCCTCTAGTCAATATCATTGATTATCCTTATACTCTGCTAATCTATGCACTCAGTCTATTGACACATAGAAATATGTGGCTGGGTATTAGAAAAGAGCCCTGTGCCACAACCCTGCAGTAGCACAAAGCCCCACTAGATGGCAGAAGAGCATCACTGAAACCGTACCTGTCGTCTGAGCACCCACAGACAAAACTGTTAAAATATCACCCTTCAAAATAGAGACATTTCATCCTCTACCTCCACTGTCCTGATTTGAATCCAGTCTCTCCTTCCCTCATTACCCTCCTTGTCCCTCAAAATCCCATACTGCCATGGCTCACTCACCCCCACGGACGTGCAAAGACAAACCATGAAGCGAGGCGCCTGCGGCTAATTGGAATGAATCAGATGTACGTGGTGCTATTTGACTAGCTCACCTCCCCTCGCTGCGTATGCGCCACCTGGGTTTGCGTGACTGGCACAGATGGCAGCAGTAGGCCTGGCTGCTCTGCCACACTGCTGCCAGTCTCTCAGCGCTTCAGCCTCGATTCCCCCCTCCCAGCCGGCGGGCCCTAATGCCACCCAGCCTCGGGTGGCGTTGGGTTCACATAGCTCCCTGTGGAGCTCTTACTACTACAATCCAGCAGCTGCTTGGTTGTGTGGAATACAAGGCAGCACGTTGGCAAATGTATTGAAATGCTCATTCTACACTTGTTTTCTTGCTCTGCTTTATTGGATGGAGTGTAGACAACAACATTAACGATTTAGCAACTTTTCATTGTTCCATGGTTTGACCATTTATGATTCCCTTTGCACACTTCACATAGGCTATACTGTAGTTTGTGTGATGGCTTGGTTATGACGAGTTATTTTTTGCTTCACTGTAAGAAAGGTCATTTGTCTTGCAAACTAGATGCATGCATAGAACCTATGATGAATTCAAAAGTAGTAAGAAACCATCAAGTCTTGATCCCCTAACCCATAAAGACACCCATTCCCTTCAACATCACCCTCCTTACCTATCTCACAGTTTGTACCCAGGTATCCGGTGCCGATGCAATCACAAATGTAGCGGTTCCAGCCCTCTTTGCACAGACCTCCGTTGCCACAGGGGGCGCTGCTACACCGCTTCTGCAGTTCACGGGTGCAGAAACTGCTGACGCCAAGCGCGCTCTGGATCTCAGCCAGACGGCGGACATCGCGGCTCTTGCCGTCGATGAAGAGGTCGCGGACGCAGCCTACATAGCCGTAGTTGAGCAGCGCTGTCCAAACCTCTGGCGGCAGGATGAGGTCCGACTTGGACTCGGGCAGCCCGCCCAGGTACATATCACTGTCCAGGTCCAGGATTTCACTGCCCTCTGGGGAGCTGAAGGGCATGCTGCGGCTGTTGACTGAGATAGATCCTAAAAGACATTAACACAAACAAGAACAATGTAAATACGTACGGGGTGCAACTTATGTGTATGTTTGTGCGTGTCTGAGAATGCATCTTGAATTTAGTGAGTGATTGAAAGTTTGTTTTAATGACTCAAAGACACAGGGCAATGATTGCAGAAGTGTGTGGTCTGGACAGGTAAGCAAGTGGGTGGGAGGTCAAGTGTCTGAGTGAGTGGGCAAGTGAGTGAATGGTTGAGTGGGAGGGGCAGTATAAGTGGATAATTTAGGGACATAGAATACAGACAGAGGGACATACAAGAGACAGGGAGAATAGATGACAGAGTGTGTGTGTCTAATGTGTCTGTAATAGGCTAAATGGAGGAGAAGGGAAGCAGAATGCAGCAGGGAGTGGGTGAAACAAAAGGCCCTCTCTCTTTCTGTGATTAACGACTCCATCTTAATTTTCTATTAAAAGCCAATTACAGCAGGAGCAGCAGTGAGATCACATGCATGCGCGCACACACACACACAGATACTCATTCACACCGTTCCTCATTATAAGACGCCATTAGGGGGAGATATAATGTCCAAGGTGCTTGCCCACCTACAAACTATTCATCAGACACCACGCACTCAAGCATGCGGATGCGCCTGTTTGTGCCCACATGCAGGCAGAGACATTGGAACACAACAAACGGGTATGAAAAATAAACTTACATTAACAAATACCAATAGATGGATAATTAATAGTATGTGTAACCATTTCTTAGCTTTTGTTTTGACATGCTTGGATTAGCATGGAGAGCTAGACAGTTTTACACTACGTCAAAGCCAATTCAGTCGCCTTTTCTGTGACTGAAACAATCTGTGACACAATCTGAGTCCTCCTAATCCAGTGAATTCTTCCAATCTGCTGCCTAAAGATGCTACAGAACACAATGAAAATATTAATAGATTAAGAATAAGTACATGTTTAGTCCAAGAGCACGTTTGAGGTTTTGTAAAATACTGTGGAGCTAGCTACAGATATCTAGCCTTTTTGAAAAGCATTTGTAAAACTGCAAATAACAGTTTCTTGCTATTTTGTAAGTATTTTCAGTAGTAGTATTTTCATACAAGAAAAAAACACAAAGGATATTTTTATTGACACGTTGCAAAAAGGCAGACAGAACCACCAGAATACAAAATGACTCTTGATTGAGCGGATTTGTTTTTTATTTTATTTATTTTTTTAATCCTCATTAATGATGATCCACCAAATCACTGCCACAGTCAAAATTAGTTTTTCTTGAGGGTGTACATGAACCTTGTTGATACAAGTTACTAAATCCTACGGAACTTTAGAATTTTCTGACATGCTGCCAATTGTGAAGATGTTGAATTTTTCACAGGTGGATGGGAAGTAAAGTAATGTTATAAATGTCTGCCTCTTGATGTGAAAATATGAATAAATAATCATTCAGTAACTTTGCAATACAATGTTTGCACATGCACAGTCAAATTCTAGATCAGTTTAAAAGTTTAAAGCACCCCTCACCTTTCCTCCCTTCCCTCTGGAAATCCACATGGCACCATTCCCCGTCGTTGACCTTCTTGTTGCTGGCCTTCAGCTTTGTTTTTCCAGAGCCCATATCAATCAGCAGGTACAAATACCCGTCCAGCAGCTCCATGGCAAAGTAATCAGTCTTCAGCTCCCTACCGGGCTTCTGCTCTTTGGGACCCTGAGGACGGCCGTGGCTAAACAGCAGGAGGCCGCTGGGCTCCGTAGTGCGGAAGTCGAAGGAGATAGATCCCGTCTTCTTGGTGTTCCACTTGGGCAGGGAGATGAAGGACTCGGGGGTCTCGAAGGTGACGGGGTCCAGGGCTGCCACGTCCTCGCAGCGGAACACCAGGTCGCCGTTCAGGGTTATTTTAGGGTCACGCTCGATGGCCAGCCGTGACAACTCCAGCTTGAAGTCGTTGTTCTTGTACACCACCTGGAGAGCAGAGACGAGAGGAAGTGGTCATAGGTTATAATTCTGTATAAAATAGCGGTGGTGACGTGTGATTGTGGATTAGGATATGGCTTCTAGAACTGGATTCTTATTTTAAAATGGACTTTCCTGTATCTGAAAAACAAAATTCAGCTGCAACAGAGAAGAACATTCCGTCCATAATCCTGAGAGCCTGCAGATGCATCCTAATTGCTCAAATTAATTTCAAGTGTCAGTTATAGCGGCTGCTGGGAAATCTTGTCAGCATGGGGAAATGATGAATCAAAACATGAATGAAATACACGACTTTCTCTTGAACAGCAGTGTGAAGCCAACATCGATAAGAGACGATAAAAGAG
Organism: Macquaria ambigua; assembly: GCA_008360985.2. Taxonomy (NCBI): domain Eukaryota; kingdom Metazoa; phylum Chordata; class Actinopteri; order Centrarchiformes; family Percichthyidae; genus Macquaria; species Macquaria ambigua. Next base: position 93,891 of record VMKM01000892.1, read on the forward strand.
GGTACTTTTCCCCTAACAAGAAATTTAGGTCAGATGAGTGCTCAGTTTACTGACATTCTATGATTTGGTAAGGAAATCCTTCACGCTTTGAAAAATTCAAACACTGAGCAACCACTTGGGGCCACTGAGTTGCCCAGGGCGTGCTTTCATTGACTTTACTGATGTCTATGAGTGTTGCGGTTGTGTGGGTGCACAACAAGCTCTGATCACCACTGTATAAACTCCTAACACTCAGTCAAATCCATAGAGCGCACAAAATATTTGTTGTTGTACAAAAACTGTAGCTCAGACACACGTATATAAGCACAACAAATGGAAAAAATGAAAAGGCTCCAGGGGATATTCAAACGCACGGAGACGGGAATGTGGCCTACAGCCTTAATGCAAATGTCTCCCACAGCCTTTGATGAAATACGGCTCTATTGTTTCAGCTCAAAGTGTGTCTGTGCCTCACTGTGTGCATTCATAATGGATTAAGTGCTAAAGGCAAAGTAAATTATCCTTGTCTTTCATAGTTTTAGTTTCCCTTTTATTTGTTGAACACTCTGTAGACAGCCTTTTGAGAGGCCGTCCTCAAGGTAATAGTGTGAAGCAGCTGAGGTCTTTGCGTTTGTTTGTTTGTTTTCTCTCCTGATTGTAGCGCTCTCCGTGCTCTCTCTCACACACCCACACATATTCTCAGGTACAGGTAACGGCGAAAAAAAAAACCCTTCCTTCCTTCTCTACACGTCTATCTTTGTTTTCCGCTGCTGTCGCGGCTATGAGGTTAAGGAGATCGTCCCGTTATTGTCCCAGGTTTGATCCCGGCGGCAGACGTGTTTTGTTGAATTGTCATTGAAAAAGACACAGAAAGGCTTGTGTTTGGAGCTTAACGCTCTTCCTTTGACAAAAGGAAGTGCCATATCAGTGGTATCCCATGCTTTAGCCTGCTAACTGTAAACTGATATTGCTACACACCATTTTCAAAGCATACTATACGGTTTTATAGTGATTTCCTACCTTCCAGATAACCACTGATTTAAATTCCTTTTGGTAGACTATGGAGATCAACTTGCAGAAATTTGAAACTTATTTTAAATAATCCAAAATCAGTTCCCAAATTTTTTTTTTTTTTTTTCTTTTGTCAGGATTCAATTTTAAGGGTGAAATTAGGCACAGCTTATATCTGGATCAACCATTGCTTCTTAAAGAATATACAGCTAGTGTGATTATACCTGTAAACTTCTGCTTGCCCCAAGTACAAAGAGGAAGGACTGAATTATCATCTGTGTAGTAAGCCACCATTTGCTTTTGTTTGCATTGGCCTGTTTTCATATTTGCACCACTGAAAGGCTCTTCTTGTGCGATGCGGTTCACCGTATTGGTTTTTGACTATCTAATTTCACCAGACTGCTGCTGTCATTCCTCATTGTCTTTCACAGTATCCCTTTCAAACGCCCTCCAATCTACCCGTTTTTTTTTTTACACTCTCTCTACCTCTTCCTCTCTCTCGCCCTCTCTGTCGAACACCACACCTACGCACAGGCACCGAATGAACCACAAGAACACAGATATATGCTGGGTTATTCCTGAACTTAAGCCTCCTTTGGTTATCTCCTATATTGGCCATGCTGCCACATGTACTGTACACCTCATAATGTCGTCATTAGCAGAGATTAGTCCTGGTAATTAGCTATGATAACGCTAAAACTGGCAGCTAATAAAGCGTGAGCTCGCCTGGCTTAAGGTGTTGGAAAAAGAGAGAGGTAGGTGAAAGACAGAAAAGGCAGTGGGAGGAAGGAGAAGATTTATTTTTATTTTATTTATTTTCAGGTATTTATCGTTGTTTACCGATGTTGCTCTGTTTCTACAAAAATGCAGCCTGGTGTTAGGCTTTTTACAAAAGGATCATATAGCATGTAGGGAAAAGATGAGACAGAAAACATGCTGTACCAGATGACTTTCAGGCCAGTTAGAATCTGCAATGTGGCTCTAAAGACTGATTTTGAACAGCCCAAGTCTAAGCTAGTGTAGGGTGAATTTTCTTTTCTTTTTTTCCTGCAGACTCAGAGGCTTAAGGGGTCTAGCATGTCCCCAGTCAGTACAATCACAACTACATCAAACATGATTATTTGTATTTGTTTTTCCCTGAAAACAGTGGGGCCAATGAAAGTTGATGTCAATACAATAAGTCCATTAAAACTTTGGTCCAGTTTTCCCTAGGTTTCTGAAGGGCTAAGGTGGTTGGATGTGGTTGCGGTGGGGGTGTTGTGTGGTCGTAAAAAAAAAAGTTTGATGCTATACCGTCTCAGCCAGTAGCTAAGTTTACAAGTTTGCCAAATCTTAAGATTAGTGGCAAGATAAAACAGTTAGGCTACATACAGACAGCTTTGGTTTTAGCTTGTTTGTAACAATTAGCTATTAGCTTAACTCGCTTTTCTACTTTTTTTCCTTGAAAATGTTACCTTCACTTCACCTGGTTCACTGTCTCCACCGCGGCCTTCTCTGCTGTGCTGTCCGCTCTGTGTGTGTGTGTGTGTGTGTGTAGAAGCTAGCGCGACCATAAATGACAGCAAAACGTGGTAGGCAGAGAACTCTCAGCATGCTTTTCTTCTTCATTCGGCTAAGGCGCTGTGAAAAAACACTAAAGCGCTGTGAGGAAAACCCTCCAGTTATTCTGTTAAGCAGTGGTAAAATTGACATGAAATTGAGTGTGTGTCCCAGAGGGGATCCCTAATGATATTGGTTAGGTCAAAATTTCCCCTTGATGAATACTTGGATCAATGACAACACTGATGATGGCCAGATTTCCGTTTAATGTTTGCTGTGGTATTCTTGTTTCCTAGAAGATGAATCCTAATGTTAACTCTGACCCCTTGACCTTTCCTTAGCACCAACATCCAGACTAAAATTCCACTTGTATAAAACAAATATCAAGATTCTATTTTGAATAAAATGTAAAACATATACACACTAATGCTCACAAGTGGTTGAGCCTTCTGATTTTGCAAACTGCACGTGCTTTCCTCTAGCATTATTATCCTCACTACTAACCGTAAAGGTCAACTGTGAACAAAAGATAATTAAATGTAAAAGACACATTTCTGATTAGGGACTAGGGGCTGCTAGCAGGGCTTTAGACTCTAAGTCTAAATCTGGACAAGTCTTGACATCTGCCTGTAATACAAGACAGTGAACAACCCATATTTACATGAAGACCAGCAATAGCAGGATCTGGCGTCACAAAAAGTCTTTCAGCATACTAATCAACACCAAACAATGGATTTCTCTGAGATTTGGTCTCTTAGTCATTCATGTGCTGAAACTAGTTGATTAGTCAGAGATGGGACATCACAAGCACAATGACAGATTATCATGACAGCTTTCAATATGTCATTGACGTCAAGACTTGTCAGAGGGATTTTGTGCAATCCATCGTGTCGCCAATCAGAGCAACAATGAAGGCAGGCAGCCAGAATTAGCATGCTATAACGTCAGCTGTGATTGGCTATTGATAGTATGTGATCTTCAGCAAGAGCAGCATTTGTTCAGAAGTTCAGATGACAGGTGGTACATGGCAAACATGTTTGTTATTACTGGGCCAGTTCAGATCATCTGTGAACCTTTAATCTTTTCATACTACCATCTCTGGTGTAAATTCAAGAGCTTTGTGTTAGGTTTGATCCAAGCAGCTGTCCTTGTTTGTTTTAGTGTTTGTGCACAAATTCAGCTCGTTGTTTAGCATGTTCAAGACATGAAAATGCTGCATCAGGGTGTATTCAGTCCAAATCAGGCACTGCGGCGAAAACGCCAGTCCTCCCATTCATTTGAATGTGGGTAGTGCGTTTAGGCTGCGGCGGTGGGGACCGCAGGGGGGCGCCAAAAGTAGAGAAACACAACCGACGTCACGCTGTGGTGGCCAATCACGCCAACGATCAGACTGGAAGATGCCCAGGTAAAAAAGAACCTTGTTTACCATGTAGCATTGTAGCATTCCTCTGTTTACCGAGCAGCTGAGAAGATGGAAGAGAGACTGATTGATCTCCGCCATGATGACTGTACATCAGCTGTTCAACCCTGCCATGAGGCAGTACAGCCGCGTTAATCGCTGTGCAGTTGCTTGGCGTTGAATCGCGCTTCAGGTTGGGATTGCTGGTTAGTATTTCTACTTGTGCTACAGCACGGCCATGTAGTGACACTCCCACACCGCCGCACAACCCTGCGCTAATCGCCGCAACACCTGATTTGGTCTGAATACAGCCTTAGCCAGTCATTAAGTGTGTGACAAGCTTTTCACAGTCACTTAAGTCTTCCAGTGTGTCTCCAGCAAAAGAATGCAAATACATAAAGGAAGTAGGCCAGGGGCAACAGAAAGCAAAGAAAGAAAGAAGGTGGGAGAATGCAAGGGAGTTCAGCAGTAGGGAAGGCAGGAGAAGATGGCGGTGAATGACAAATGCGAGACGAGGGTAACAGAGGGACAGAGCGATGCGTGGGAGCACCAAAGTGTGTGAGGCATGCAGGGCCCATTCTGAAAGGTGCATCAAATAATCTGTGCCTTTGTAAAAAGCAAAGGACCCAGACAATCTGCGCTCAGTCAGGGGCAGGTTCTGTATAAATGCATGTGTTGACTCAGCATCTAGACCATATGCCTTTCTTTCACATCTTCAAACCACTGAAGCTGTCTGGCTTTAAACAGACATTTGTAATATGTCCTCTTCAGTAATGGGAGGGCAGGTCTCGACAGCTCATCTAACGAGCCAAGTCACCCGCTGCAGAGAAGCTCGCTGGCTTTATCCACTAATACAAATACCACTGTCAAAGATTTTAAAATCTTTGAAATCTTGAGCAGTCAGTAATGTCTAGCCACACAGTCTGTGTCCCCTCTTGATTTGATAATCACTTCTGACTTATGAATTCATTGACTTGGGTAGCAGAGCCACAGGGTGTTTTTGTGTTGGATTAACTTCAGTGATCGTTCTAAAATCAGAATGTGTGTGTGGCCCCGACATGGACTGTGACTTGTGCTTTCCTGTTCTAACGGTACAGCTAACACATGGCCAAAGCCTTCCTCAGGGGTGACTCCATTGACTTGTTTTGTCATTGAGAAACTCAGCAAATCTAAAACCCTGAGGGTCAACAGTACAAAAATAATTGTTTTTTTGTGATAGGGGGGTTGTGAATGTTCGATGAGCCCATATACCACATAGTATGAGCCTGCTTTTGCACAAGTGTTGCAATAGACTCATAGACAATGCACTAATCAATCCCTTAAGGTGTTAATATGAAGTAATTTGTATATATTTATCAGGCATTTCTATACATTGCATTGATTGCTGTTGTCTTGGTGATTCCAACTAGAAAGTCTCAAATGAAGGTAGGTGGAGTGTGAGAGGGGGCAAGGGTTCACTCAAGAAGATTTTATCGCATAAGGTGAGACTGGGAGGAAGCTGCAGACGAAGAGATAGAGCAACAATATGAAGTTGGGAGGGCAGGAAGGGAGAGAGAGTGAAAGAGTGAGGGCAAGGAGGAGGGCAAGGGAATTCATCCAGTCCGTGGAATCAGTCGAAGAAATCAATTTTTAATTTGGCCGTCAGGATGGCAAAGCTGGCGTACCAACAGCGCTACCATGGATTTAATTACACAAAACTGCCCCCGAGAAAGGGAAGATGAGAGGCAGAGAGAGGTGGAGAGAAGTGATGAGAGAGGTGGGAAGAGTGAGGAAAACAAGCAGGAGGGGAAAGAGAGAGAGAGAGAGAGAGAGAGACTGACGTGGAGGGAGGAGTGTGAAATGGGCGATTGCAAGGTCACTGTCTGGGAGAGGCGGAGGTTGTGATGGAGAGACAGATGGTGACGTGCAGAAGAGAGGAATCTGTGGAAACAAGACTCGGGGGCTGAGGAGCAGAGAGACCCAATTTCACACCCAACCACTCTGACTGGGAGCCTAGAAAACACACACACATACATCACACAGTGTATGATCATAGCATGTGGGTGACTTTGAACACATACACGTATGAGCGCGCACACACAAACACAGCGAATAAAAAACTTCATAGGGCTTTAGTGCCTCTTTTGGTGCCTTTTTACTCTCCTTCTGCTGTGCTCTTCCTTTGGATTTTTGCTGCCTGGAGGGTACTGGCCAAGCGTATCAAAGACGTTTGACCACGGTGGCGGCATGAAAGACTTGCCCCGGACCATAACACCACTGATAATCCGAGGTGTGCCACTGAACTAGCACAGGATGAAACACACCGCTGTCTACCCCCCAACCACTTACTTTCCTCTTCATTTTCAGCTGCTACTCCTCTACCTGGCGCTCTCAGTTACTCCCATTGCGGGTTTTCTCAGTGCCTTTCTGCGTGGTTACCTTTCTGGCTCAGTTCAGCTGATGTAGTCATTAGAGCTTGACCGCAGCTGAAAAGGTGAGCCCATAAGACTCAAACACCAGGAAAAACAACCAGGAAGCTCAAGTCTGGATCAAACACAATATGTTTCTGACCTGGAAACACACCTTCAGAAAGTAACAAACTAGAGGGTCTGATATTGAGTCTTAAATGTATAACTTTAAGTAAAAAAAGGTCTGCAAATGGGGTGTTTAAATATATCTATAAGGAGTAAAAGGAGTATAACAACTCCATACAGAAAGGAGATTCAAAGTAGGACCTTCTTATTTGCTTCTGTGTTAAGCTCAGAGCCATACTCATATGTATATAGATTGTTCACCTTAGCTTCACGCACCTGGTGCCACTTCTTTCTAAACCTAGAGTCAACAGTACAATATGGAAATCTTAAAATTCTCTTTCTACAGTAGGCCCATGGGAACTAGGAGAAACGGCCTCATGCTGTCAGCAAACCGTTTCCCTGGATTTTAATGAAAACAAGATTTTAAGATTCTATACTTGACTACCCAGAGTTTTGAGACATGTTTTGCAGTGCTGACCCAAACCCAAGCTGGTAAATGAAAAATGCAGCCCTTGGCAGAAGGTCAAACATGAATGCCAATGCCAATGTTTACAGTAACACCACTTCTCTCCTGGATTTTGTCTGGAACTTATTCCCCTCCATCTCAACCGTATCTCACTTTTACCTCCAAACTTTTCATTCACTTTCCTTTTCTCACTTTTGTCTGCACTGTGCAAACCATTTAAATGTGTAGTTGAAATGCTACTCCATTATTCCTTGAAACGTTTTCTCTCTTCAATACTATACATATTAAACTTGCACATTTAATTAATTCCTCCACTTCCGGCTATTTCTTCCTCATTTCCTCAGTGCAGCTTCATCTACTCTCGCTTAGCTACTCACTCAGATCACTCAGTCCATCCAACTTAAATGCTCAGCTCTCCAACCATCTGCTCTGAATTTCCTTTTCCAGCGCTTTGCTCACATTGCTTCTTCACTTTCACCTCTATTTGTTGCTGTTAGCTCCCACCATTGTCTGTTCTTCTACCGTTCACACCCCGCTCCCCTTCCCTGTGCTCCGTCTGTACGTTGACTGTAAATCCAGCCTTGTCTTGATGAGAGAGAGGATAGTTAAACGCCTTGGGAAGTTTAAGACCCACTAGGGATCCTTCCGATAGCAACCCAAATAATGAAAATGTAATTCTGCAGGCATAATTAAGTTAGAGATAGGGCGATTACTGTGCGATCCATTAAAAGTGATGGCAAAAGTAATTACTTATTCAATCAGCGTGGTTTTATGAGGAAATGCGATGGCACCATGTTGCGTTGCCTCTATACAAGTCATTACATTTACAAGGGCATAATACTTTAAGCTGTGATTGGTCCTCTTGACAGCTTGTTAAGCTGTGAATTAAAGCCCTGGTGAAAATAAAAGTCATTTTTTTGTCAAAGTTGAGGAAATAAAGTTTTTATAAGGCAACTGTCCTCTACATATCCATCCACGACTATGTGTGGCTGTGTATTAGAGTGTGTGTGTGTGTTTGCTTGCATGGCTATGAGTATAAATCTGAATCTGTCTGTCATTTTCTACCATCCCATCCTGTGGTGTGTGTTTGGTCTGCAGTGTGCTTGGGAGGAGAGTGAGGAAGCATGGAGGAAATAAACACTTGGAAGAGATTCAGGATACTGTATGTCTGACACCTCCTACTCTCACATATAGGAGCTATATCTGCACAGACTGATGATTCTCAAGTGAGTGTGTCACAGTCAACACAAATGTGTGAGTATATGTGAGGATGACGCTATACCACAGCAGAACATGCTGTGTGTTCTCACTGCAATTTATTTTTCATTGCCATTTTGTTTGGAACAAAAAATCTTACTATTAGTTTCGAGACACCCGCTGATGTAAACAAGAGGTTGACAAAAACCTACTAATATAAGGCAGAGAGATACAGCATGTTGGATCAGCTACATCACACCATCACAGAGAGGTACTCACATCTTTAAGGCAGCCCATGAAGTTGTTGCTGACTGGTGATCCGGGCAGGTCGGCGGTGTTGGGGCTCCCTCCAATGTAGAAAAAATCATCCGAGCCCAACATGGTATAGTCTTCCTGGGTGTAACCAGTGGTGGTTAATATACCATCCACTGAGATGGTGACCTGGCGTAGGCATGGCCCAGAAGAGACAGTTGAAAAAAGACAGAGAGATAGAGCAGGGGTAGGCAGAAATAGAGAATGATGAAAGTGGAGAGAAATTAGAAGAATGAGGAGGAAAAACAAGGAAGAAAGTGGATTAAACACCAGTGACAGGTGGGGCTGTCCCCTAAATGGTATCGCTTGGTTGGTTGCTTTGGTGCCAGTCAGACTGGGGGCTTTCACTCTAGAGTGCAGTTGCTAAGAGAAAACCTGTGGAACAGTTTGCCATTACTCAACCATTTAGTTGAGTAATGGCAAAAGTAGGCTTTGACTGTATCCTACACTTGATTAGATGCACATTAAAGACATGTAAAATTCAATATAAGTAATAAGCAGCCACTCTTTTGGAAATATGCTGTTAATAAACACTGGCTATCTAAACCAAATTTACTGAATCGAATGTTACATGAAGCTGAGTACAGAAACATGATCTTACACTATTTTCATTATATCAGCTGGGCTTTCCCTGTGATCGGCATAGCTATTCTGCAACATTCCCTGCTGAACCAGTCCTCACTCAAGGAACTACCAGTAAAAATAAATCCTTTTTCAATATCCACTCGCCTCAAGTCTCGCCTTTTGTGCAAGGTTACGCATTCTGTGCTGCACGTTTGATCACTAACAGAGCAAAAAGTGCAGAGTGGAATCAAACACACAGCCCCAAGCTGATGGGATGAGATAGTGTGGATTGAAATGCAGAAACAAGACTTGATATCCCAAAAAATCATTTAAAAACCAGATGCATAAAGGGTACATTTAGGCTCCTCCAGGCTTTTCTGTGAGATAGCGGTCTTTTTTTATTTATTTGTTTAGCTCAAATGGTATTTTGATGTCTGTAATATTAAGTCATGTTCCAGTAATACCTTTGTGTTACTGGAACGTGACTAACCTGATCAAAAAGAGTTTTAACTTAAATTACAACAGCACGTGTGGAGACTACTCTTGTACTGATGTAACACAAGACCTTACAAGATGAGAAGAAACAGCTGTTTTAAATGTAACACCAGACCCTACGTTGTCAGTTCAAAGAATACCTGAACAGAGAATATAAAATGACACATAAGATATGCTCAATTGGAATTTGAATGCATCTCAAATGTCAGTAAGGATTTCCTCCACTCAGTTTTTCCAGGATTCATCACAAATAAAAAACATGTCTTTTTACATTATACTATATATATTGAAATGCAAAAAATTGCAGTAATAGTTAAGCAGAAATGTTAATAAGTATAATTTGGCTAATTGTATTACGTCAGCTAAGCTGCTGTACAGACATCCTGTCAAATAATGCTGTTTTATTTGGGAGGGATATATTGTCTAATTATCCTAATAGAGCTGGCCTGGGCGAAAGTGAAGCATTCATGTCTCTAATTCAACATCTGTTAATTCTGCATAAATGTACACTGCTTAAATACAGCACTGCAGGGAGCCTTGTACACAACGATCTGTTTCTCATTACCTTTGCCAAACTACCTTCCTTCCATCTGAGGTCCAACTTTATATTTCGGTCATTTACAATAAGATTAAACATTTTGCATACGGCAGTACTTTATTTTGCATGTTGGATCTCGAGACACTGCTTACTGCTTATTGAAGTTTTGATAAGCATCATTTTGCACTAACAGCAGGCTATGAGCAGAGACACATTGTATTTGTTTTTAAGCAATACACAAAAGAATGATTTCAATCTGCAAAAATAGCATTTATTCTGAAAAAGCCAAAAACCAACAAAAAGAAGCTTTAACTCAATATGATGTGCAGGTCCACAACCTTGGCAGCAAACATTCTAAAGCAGAGGGCTGAAAACCTTAGCAACTGCACTCGACAGATCAGTCGCCCCAGCTGAGTGCCCGTCTTCTCTTTTTCTTGACAGTTTTTTTTCCACTTTTTTTCTTTTCTTTTCTTTTTTTTTTTTTTCCCGTACTTCCCTTCTTAACAGGGCAACTCATTTTTATGTCTGCTGTTGCTACTTAGTGAGAAAGAGTGATCATATTGGCCAGATGTATCTGCCATGAAGAATCTGCGGTTGACAGTGCTGGTCTGTTGGGGTCATCTCAGAAGATCTCAGATGGTGCTTTCAGCAGGGCAACTTCATTTATCCTATAGTGACGAGAGAAACCTTACAGGTGGCTAAGGAGAAGAAACAAGGGGGCCACGACGTATATATGCTATTTAAAATGTTCCTATGGACTTCGGCCAAAGACATCTACCCATTGCATGACCTCTTCTCGAAATAAGGAGAAAGGATGGAGAGTCAAAGGGTAGATGTATATATATATATAAGTGCTGAAGAACATCAACATTTTTTTTAATGGCCAAGCTAGGCTCTTTGGATTTGGGAAAATATTTTGTGGAGGGTTGTTTTCAGGGAAGGATGTGCTCATTGGGGCCATGAGGGACTAGCATTGGCTAGCTGCCAGACACCTATAAAGATCCCAGCTAAAGAGGGAAAATGAGAGATTAGCAGTGTATTTGTTTTGTCTTTCTTTCTCTTGCCCTCTCTATCATCCCAGATTCCACCATTTAAATGGTTCATCAAAGCTTTTAATGTACGCAGTGTATTAAAAAACGTGCCCGGGGCAATCACATTATATTAATTGATTCATTGTGTGATCAGAGGTTGGACCTAAACAGCAAAATGTCAAATATCCAAAATAAGCACATGCATTATTAGTCCAAAAAATGAACAAAAGCAAAAATATCCAAGTATTTTCTCTGAGGTGACTTTGTAGTTATTCTCGAGTTAGCTAGTCTTTGCTTCAACCGCACTGCACACTCATCCCACTGAGTAACATTACAAGCACTTGCATCATTGGTCGGAGGAGGGAAAGGGTGCTGATACCACAGGCTGATAGTGGAAATACCCTGGTGCTCCTGGCCGGGAAGCCGTACAGTTTGGAGGAAATCAGAATGCATTCCCATCTCAAAACATTTGCAAAATGCAGACAGATTATCCTTTAAATGAATCCCATGGAGTAAGATATTAAGATTCTACCAGAGAGATTCTGGCTGCTTTTTCTCTCTGAGATCCTTTGTCACAAAGACAAGGCAGGTCCTGCGGTACTGACCAACAGCAGCTGAGTAAAATATAAAACAGAATCTAGATACTCTGGATCCATCTGTCGTAGCACTCATCCTCCTGTTCCCGATAGGTAAACATGATTGAGGCACAGAAGCAGCTAACAGCAGGTCACTGACACCATAAAGTCACTGTAAAGCAAAGTTTCACCTTGGCGAACCTCCAGCATTAGCTCCCTCTGTTAGTCCTCTATATTTAATGGTTATAACAGCTCACAGGTCAAATGAATGGTTGTTGAAATATTGGAAACACAGAAACAAGTGGTATTTCAGTTAATGACCTACTAATTGAAATGCCACTTGTTTCTGTGTTTCCTTGATTGTGAATGTATTCAAAGTAATTGTAGTGACAGAACCAAAGCAGTGCTGAGTGAGGACATATAGAGCAGCCAGGGTTAATGACCATACCATTGATGTCTATGAAAACAACTTTCTTTTGCTGGGAAAAAATATCTTTAAAAGACCTGAGCACATGCAACAATATGGCCTGAAAAAGAAAAAAGAATTTTTTTTTTGTAATTGTGTGATTACAGTCCGTCTTGAAACATAGCCTAGTGTGATAATCCAAGAACAACGCCTGATAAACACAAAAATATAACTGGCTAATTAACACATTTCTAGCATCCTTCCCTTCTCTTCTTTCAGTGAGAATTTAATTCTACTGGTTTAATTAAAATGAACACAATTGACAAAAAGTCTAAAAATCTGGCCTGATTCATCCTTTCACCTAAAACAATCAACTAACACACTGCCACAAAAAATAGGGCTATTTAAGTAGGACAACAGACGTAAGACACAGATCGAACTCCAAAGCCCAGTTGCTGCTTCTGTTGGATCCCTTGGTTTTTACCAGCTGCTCTTCAAATACTTCTTTAGCCCAGTACACACAGGAAACCAAACAGACCTGCCTGCTCTGTGCTGAACTGTGTCTCCCAGATATCATAAAAAACACAGACTGTATATACTCTGAAGTGATTGACACAGCTCTGAATTAAAATCCTGAGAAGCATTGCATTCTACCCATCCACATGCCTAGATGCTCTTGAGGTGTGGGGATGGTTTCTGTTATGTTATTCGCACACAATTTCCAACATACTGAGGACTATCACAGCTGCATTTCGTGATTTTAGAGAACTCTGGTAGCAACTTATGTGCTGACTAGGGTAAAAAAATAAAAAGAGAAATGAGGAAGAGTGAGCAGACGGTAACACAAGTACAGCAGCCCCTAGAGAATTGCATTAGAATGAACCCAGGTGGCTGAGGAGGAGTATCAAGGCAAGTCTTTAAGCTTGCGTTAGCCATATCCCAAATTTGAAAGAAAAAGAAGAGAATTTTACACTTTATGGTATTTGAAGCTATATACTGTCAGACTTTCAACACATATAATGAAAAATAGCTTTGTGTGCGTTACTAACTGTGCACACATCTTCTATTTAATTCCCAAAGGCAGCTGTGATTTGGAGCATCCAATCTTTACTTTCACTGAGAGTCCGTTGTTTCTTTGTCAGCAGTTTCTGACTTTACAGCGCAGTCTGACTAAGTACGGACTCCTGTCATTACCTTCATATGTTTAACATCATAATCCGTGCAGAGAGGAGGCAACGAGCTTACCTTGAAAATGTATCACTTACCCTTGTTGCCACTACATTTGATTACTGTCAGAGATCTTTTGCAGGGAGAAAAAGTGCATTACATTTTGGAGTTCATATATTACATTATACAGTTGAAGGAACGTATCATAATAGACTGCACACATCGACCCCCGCCCCCACCCCACCCCCATTAGCTCAGGTCAAAGCCAGACCAGCAGGAAGGAAGGATGTTTAAGAGAGAAAGGGAAAGAAAGGCTTCCCATCCAGCGATGGACTTCAATAGGTGTCTGGCAGCTTGTCAACATGTATTAATTAGTCATTTATTGTAGGAGGAGAATATGTCTTTCAACACTAAATATGGAATCTGTAGTTTGGTAGTCTCTAGGTTAGTAAAGGCATGAGGGAGGGTTGGGAAGCTTGGGGCGAGTGCTGTTTTGGCAACAGTTGTCAAGGGGATGGGGGAGAGAAAGAGGGGGAAGTTCTTTAGCTTTGTGCCGAAAAGAGTTAAAAGGGTTGGAGGGTGAACAAAATCGGTTAGTACTTTTGTAAGTAAGGGAAAGTCAGACACAAAAATGGTTGTTAGTACAGTTACAACAAAGGTTTGATTCAAACAGTAGATTAGTAACACTGTTTTAGTAAATTTAGTCAAAATGATTAGAGTAGGTGAGGATTCTTTAAAAGTCCTCTGCAATTTGATTGCTCAAACCGGGTCCAGATTTGGACTGAACGTGTTATTTCATGTGACAAGGGTTTGTTTTGGTTAAGAGGAAACAAAATGAACCCATCCAGGCTAACAGGGGGACACACAAGCCATGCACTTAAATGGAAAGATGACAGGAAGAATGGTGATGGTGGTGGGGGGGGTTCCACTGGACACAACACAAACAGACCAACTATTAAACAAAAAAAAAAAACAAAAAACGAATAAACCATCTGGCAAGATGCAGCAAAATGGGGAAGTAGAAGGGAAGTAAATTTAATTGCAGGGCACCACGACACCAGACAAATGGGAAAGGAAGAGAGCTGTGAATGGTAAGGTTTTTATTTGGACAAGAATGCAACAGAAAAACCCATCTAGACACGTGTACAACAGACTGACACGCGCTGGGCTAGAGCAGCATTTACACCCTGTGAGTATGCTGATGTGAAGACATTCTAGCCAATAGAAACATGCAAACAGGGTGCAGGAATACAACCACTGGATACTGTCAGTTTGGAGGTGGAAGTGGGACAGGATGGGACCAATGTCGTCAATCACGAATGAAATCAACGGAAATGAGAGGGTTTTTTAAAGAATAGGGAAAATTGAGAGGGGAGAGAGGACATCCCCGTTTGGGTGAATAGGGCAATTAGGATTCCGATGGGAGGACACACCGTATCATCACTATCCCTGCCCTCAACGCTATTGGACACAAAGAAATCTGTAGTCAGTTATGATTGCAGTTCTCATTATGCCTCCGCTAGAATTTCACCACAGTGATGTGAGCTTAAAATTGCTTCATCACTTTTGTCAAATTTGAGCCAAGACTGAGTGAGTCACTACCAGACGCAGTGGATTTCCTCACAACAGTTTTCTCCAGTTCATGTGTTATGATGGATTGGGTAGATTTATTCCCTAAGGCATCAATCCTCTATTCACCCAGAAAATGAAAATCTGTCTCCCCTCTTTCCTTTTTCCCACTTTTTTTTTTCTTTTTTTCAGCAAGATATGGTGTGAGGTCATTATTCATATTTGTAAGTTAATTTTGAAGTTAAACTCATAGAAGTAAAAAAAATAAAATAAGGTCAAATCAAATAAATAAAACAGCAAGAGGGTGTGGCTAACATGTTTTATGGCCATATTGATTATATTAGGACAATTGATATATGTATGTATATATGTTAGCCATGATATATACATATACATATATACTCAATGCAATCTTTATATAAAAAAACAACCAAAAAAAGATTGGGAAGGGGGTGGGGTCAAGTCTCTTCATGCAAGGGTGAGGCCATTAAAGTATAAGAAATATAAGTTAGTGTTAGTGTTAATGAGGGGTCGATCGCACACAGTTCAGATTTTCCCAGGCAGTTCCATTTATGGTCTGCATCAATGGGCAGAGAGCTTTATTTATTGATTAGAAAGTCCAGTGAAAGCAAGTAAGACTGATCACAACTACATGCTAAGGGTGGTCTACCAGTGTACATTGGCAGCACTATAGTACATTCAGGATAGTAACAGTTTTTAAAATAAGATCCCAGTAAAGGCCAGATCAGACTAAACATTCACGACAAGACGAACTGAAACTTGCAGCTACTTGCAATGTGCCGGTCTGCGATGTTCTGAAAGCTGCCAGTTTACGCCAACGCGACGGTGTATCGTTTCCATAGCAACGGCTCTCTGTGCTTCCGTTGTAACTGCCAGCATTTCAGGCTTTTTCTGTAGCTGGAAATAAATTGTAGCATCTTTAAATATGAATGAGGATAGTGATAGTGAGTTACTTGCTACAGTTGAATTTCAAGTGTTGATAAAAAAATGAGAGGGTCCAGATGACCAGGTGACTTCACCACAAGCTGATTGGCTGTTGAAACAGGTGACGTGCCTTACGTTCTAAAATCAGCTGCTGGCGACTTGACAAGCTGAGTCACAGGTGACTTGAGTCGAGCTGAGACGGGCCAGTTCACACCACTGCAACTTTTCCCTGCGACGTTCTAAAATGGTTTCGTCTCGTTGTGAATCTTTGGTCTGAACTGGCCTTAAGGTGTTAGTCTTCATTTTTTAAAACATAAACATCTACGAGTTATTTTGGCAAACATCTCCCACTTTGCAGCTTAATAAAAGTGCAATTGCCATTTTATTTTCAGTAATGAGCTTCCATCAGTACTCTCGGTTTGATCATTTCTGCACACAGTTCAGGGGACTACTGCCACATTAAAATGCTTTATTAATTGTGTATGTGTGTGTGTAAGAGACGGCGTGTGTTCAGGTGCAGGTCTGGGAACAGCTCCATCTTGATCATAAATCAGCCTAAGGCCACTAATGGGATCAAGCCCTCATTTGAGGCCTACTTTACTGCGAGGGCTTTGGCCACTAAATCAAGAGTTGTAAATACTCTTCATGACTCCATAAACCACAGGATGGCAAGCCTAGATAGCAGGTCGCTCCATAACAAGCTAAACCGGTCCAACTGAGGCAACAAAGATGGTCTCCTCAGTGCCATTCCTCTCATGTTGTTAAAAAGTTGGGGGAATGAATGAACAAAAAGCTTTTTCTTTTTCATTTGCTTTTTTACTTCCTCTCACTGGAGTTGCCATAGTATGCTATTTGTCTGCTTGAGAACTCTGCTGCGTACGCTCACTTCATAGGGTTCTTCTAAGAAAAAAAAATCCAGGGGAAACAGGGATTAACAAAAAAGTAACTCTTAATACTTTTCTAATACTCAATTGATAAAATATCTTGCATTATGATTCTTTATTTCTTCATACGGATAGTGTTTGAAGTAAAAGAAAAATAACAAATAACCAAATAAAAAGGGACAGAAAATAAATAGCAAAACAAATTAAATCTTAAAATCGAAATTTCTGTAATTTCTGTATCCTTTTGGGCAGACCTCTTTGGATGAACACGTTAATTCTTTTCAGGAAGGGGGGAACTGGATGGCAATAAAAAAGCAATAACATATATATAGAGAGGGCTAAAAGAAAAACAGAGAGGTGGAGTTTTTCAGCTACCTTGGAATTGATGGCGGATTGTACTTTCAGTAAGGCAAACAGAATAGAAAGAGGTAACGGAAAACCCAGGGCAAACCAAAGTATAAGACAATTAGAATGATATCTACCATATAATGCAGTTTGTTTACCATAGCGTGTCCAATGCCTGCGTGCTTCAGGAGAAAACAGGGGGAGGAGAAAGAAAAAAAATAATGACAAACCTTAAACTCAAGAAAACACACCTCAACCCCAAAAAAGTGGGAAAGTAAGAAAGAAAAATCGCCTTTTGCAAAACCAGCTTCTCCTTTTAACAGGCGATTCGATTCTAAGCAAAAATGCACTGTAATAGTAAAATATAATTTAAAAGAATGTATCTCTTTCCTGTTGTTTAAATAGTAAAACATCCAAATAAAGAAATAAAGAAAGCAATTGTATAACTATTTTGTTTTAAAAGGGTAGTCTACAAAATAAAATCATAAAAAAACCAAAAGGAATAAAAGGATAACAATACATTTGTTAGTATGTAAGTCGCAAGTTAAGTAGAAAAAACAACAGATGGTTCACATTCCGTGAATGACACAGTGTTAGTCGTTGAAATCATAAAAGGTAAGGGAAAAGAAAATTCACCAATGAAAAGAATCAAATTGGAAGAATTCTGAAGCTTGTTGTTAGTAAAAGAGACAAGAGTTAGCAAATCAACTTCCACAGAGGGGATTTGGGTCGTTTTGATGGGGATGTTTGTTTTGAGCGGGGAAGGGAATGAGGGAAAAGTACATCAGTGTAAGTATTCACTCTGAGAGGCTAATCTGGTCAGCGGGCTTGGCTGGCGGTAGGGTCTAGTCCATTTCAAAATTGCGTTCTTTAGTACTGGGCGGGGCCAATCGTGTTTTGATGACTTGAAAAGGTGCAAATCTCTAAGCAAAATGTCCCCAGGTAGTCATTAAGGGGCTACCGTTATATATGCAAGAGAAAATCAAAAGTAAATTAGTGCATTGTAAAAATTATGGTAAAAACTACAGTACATTTCTAGTGTTAAAGGTAGTGATGTGAAATCATCAGGGGCAATAAGGAAAACACAATTCATTTAGCATTTTCTTGAGCATGAGAGAAAGGGATAGAGAAGGACAGAGGAATTTCATTGAGGGTTCTGGTATCTGCAGCATCCTGAAAGAGAGAGAGAAATGTTCATTTAGTCATGAAGTCATTTCCACAATAAAGAGCAATGCTTGCAGTCCCTGGGAGGAGAAAGGCATGCAACCTAGAACATGACATGGAAATAAAGCAATCAATAAATAAGGAACCATGCCGCACATGTTATGTCTGTCACCTGTGCATTCAATGATTTCCTGTCTCTGAAACATCATGTCACTGTTATGTCAGGCCTGCAAACTCCAGTGATGGAAAAAGGGGACAGTTCTGAGAATAACACACTGCCGCTGGGCCAAACAAAGCTAAAGTAGTTAAGCTCACTTTGGACAAGGTTACATTACTGAAGTTCAGTTAAATAGCAACATTTCAAGTTACAGCAACAAAAAAAACAGTTTAATTGCAAACATTAGGTCAAGCATTAAGACTCCACACTAATATATTTTTCTGACTGTACACATAATCAGATATTTGTTGGCATAAGATATTAATACAGGTGCTTTTTCCAACATTACATGTATTGTTGTAAAAATGTTTTTTTTCTGCTCAAAAGCTTGTATGTGCCTGCTTGGATTTGAAAGTTCAGTTAAGTCAAATTCGTTGGCCCTCCCTACCTGTGACAAAAGTGGTATGACTCAAACCAGAGAGAAACGATCACGTTACGCCACAAGGCCACGCCTCCTACAGTCCTTGCTCCCTCACTCCTCTATTGCATTTTTTAAATATGCTGGGAGATGGGTTCTAGCAGAACTTGAGGGTGTGGTTACCCTTTAAGGACCCCTTAAGCAAGGGCTGGGCATCTACAGGAGATCTTATATCTTGATCTGAAACTTGAAATTGTCAGCTGCTGTTTTTGCCAAAATTCTGGTGTCAGAATCTATGGGGCATATTGGGAATGGGGCACCTCCCAATTAAAATCCCAATTTGTGTCTTAGGCTGTTAAAACAGGCCAGATTTTGGATAAAGCTACAATCTTGCCTGCTGCTCCAAGTCAGGCAGCCGATATGTATACATAAGATCGAAACTGCCACCACAATGTTTCATGTTTGTTTAGGGGTCCACACATTTGGTTGAAATGTTGTGCAAGTGAGTCCATATGTCCGTCCATGTATGTACAGTAAGTACTGTACCGTGGGGGTGTTTGTGTGTGGGATGCATTACTATGTGTTTGTGCCATCTGTGTGGGAGTCGAGTCGAAGTGGCAACCATAAACAAAGTCCTCCCTGTGGGGCTAACTGGCGGATTTGAAGCTTCACGCACGCCCACTCTTTGATCCAGGGTCACGGTAAAGTGCTGTCACCAGTCATCCACTTTGTCTAATGACTCCTCTTAATCCATTACCTAGGTGAATAAGATTCAATGGTGGGTGGGAATTTGAATATCCACACCACACTGCACTCCCATGTCTCTGAGCTTACAAAAACAACAGCTGATACATCAAAGAGCGGATATGATAGGAAGCTCCAACAACTGGGAACCTGACAGTGATTAATTAAATTAGACAAATGTACCCTTACAAAGGTGACAATGACTGTGGGCTTTTCAAAACTTTATTGAAATGGCGGCCTGTGATACAGCGGAGGAGAAGAGATGAGAGATTACTAAGTGCAACATTTTGAATTCTGTAAGTTTTAGATCCCTCATAGGCATTTGATGTCTGGATTTTGAACTTATCTCAGCCAGTCGCTCACTTATCGGGTGTTTGACAGAACAGCCCTGGGACGGTTGTGAAAAATGTATCCTTCAGAAATTGCTAATGATCTCTGAAATTACACAATAAAGTGATGGCAGCGGGTGAAAAGATGGGTGGTGGAAATGAAAGGAAGAGATTACATTTGGACTTCTGCACGCATGGTGTCAGCATAATCTTGCATAATAAGTGAGCATACGCATGTGTGTCAGTCTACATAGTTCACTGAGTAAGCACTATATGCATATAAGAAGGGCAGGTTTATTTTGATTTTCCCGAGCAGGTGTCCGTAAAGGGTTAAGTCTACAGGGTTAAGACATGCAGACCAATGGATACTGACTGTCCAACAGACAAAGGAATGAAGGAGATGAAAATAGCATGAATTCACTGAATAAGCAAAATTATTATTTTTTCTTGGTTACTTTTTGCATTTGACATGTTGATTTGCTTCTCGGTTGTTGGAAGTTATGATTTCTTGTTTTAATTACCTAGCCATTCTGTTCAAAGAAAGTGTACAACGGGAGTTAGATTGGAGTCATGATTTGAAGAGTAAGAAGTAGAAAGTGCTATATGAATAAACTGCCAGACTAGAAAGAAGTCTAGCGAACTGAGCCACTGAGCCAAGTGAAGTGTAAAAGTAGATGTGTAAAAGATCTAGAGGCGTAGCTATTATACAAGTCAGACTTTTTACTGCAGGCTTGAGAATTGTAAGTACTGCTGAACTGGTGCTCCATTGTCAAGATCAATCGTGTAGAAAATTAAACTTTTGTTCTGTTTTTGTTATCAAACTGTAGACAGAGTGGTCTGGTAACTAGTTGGTTTAAAGGGTCTCCGTCATGGTTTCCCAATTTTGTTCTGCTGCAAGATGTTCAAGAAGGATGTGCGTGCAGCACTAATGCAAGATGGATACAGGAAAGATGCATGACATCTCCTACAATAGGAAACCATATGAGATGAATCCCTCCTTCTCCTTCTCAGAAAGCATCCCAGGAGTGCCTTTGGAGATAAACAACTCTAGCACATAAGAGAGAGTATGCAAGAGCATCAAAAATAGACCAGCTCACTCCTTTCCGTACTCCTAATTTTACCGTCTCACAGTAAATTTCCTCCTCCATGCACCATACTTGTTTCTATTTTGCCTCAAACACAACATGACTGGAGCCCCTGCTGTGACAGCCCGCCACCCTCTTTGTAATTGACCCATGTGGGAAAACGAAGGCTGCGAATGCCGATGTTTGCTGATGGAGGATAAATCTCCCAGTCATGTAAACAACCACAGGCCCAAACAAACAACTTTGTGCTGCATCTGTCTCAAAGGGTCCCATGGGGGATGGGGTAGGAAAAGAGGAGAAATTAGCTAATGCTAATGCTGTTAACATGGTAATTCACCATTAGTGTTTCGTAGCTGTGCATTTCACAGACAGGTGAAACAGCTGACGTGGCTCTATCAACTCTTGCCAAATACCTGCAGGATGCCAGCCAGAGTTGGCCAAGATGTAAAATGATGTTTTTGTTGAGTTGCTGATCTTTTACACACTCGTCATGGCGGACGTTACTGAACTGCGGCCACCAGCGAATAAGCTGAATAAATATTTAATGACAAAGCTGTGAAAATGATCAATGGATAGTGCAGTGGAGCCAAGATCCCCAGTCCAGATAGATTTATCATTGTAACCGAAAAAGTTCGAAGACTGATGACCGTTCTCCTATAAATTTCCAATTTAGGCCTTTAGAAATAAGTGATAAAACTGATATTGTGGAATAGTATTATGGGGTGGGAGGGGAGGGAATGGGTGCTATTTGTCATCAGGCGGAACTTTCACAGTCTGAATTAATGATTAGAGACATATGAAAAATGTTGTAAACATGTAAGTATAAGCTCAATTGTTGTTGGCTGTATGAGTGAGAGCATCCATATTATATACATTTATGTGCTGTGCTGGGTATTTATGCATGTGCGGCGTATCAGGCGTTCCTCCGTAATACAGACAGGTATTAGGTGACCCTGTCAGATGGAGGGGAGCTGGGCTGCGATTCAGAATAGCTCTTTCAGGTACATTTGGTTCCGCGTTCATTCCAATCACCCGCCATTCACTCTAGTTCGCCTCTCTCTAAATCTGGCTCCAAGTAATGGAAACTGGCAGTCTGGCTTCAGGTGCAAATATAAATGTCACTGCAATTACGGTAGAGAAGTCTGTAAACAAACAGTGTGTGAGGGCGTGTGCTCCTGTATAGGTGTGTGAGTGCATGAAAATTGCAGTAGAACATATTGTGTATTGCAATGCAGATGGTCATAATCCTCTCTGCTTTTCTGTTGTTGTTGTCATCCTCTTCTCTATTTTCCCATCTCTGACTAAACTTTCACTTTGGTGCTATGTTACTACAGGTTTTCAACATTGATAGAAGATGTTATTAAAATATGTCCACTGCAAGTCTTTCTTATTTCTTTCACAAGGCCTGCTTCTCCTAGTCTCCTCCTAAGTTGTTCCCACGGCTGACTTGTCCTGTGCTCTCCCATAATCTCTTTCTCAATTTCTTACCTGTTTCTGTCAGCGTTTGGTCTGTTTCCACTTGTTTGAATGTGCTAATGGCGCAGAGATTTGTTATCTGATTATAGGTATGTGAGACAGAGGGATGAATAAACATGAAAGTGCTGGAGCAGGTAGTGGCAAATGAGGCTGGTGAGTGAGTGAGTGTGGGAATGCGGGCGGATATGCAAATGCAGTGTAAATGTGATGCAAATTAGCTTTTTGTAGAGCTCGATGTTGGTATCAAACAGCTGAGCCGATTTTTTTTAGCATGAGTTGTTTGTAGTTTGGGCAGTGTACTTGCAGAAGCTTTGCTTGAGGTGTTGACCTCTGGAGAGAGAAAGGACGAAAAAATAAAGTATAAACAAAAAAAGTCTACCCCCCCCCCATTAGGAATACTTAAAATGTCATTGGCAGTAAACTGAGAAAAGGATTACAGGGGTCTTAGCATGTCATTATGTACATCAAACAAATCCACTACCCCAGCCCGCCTGGAATAGCAATTCCTATCGTCACCATAAAAGTGAGTTGCTGTATGTGTTGGCAAAGCTGAGCACTCTAAATGGCATTTTCGATTTATCCACAAGAGGTTCAAGCTGCCATTTTGCTAAACACATTATGATAACCTTATTGAGATGCTAACATGTGAATGGTAGGAGCTGAACCGCAGGGTGTATGTGTGGGGTGGCCACAACATGTGAGCCAAGGTTTCCAGAGTAAAATAGCTTGAGTAACCAGTCACTCATTAAGTAAAAATATGTTAATTAAATATGAAAATATGTTAATTTCGCTTTAGCAGTCTAACCCAATTACTTTTGCTTGGATATTTTTTTTTTTTTGCTGTTTCACCCTCATGCATCAAGGCATGAGGGTTTCTAAATGCTGCTACCTAGTAAATCAGGACTTTTAAGACATTATTTTATCAATAATATCATTGTGTTTAACTGGAGGACTTAATTGTATGGAAAGGGTTAATGCAACTGCTGGAGTACTGCAGCCAGGGACGATTCCCAACACCATAGCAGACACCGTTGCTAAGTGACAAGTTGCTAGTAAGAATGGACAAGAGAGACGGAGTGAAAAATGAGAGAGAGAGGGAGGTGAAGAGGAGCGGGAGAGGAACTGATTGGCTCTCTCTCAGGAATTCTGGCTGCCTCTTGGAGGAAGGTTTGATGAGAGGGGAGAGAGAGGAGGGGCGGACTGATGGAGGAGGGGGAGGAGGGAGGGTAATTGCAGCTGATCATGCCTTACAGAAATGGATGAAAACCAATCTGAACAAGTAAGAGAGGTAGAGATAGAAAGAACAAGAAAGCGGAGGGGTGCGTCCAGGCACCTAGTATTGATTGAAGGGGGAGGGTTGATGTTCTCATTCTGTCGTCTCATATGAAATAAATGTGATAATTTCCCCAACATGCCCTGCCACTTAAAACACAATTCTAAAATATGGTGATGTCAGTAGTCAGTTAGTAACAGGGATTACAACACATCAGCGACTGAATGATGAATGAAGGGTTTAAAACGCAAATTTGGAAATTCCTCATTTTCAAAGGGAATAATGCTTTTTGAAGATCTTAAAATGCTAATAAATGACAATGATTCCCCCTGATGAATTTTTCAGTCATGACAGCGACAGCGTTTCATTTTCAAAATATACTTCTTTGGCTGGAAAGCAGATTTTTTATCAAAGGTTTTCCATTCCTTGACTTGGCCTGTTTCTCTATATAACAACCATATAGTAGTAGCGAGGATGTATGCAGGCATAGCGTGAGAACAGCATTGTGTGTTGAATGTGAATACATACAGTTAGCTAGCGCCGATTTCTGTTATGTATGGGAGACACGCTTGGAGGGGAAGTTTAGAATTTGATGTGCTGTGTTTGTGTGTGTGTGCTCAACTGAATAACTATGTTTGCCTTATTGGTTTTTATCTGATGTTGTCCTGCTGCTTGTAAAGTTTGTGTGAGTTAAGTTTTATTATCCATTATTGACTATGAGGGTGTGCTTGAGCCTCCACATTCATAAACAGCCGCATGCATGTCTGTGGATTCACAATGACCCAAACATTGACAGTCATTTTTACCACTTGCACATTGGTGTTACTCATCAAAACATCAAAAAATAACAACAGTTGTGTTTTTCTCTCTTTGTACATAGTACTACATTCTATAGTTACTCATGTCCTCTACCTTCAAGTAAAGCCGGGGACTGCAGAACAGCAATGAAGGTTTCCTAGAGGTTGAATCACTAGTTTTCCAATCTGAGCTACAGCAAAACAAACATTTATATATGCCTGTTTCTATAGATTTTTAAGGCTGTGTAGTCCCTAGGTAAATAAAAGAAATCCATCCATTATTATTATCCATCCATTATCTATCACCGCTAATCCTTAGAGGGTCACGGGTTGGCTGGAGCCGATCCCAGCTGACATTGGGCGAAAGGCGGGGTACTGCTTATGCGTAACAGATTACAATTCTCACCATGACCTTTGCTGAACTCGATACTGATGCAGATCAAAGCTTGCCTTCTCCAGCTGAACTCTGGGCCAGCAGCTGAACCTCAGGGCGTATTAGGGTGTATTCAGCGCTAAAAGAACATGAAAAAATCAGTTTGATCCATTCATGAATCCAATAGCTGCATCCAAGGCCCAATTATATGGAAAAGAGTTGTGCATGGGGGGACTTAAACATCAAGGTAGACAGAAAGAGAGAGAGTGCCAGAGACAAGAGAAGGACACATGATACTGTAGGTGAGGGAGTAATAGGGAGGAAAGGGTGACAGTGATATAAAAGGGGAAAATGGGATAGCAAAAAAAACAAGATATTGAGTTCAAAGGTCTCTCTCTAGATGCTGGCTAAGCTACTGGCCTAGTTCTGTGACACAGTGGATGCTGAATCTTTTGGTTGTAAAGTCACATTGGGGAATTAAAAGAAAGCTTTCTTTTCGTGTTGTCTCTCTCCCAGTGCTCCCCCCCCATCCTCCCACTGCTCAGATATTCCTTTAGAATCAGACAGCAGCCCTACACTTCACTTCCCACTCTCTATTGTGCACACAATCATTCTCTCACTCTCTGTACTTCTCATGAACAAACAAAAATATAGATATACAAGCGCACACTTCCTTTCCCCTGCCAGTGTGTGTCTCATGTTTCCTCTGACTGCCTCCAGTGTCCTGTGGGACGCAAGTGCCTGTTAAGCGTACAGACGGGCCTTTGTGATGTGAGGCCATTCTGATTGTTTCAGTGATCGTCAACATGGAAAGTTAGCCCTCCAAGAATACATTAGTATATAGATTACTGTATTTTTGTATTCCTATCTTTCCAGTAGATTGAAAGCATGGCATCAAGCATTTTTTCAGCGAGTTAATGGGTCCTTTACTGTAGATACCACCACAAAAGCTACACTCTAGTCAGCTACAGAGCAGCGGGTTGAAACATTCCCGTCATGCATAGCAGGTGATTCTTTCACAAATGTTTTATTACATTGTGGAGTAGTCATGGCCACTAAAAGCTGATTTTAACCAAGTAATGGCGCTCTGCTCCCAACTGCTCTGTGTTGCTTACCGCTTTTGTATACTCAAAAGAAGTATACAACAAAATTTAATCAACAGAAAAACTAAATAAAATAAAAGCTGAGTGCAACTAGTCATGTTACTTGGCCTAATTCTTCATATTGGCCTGACTGGAGTACAGTAACTTCACATCAGTGTCTAATCAAGTAAGTTGGGTTCCAGACCAACAAGTCCTCCAACTGTACCGGACCTCCGTCGTCATGGTAACAATAATAAAGATGTGGTTAATGTTGTGAAGGTTTAGGCACCAAAACTACTTGGTTAAGGTAGTTTTAGGTATAGGAAAAGATCATGGTTTGGGTTAAAATAACTACGTTAGTTACGTAAGTTAAGTTATGTACATAAGTTAAAATAAGCCAACATTGATTTTTGGTTTCACACAGGACACAAACAGCGGTCTCCTGGGTGAAAGGCCTGTGGTGTTTGACCCAACCATCCACCCCCAGCAGACTTTGTCGCTCTTTATAGGTCTGCTTGCACAGACGACCTATACGGTCGTATTTTTGGGGAGGACAGTCTCTTCCAGACATAGGACAGTTGCTCTGCTGCTCCTGTCTTAGTACTGGCAATGATATCAGAACCTGTATGTGAATCTAATGTTTAAAGGCAATACATTAACCACCAAATGTTCATCAAGAGGCCCACAGAACATCAGCCTCTACTTTATCTGCACTTGCTCTACTGCTACTCTGCAATACACACAAACTGATTGACTCTGAGTTAGTGTAATGACAGTATAAGTATGAATATAATAACACAGGTGGTTTTAGTTTCTGTCCAAGGTATTTTCAATGGAATTGTAGCTGACTTTTCCAGTTGTCAATGCTAAAAGTTATCCCTGCATGGAATACAGTAGTGTGTGGATTAGTCCATGTGTCTGCAGGGCTTCTGAGAAAATCAGAGTGGGATTTAAAAAGATCAGAAAATCTATACTCACTGAACATACAGTACTGTAGAGAATGAGCAGATTTTATTTAAACCATGCATTGTGCATGCATTAAGACAAGGGCCTTAACTGCTAGATGTATGCTGACTAGAGTGCCAACTTAATATTTGACCTATTTTCACAATGTGTTAGCTTTTGGTGCAGTGTATTGGATATATTTATCATTTCCCAGGACAGTCTGACATGAGGGTTTCCATCATTGTCTTTGCCCTTCCTTTTTCTGCAGTGTCTTTAGACAGTGTGTGTGTGTGTGTGTGTGTGTGTGTGTGTGTGTGTGATCCCAGAGGAGGGAAAGGGCGAGGATGGTCACCAGTGCTAAAATCTACAAGATGTCCATGATGGTAGATAATCATGTCAGGGAGAGCAGAGGGAGGGAGGAGGTGAAGGAGGGATCCCTTGCTGCTTATGCTAACCAATGTGTGCTTTGACTGGGGTAGAACGGATGGGCATGTGTGTGTATTGTGGGGAGAGACTTCCACCGATAAGAGGTCAAGGCAAGTGTCCTTGCCTGCCTATCAGCTGTACACCACAGGGATTAGCCAAACTCTTCACCACTTTCCACACACACTTGCAGTACTACCAGATGCCACCAAGGGGAGCTCTGAATCTGTGATCGTTTGTTAGGCATATAGCATACCCA
Organism: Macquaria ambigua; assembly: GCA_008360985.2. Classification (NCBI taxonomy): domain Eukaryota; kingdom Metazoa; phylum Chordata; class Actinopteri; order Centrarchiformes; family Percichthyidae; genus Macquaria; species Macquaria ambigua. The sequence continues at coordinate 121,351 of VMKM01000892.1, forward strand.
TTTCTCCCCACTCCTCCTTTCTCTCCTCTCTCTTGGCAGAGAGCCCCTATCACCTCACCTAATTCTGTCTGCTTCATTTTATCCCGCACAAAGCTGACAAATTCATAGGTTTTGTGGAGAAAGACGCAAAATATACACATACACATACAGAGGGAGACAGAGAGAGAGAGAGAGAGAGAGAGAGACTGGCTTGTGAAAGCTCACAGGCTTTACTTATTTTGGAGCTTACTGATGCAGCGGTAGATATGCATGACGTTGGAAGAGCCATTAAGAACAACAGACAGAGAGTGGATGAGACTTTGAAGACCACTGGGGCTGTATGATAACCTCAGTTGGAATCCAACGCTAGACTGCAGGCTATTTTTAATGCAAGATATCATGTTAGCTGCAATGGGAAGAGCAGCAGAAAGCAATAATGGTGTGTTTGTGTGGGTGCTCTGTTTACATTTGCAGTTGCATTGAAAGATTAGATTATGTAATTAACAGTATTCATAGCATCTAAACCACAGCAAACGTGGTAGGAGGGACAAGACGTGCATGTTGACGGACAACTGTCTCTGAGAAGGACATTTTTGCATGCTTTGATTATTTAGACAAGAAACACATTCATTAAAATGTATAGGTAGCTATAAGTAGGTGTCAGTTTTCAGGTTTTATTACCATTTATATTTGTATGCATGTTTTACTTTTGGACTGGGAATACATCAAGTACATGGTATGCATTCATCCCTTAATTCATTCATACTTTCCCTTATCTTTTGAGTAATGTGAATATATTTGGAAACTATACTGTATACAGGGTGTGGACAAAATAGCAAGCAAAATACAATGTAATCTGATTAGCAGCCCTGCAAGAAATAGCCTTTGCTAAGCTTATACATTGTTACATTTTTGTTAGACTATCTATCATGGAAGTGTTCATTCATCTCTGGAGGGCGCAGTTTGTAACTTCTTTGCACTGGACAGCATCACATTGTGAGGTGTTCCTGTTATTTTATCCAGCACACTTTTTCATAACATGCACAGTATATATCCTGTAAACTGTCATATCCCTCTTTTAGTTATGTATAGCATAATAACACAGAATAATGCTATTGTTCTTCAGTTTAATCATTCTTTACTTTTGTCATAAAGCACGACTCACACAGTGCCTTGCTGCTGTAGTGGACACTGTGTGCAGCTATTGAGAAGATCCTGTTAACAGACACATTTTTTCATTAATATTTTTGACGTACGTTTTGTAGTACTGTACACACATATATTATTATTTATGAATTCTTTTCACTGTGCACTAGTAAATAGTTTTACCCCAAGGATCAAAGAAGTTTTATCTAACTTGAGTGTAATTGAATATTGTTGAGATTGACATATTTAGCAACTGGTAACAATTACAAGCAAGTTTTTGTTCCTTTATTTTTAACTATCAAATAATTCATATATAAAACCAGAAAAAGACCAATGGTCATTTATGTGATAGACTAATAATCGAGTAATGTAACACGTATGTCACACATATAAAGTGTTATCCTTGGGTTAGGGCTAAGGAGCTCAGCTCTGGAAGTCAGTAACCTCTATTAAATCTCTTGTTAAAACTCAATTATATCTTATGGCTTTTTCTTAACTGATGGAATTTGTTGTAATTATTTAATTTTGCTTCATGTCTTATGTTTTGGATCTTATTTACTTTTATTATTAGTTTTTATGGTAAAGCACTTCATAACTTTGTTTTTGAAAGGTGCTACATAAATAAAGTTTGTATTATTATAATTATTATTTGGTGTTTCTTATGTGTGTGGCCATATAAGTGCAACTGCGTGTGTGAATAGCGAATCCCTCTGACGTGTGTAACTGTGTAAATGCACGTGTGTTCTACGAGAGTTCAAAGCATGCAAGTGCTCATTGATCAGTTGAGTATCGGCCCGGGAGTAAACATGGGGTCAGAGCTGGTCAATGTCATCGATACCTCTCTTCTTGCGTCTCTCAGTGGGGATTGTCCGGTGTAGATCTAGAGAGCTCTTTAACACTTGGGCTGCCTGTTATGTCAATTAGAAGGATCCACTGGGGATTCAAGCTGTTATGCAAGTTAATGGAGATCCCCCGAACAGCATGATGTGGGTGGTTAGTTAGTTCTGGGTCAAGGCATGGACAGGCATTTGATATCTGCTCAGCTAAATGAAGTGTTGATGCAACAAGATTTTGAGAGATCAAGCTGGTTATATTATCCACAGTAACTTGCACCGCAGAATAAAATTCTTAAATATCCTTAAATAATTTTTTCCCCAAGAATATTGAAATATTAAAGTGAGCTAGTTTCAAGTAAGCAACACTTGTTTATATGTAAATTCTAAATCAAGTGATTGAATTTTGAAGGAAGATGAGATTCTCCCCAGTTGTTACAAAATTGAATCTAGTTAAGCTCCATACTACAACAAAACACATTATAGGTACTATTGTGTTCAAAACTATATGTAATGATATTGTGTAGGTATCATTTAATAACTGGTAGTACTGGCCTTAAATGCCAATACAGACAGATACAGGCACATAGATAGACAGGCAAGCAGGCAGATAATAGTGTCTCAGTTTAGCATGTGTGTATGTGCATGTGTTACTTATTTGCCTAATGGTCATTATGGTGCAGTTGGTGGTAGGTGGGTGGGCTCATGCTGTAAATCTTTAAAATCGTGTTGGCTTCCCAAACTCATTAAGCTAGTCTCACTCTGCTGATCACACATAGCTCCACAGCATAACATATTTGACCCCGACTGTGTGTGTGCGTGGTGTGTGTCTGAGGTGCTGCGTCCGAGTTTCTGTGTGCGTCGGTGAGTGCGTGATCATTTGCCATTATCCTAAAGCAAGTGCAGCATATGCTGATAAAACAGCATCTCCACAAATCTTGGACTATTTCCATGTCCAAGTTACCACACTGAAATATATAATAATATTATTGCAATATGACAGAAATTGCAGACTGTGGTTGGCATGGAAATATCTCCCTATAATTTAACATCACTTAGATCACATTAAGAATCACTTTGCTTTCAAGTTTTCCTTTTTCGCGTGGTTAGGAATTTTCTTCAGCGTCTAAAAGTACTAGAGTTAGACACTATTGGCTGGTTTTTCCCCCAACTTCCTGGGGATGTTTTTGCGGGTGCACACAAAGAAGTTGATGTACCATCTCGGTGTTAATGCATTCACACCAGGCTTTTTTGCATTCGGGGCCGCTTACATTGCCCATTATTAGGTCTGACAAGCCATTCATTCCAATTACAATTACCCCAAAAAATGTGAAGAAGTAAGCAAGGCAAGTGCAAGTGAAATTGATTGTAACTCACAGCTGGTATCTGCAACTGCCAATTGATGACCTGGTGCTTCCAGAGAGTCCAGTATTCAGAGAGTGTACTGTATGTGCGTATACTTAGCGCTTTGTGCATGTGTGTATATGAAAAATGAAGTAGATGGAGCAAGCTGGCATGCACAGGTACACACCAATTCACACACACATACACAGACATTCAGGTTGCTGGTGCTCTTTTGTTTTCCATTAGCTACGATTAAAGGTTTGTAAAGATGTGTTGGGTAATTTGTTCAGAAGGGGTTTAAGTGCATTGTCACCTTTGATAAATTAGGGTGCATTCCATTTGTGTAGCCGAGTACATTATGTGCATACATACTGAGCAGAGCACTTTCTTCACTTGTTCATTAATAATAGCACAAAACAATGTCCTTGGTAACATCTTAAATGTGCAGTTGTCTTTGGTTTGATTATGATGTGTGTTAACTATAATCTATGTATGACTGGGATTATAGTTTCCACTTGGACTGTGACACGTCTTCATCTTTTGCCTTTGAATGTGAGGGAGAGATGGATCTTATCTATTTTAGTAAAAAATATGAAGCCAAGAAAGAAAGAAAAAAAAACAAAAAAACAGCACCAGCCTTCTGTTCAACCCCAACCTGAAAAAAATGAAACTTCTGTTAAGGTGGGCGGCAAGCAACAGGAGAGGAGAGAAGGAAAATGAGACAAACACTCCCTGTGTGCTCCATGGGCAGAGAGAAAAGACATTAAGATGGAGAGTCATTTAAAGCAGCAGAGATAGGGTGGGTGGCAGACAGAGGCACCACTCCGACCGCGGTGGCCCTGGATTACACGGGCAGTGTTTACCTGGCGCAGGTTGCGGGTGACGCGCACGTCATGCCAGGCGTTGTCGTTGAACTTGCCGTTGACGGGCTCCACCAGGGCCTCGAATGCTCCCGAGCCCAGGTTGATGACCAGCCAAACCGCGCCGCTCTTCAAGGAGAGGTTCACGTAGTCGGCCGACTTGCCGGTGTGCAGCATGAGGCCGTTGCGTTGCAGCGTGCGGAATGAAAGCGTGATCTCGTCAGTGCTGCTCTGGATGGGCGTCAGCGACAGGTCGTAGCAGAAGAACTCGTTGCCCTTGAAGGTGGCTACTGACTCTTCCTTACCTGGAGAGAAAAAGGAGGGAGAAAGAAAAAGAAAGCTAAGTTAAAAGAAATATTATATGAATGCAGGATTACACCAATATTAAGGTTTGTTGAGATGTAGGGTCAAATGTTGTCTTATGTTAAAAATCAAAAGCATTTGAGTAAATATACTATATATACTAAACTATGTATAGTGACTCTCAACAGCTTGTTTGACTAATCAATTCATTGATTAAAACTACACTGGTGTTTTATTTCCAAATGGACTTTGTACATTGTAAAGGAAACACTTTAAGCTCCCCATCCACCAAAAAAAGTTTTGCATATCGTCACTTCAGTTGGATGTTGTGCAGAGTTTGACACTAGAGGGCTGTTTCTCTGTGCTCACTTTGAATCTCACTTCAACCCATGTATGTACACGCATGATTTAGTGACACCAGAACTAGAAGTCAATCATGGGCCAATGTGCAACTACACAAGAGTGATGTGGAAACTTGAAGCCTCCAGTGCACATACACTTTTAGTTAAGTGGAGGACATCTTTTGTCCAGCAGTTAAACATTACAATGATCAATATTTACATATTTATGTAGTAGATTCTGGATGTTTTAATGAGGGAGGAGTAGTTATGCTTTTAATAATGTTCAGCTATAGTTAATTCACCTTATTTGTGGGGGAAAAAAAACATATCAGACCTGAATTATTATTGAAATTATTATTCAAAGCTGAATCTTTTTAAATGTCCTAAAAGATGCCTGGAGGGGAATTTTAATAAAAGCATTATAAAGCCAGATTCTAGCTATTAAAAGCCAAAAATACCATCTCTGAGGATATTTACTCCTAAACAGTGGTACTGCTCACAGGTTTCACTTAATCAGCACAACAGTGATGTAACACTTCATCACTTCTCTGTTCAAGGATCTCATGGGTCAGATATTTTGAGATGAAACCGATTGGCTATGGTTATTGATTCCAGCGTTACAACATTAATTGTTGCTGCAGCAAGACATGTTTCCATCATGGAAGCTTCACGGGGCAAAAATAATCTTCCGTGGAATAATACAAAATAAAATTACTTCCATCACAGCAAAGCAAACGGCTGGGTTAAAATTAGATAGGAGGAGGTTTTTGAATTAGGGGGAAGAAAGGAAACAGCAGAGAATGCCAAGACCAAACAAAGCAGACTGAAGGAACAGCTCAAAGAAGCCAAACAGAAAGGGAAGAAAAGGTGTTGACAACTTTGCTAATGCCTGTCAGTCCGTCTGCAGCACATGGCCTCCTTCCACTGCAGTGAGCTTCGTTCACACGCTACCAGTCAAAACAGCCAGTTTGTACAATGGACACATGTCAAACAGCAGCAGGGGAGGACACAGTGTGCATCTGTCAGGAACTGAACAAACACCTGCAGCTGTCACGACAAAAAGCACCACTGCAACAACACTCACAACAGTGACACCTCAATCACAACAGCCAAACTGTGGACACTGAAGGCAGTGAGCATGGGATTAGCATTTATCTTTTTTCATATTATTTTCTGTGATTATATTTACATAGTCTATTTTTTTTCTACTGTTATATGATTATTCTTTTGAACATATCCTGTCTTTCTCCCTGAATCACACAACGTTTGCTATAGTGATGACCTAATTTTCCTGCCAGATCAATAGCCTTTCATTTTAAAGATATAATAATAAATAAAAAGGCCGATCCCCAAACTGAATACCACAAATCTTGAGATAAGTGTGTGACAAAGTGGGTGAGAACTCCTTTACTCACCACTTGTCCCGTCCATGTTCATTTTACACATTACATATATTAGTTTCTACAGGTGTTCATTTTGCTATAATTTACCATTGCTATTGTATCATTGCAGCACTTACTATCCCGGGTTTGTTTGTGTTAGCAGTAGGTTACAGTTTAAATCTAAGCACATGAGTAAATTAAAGCAAACGCACAGCCACAGGTTAGTTTCAGTTATCTTTATTATGTTGCAGGTTTGAACATTGTTTAATTGTTTGTTCACACTCACCGTTTGTTCCTTTGTTCAGACTCATGCAGGTTTATTGTTTGGGAGGGGGCCGCCCAGCAGTTCCTGATTTTTATCAGCAACGGGGCCAAACCAAATGGAGGGGTTTTCTTTTGGTGAAAGGAATATTTCATTTGTCTTTGATATATGTTGAAGTAGTGTGTAGGCCTACTGACCTTATATAACGCCTGTTAGAAATGTAACTGAGCGTATAAAAGTAGAGTAAAAGTAGTCCAAGAAGGTAGGGGATTGTATTTTATTGAGGTTACTGGGGAGGTCAACCTTTGGGGGTTATGGTACTGGCCGCAGCACTCTAGGTGCTAATTGAAGACCATATATTCAGTTGTGTTGCTGCTCCAGGAGAGGAGAGGAGAGGTGAGGCTGTGCTGCTGTAAACGCAGGCCTTAGTTTGATTTGTTAAGAGTTAGTTTTGAGTTATTTTTCTTGTGTTTTTTCATTTTCCTGTATTATGGAGAGCACTCTAAATAAACCTTCACCTCAAAGCAAGCAAAATGTCTGCTGAGTCTGCCTACCTACCACCTTCCTTGCCATTCGAGCTAGACTACGTTACAAAGTGGTACAAATCAGCTGCTTCTTGGGGCAAAAAAAACCCCCTGACCTTTGGCAGAATCACAGATGCACACAACACCGCCAATAACACCAAGATCTGCCAACTCTCAAATAACTCTTCCCTGCTCAGCGGTTACACAAATCAACTGGTTTCCCGACATGAACTGTGATCTGAAGTGACACTCCACTTCCTGTGTTCGTTTGCCCCTCCTCACCTCTGTTTCCCCCGGGGGAGGCCAGATTGGAGAATCAGTCTCAGGTGGTAATGAGGTTTAGGGCTGAAACAGGAAAGAGAGGGGCAAACTCCGCCAAGAGGCCCCTGTATGTGCGGATCATCAAATCTAGTTTATCCTGAAGTTCCATTACAGCAATATCACTCCAGGACCTCTGTGCATTTCCCTGGGGAGAAAGGCCGGGGCTGGCCAAAGGGGGTGGTCTGTTGGCGGACAGATTGAAAGCCAAATCTCATGAGCGAGCAAGTTTGCCACAGGAGCAATCTAAGGTGAGAGGAGGTGGTGATGGATAATAGTGTGTCTATTTGATAGCTGTGCGCTTTGTACTGAGATATGACCACGGACAGTTCAACGTGTGGTAGCCTATAAGGCAAAGTTGATTACAGAATCTCATTAACACCAAGGTAAGGAACAACTGCTGCATGGAAGTCATATGAAAAAGGAAAAAAAGCTATAGCCAGAGGCAGAAAGAGTGCTGTGTTAAGTGACATACTAACTGCTATACTTCTGTAACATTAAAGGCGATGATAGAGCTCACTTTGAGACAAACACAGCCATATAATATGGGTGCATGCACTCACATAAAAGAAAACATTTTATGTGTGTGTGTGTGTGTGTGTGTGTGGGGGGGGGGGGGGGGGATTGAGGGACAAATGGCATCCAGACAGAGACAGCTACTTAAAAGAGCATTTTGGCTGGAATCGAAATTTAGAGCAATCTCAACTGAAGTGTGAATTGTCATTGAAAAAAAAAGGCATCAAACAAGAGGGAGAGAAAGAGATGGAGGGGAAAAATGACATGGAGAAAAAAAAAAAAGAAGCAAATCCCCCAAGAGCAGCCTCTTGGCGGTGCCTGCGTTGCTGATGTAGGAAGAACAAAAGCGTACCAAATGGACCACAGCAACCATTTTCAATTATGTATTAAGTTGGACCCCCTCCCAAAGTATGGGCTGTTAACGGTAAGCAACAAACAGCTTGTGATTGCCTCCATGAGCTCAGCGAGATGGAGCCGCATGCGACGGAGAGACGCGAGCTGCAAACAAAAAACTTCTTTTGTTTATGTCTGTTTAATGAATAGAAGGCTGAGAGGAGGAGATAAAGCTGGAAAGGATCGGGGAGTGACAGGAGAGGACGAGGGGTGGGGTGGTGGGACTGCACCCGTTAGTCTGGTCACGATGCCAACAATGCACCTTGATAAATTATTTTAAAATTCACACAATCATATGATTTTTGTTCTTGACTTTAGAGCCAGAGGTAGAAAAAAATATATTGACAAAAAAATTGACGCTGATCCAGCTCATATTGCGAGTTGGGTTAAGTCATTTCCTGTATCTGCTGTATGCTCCAGGAAGTAGGTGATCTTCCTCCACACTGCCGAGCACTGGAAAAGCCCTCCTCCCAGTTTCCCAGGAGAAAGAGGAAGATCACTTCAGCCTTGGCCTTAAAGACACAAAAACTAACTATAAATAAAGAATGACTTTTCTTTCCTTTTCTGAGAACACTTCAGCTCCTTTGAATATGTGCTTGTCGCCATACATCTGTTTCCCCTCTTACATCTAATGTACATCTCTATCTCATCCCCTCGCTCCCATGGCAGCACTGTTGTGATTACATGCACATACACACTTGGAGTACACTCTTTTCGCTCCGATCAAATCTCTTTCCATAAAGCCCAAGAGCCGATGCTGTAGCCAGAGGTAAGACAAGACACACAAGCACGCAGCAGAGACTTAAGTGCTGTCAAGGTCTCAATTAACCTCACAGAAGGCCCTGACTACATTACAGGAACGACTCATTTGAAATTTAGCGACCTGTAATAGTGTCTTTATTATTAATTAAATGTTGAGTTCCTCTGGTACTTGATTTCATTGCTGTTGGTGAACAGACTTTTAGAACCGGGTATTTTTAGGGGTCAAAAATGATACTCACTGCATCTAAGCAGAGCAATCTAACCAACAATTGCTCCATGAGTAAGCAGATGTAATGAGGCAAGCCGGTGTTTATCATCTGCCCACATGTATCCACCCGGCTTCAGTTGTCTTCTCAGGCTGCTTCCCCTACGCGTCAGATTTAGAAGTTCAGTGGCTTCAAAAATTGAACGATGCAAGTACAAAAGACAAAAAGGTAAATGCAGACTGAATGATGCTGAATATTTCTGCTGATAGAAATAGTATTGTTTGGAGCTTCTGCTGGCTGGGATAGATGAGGTTTTAAGCACTCATACAGTTGTACTATAAGCACAGCTCTTTCAGAAATATCTAAAACTTAAACCCCAAACCCCTACCAGCTCTTGAAGGGCTGCTCACTAGCTGACATCTGATTTATCTGAAAGAAAAAAATATCATTTCAACCCAGGAATCAGTACAATATCACACCTCCTTATTTTACAAGCAGTCCTGATCCAACTTACACCGATCAGCCATAACATAATGACCACCTGCCTAATATTGTGTAGGTCCCCCTTTAGATGGTAGACAGGGGTCAGCATGGGCACCCTGACCGGTCTGCGGCTACGCAGCCCCATATGCAACACACTGTGATGCACTGTGTGTTCTGACACCTTTCTATCAGAACCAGCATGAACTTTTTCAGCAGTTTGAGCTACAGTAGATCTTCTGGTGGATTGGACCACACGGGCCAGCCTTTGCTCCCCACACACATCACTGAGCCTTGGCCACCCATGACCCTGTCGCCGGTTCACCGGTTTATCTTCCTTGGACCACTTTTGGTAGGTACTGACCACTGCAGACCGGGAACACCCCACAAGAGCTGCAGTTTTGGAGATGCTCTGACCCAGTCGTCTAGCCATCACAATTTGGTCCTTGTCAAAGTCGCTCACATCCTTACGCTTGCCCATTTTTCCTGCTTCCAACACATCCAACTTCGAGGACAAAATGTTCACTTGCTGCCCAATATATCCCACCCACTGACAGGTGCCATTGTAACAAGATAATCAATGTTCTTCACTTCACCTGTCAGTGGTCATAATGTTATGGCTGATTGGTGTAGTTTAGTAGACTTTTTCTTCCCCCCTCTGCCTTTATACTTATTGTATACAAAATGGACTCAATAACCTCAACCTCCACTGCCAGCTCTGTCACAATCATGCCACCAGCAAGAGCTAAGGACTTTGCTGCAGGTGTCGTGTCAAGCAGTTTGCCCTCTGCAACCCCCGGCCTTCAGTGTTGTTGAGGCGGAGCTTCATTTCTGCGAGCTACACAGCGAAAGCGTGAGGGGGAGGAGGGATGGAGGAAGAGGATGGAATTCCAGCCTGAGCGGAATCAATACCATTGACTTGGACCAGCACACACTCCAAGCCACGCACACACACTGTAACCCATATAGTCCTGAAAATCCTAATCTGGCCACAAGCAAGTGTGAGCATCAGGAATATGTAAATATGTATGCTATCTAGCTTTCCTGCTGCAGCAATGCCATGAATTATGATGTACGGATGTTTATAAGTGCCCCCACTCTGGAAAAACACAGCTTCACAAATGGTGATAAAATGTCATGAGGACACAAATACAATCTGTGCTTGTCAATGCTGGCCCGAAAGTGCAATTTTAGGCTAGTCTTTGGTGGATATCACAGTAATAAAAGCGCAGTGCAGCATGTGTTATTAAATTGGATTCAGCTCAGACTGAGAGAGAGAGAGCAGGTTTAATAAGATGAGCTGCATGAATAGCTCCATCCAAACTTGTGTGGTGCATTAGTCAACGCATAATGAACCTTAACATACTGCTTTTGGGCCGATTGGATTACATATTGGGAGTAATTAGGTAGTTTTAGGGGAATTAGAAAAGAGAGAATGGAATAAGACAAGTGTGTGTATGTGTGTGTGTGAAAACATCCAAAATCTAGATGACCACATGCTGGCAAATCCACTCGTCACATCACATTACCTCTCTGTTCTTACACACACACGCGCCCGCACAAACACACCCACATGAGCATATACAGTCACCCTCTATTAGTTTCCGACGAGTGCCATCCACCCCGCAGAGAGAGTATCCGACAGCGGGGCGTATGAAAGCTTTGATGCCGCTTCATGAATCAAACAGGCCTGCTGGGTCCACAGACAGCGGCTAGTGTCCTGTGCTAGCTCAGAGGCATAGGCAAAGGCCTGTGAACTGCTGGGGGAAACGTTTGTTTGCTTATTAAACGTTTGGCCAGTATTAAAGAACTTGCACACGCACACACAAGTAAACAAATAGACACATATGAATACGCCAACTCAACTCCTAGGCAGTGATAAAGAGCTCTGGCACATACACAACATATCCCTCTTATATCTACAGCTGTTTACATGAAGCATGCCACAAACTAAAGGAGGGAAATGAAGAGAACTAAAAAAAGACAGACGAAAAGAATGAAGGAACAAAAGCAAGACAAAAAAAGAAGGCGATGACGAACGAAAAGCCAGGCAACACACTGAGATTGAGGAAGAGAGGACGAGGCTATGCAGATTTTGAAAAGTGGGGTGAGTTCCAGTGTGGGGTGGGGCGGGGTGCAGAGAAACTGCTGTGGCGGGATGATTGATCGATTGCACAGATCTCCGTGCCCCCTCTCTGCTTTATGTTTCACTCCTCATGGATTTTACCTTCTTTGTCTCCCTCACACATAAATCTGAACTGTCAGCTGTCCTTAACAAAAGCATATGTGGTATTCTAAGTTCGGACAAAAGGCAATAATTTACACCCTTGGCAAAGATCAGTCTCTCGAAACCTGCTGTTTACTGGCACTGTGCTGGGCTTGGTAGGGTCAGCCCATAAATAGCAACATACAGTATGTCACCAGAAAGGTATGCATGCTTAATAATTACTGCCATAAAATTGCAGATTCTATATAATAATGTTCAAAAATGTTTTAAGATAGTTTTCCTCCAGAAGGTTATCCTTTATTTTTGTCCCAGCACTACATGCGTACAGAGTATGTAATGGTCGTCAAACCTTTATGCACAGTAGTAAAACTCCACAAATGACATGATGTTGTAAGATTTCAGTCTAGAGATCTAGCATGCAGATTCACCCTTTAAATTTTGACTATATGTAAAATTTGGTTTAAATACATACACAGTTTATATTATTCAAATTAGACTGGGTTTGCATTCCTTTATTTAGCTGTTCTAGACCCAACAGGTCTTCAAATCAACTTACACTTGACACTGACTTTTTTTCCCTCTAAATTGAGCATCTTGTACAGTTCTTGGTGGGCATTCTGACCAAAACTAGCACTGCATAAAACACACAAGGGATTGCATTGGTGTTGGAGTGCTGCTGCAGGCACAGGTGAGAAGATGAAATATGATCTAAGAAGTCCAGTTTGAGTAATACAGTCACAGATTATGCCACATGGAATTAGAGCAAATGTTGAGCCAGGTTCAATTTCTTTTTTTTTTTTTTACTTAGCTGTACGACTACTGCTGCCCCTAAAAAATAGTCTGACTGAAATCAGTGAGTAGGCTGCTTTTTTTGACGCAGCGTTTTGGTCTAAGCGAGGCCTTAGACTCGACTTGTGGTATAAGACATTAGAGGAATTGCTGCATTAGACAATGGCGACAGAGCTGCCTCCATTGGGAGCAACTTAGGGTTCAGTGTCTCGTCCAAGGACACTTTGACATGTGGACAGGAGGAGCAAGGGATCGAACCACCAACCCTGAGATTAATGGACGACCCTGTCTACCTCCTGAGCCACAGTAATTATATAACTCATACAGCAGTTTTCTATAATAGGTGACTCCTGTCTCCATTTTTTCCCCCATGTCCAGACCTGACCTGGCCTGTGACGCTATCTAGTTAGCTGTATTGGTAATTTGTAGATGCATTTATGGGTCTCTGCCTCCAGTCTCTTGTAGAGCCTTTGAACACAAGGCTGAAATAGAGCAGCATTGTTCCCTCCGCCAATCCTCTCCACTCTCCTTTCTCTGCACAGCTGATGATTATTCTACGTATCGATCAGTGGATTGCAATCCGGTAATGAAGGAGCTATAATTTGCAGTCTGCCCAGCTCATTTGCTGGAGGCCAAAGTTCTTTGTTGCACTGACCATTCCTCCCCCACTTAAGAGGTGCTTGTTGAGCCATAGTGAATGTGCTATCATGCCATTCACAATGTTGCTTCTGTTCTGAGGGATGCTGCCAAAAGAGTAAGTTTGTCAGTATCAAATGAGCTGTCCACAATATCAAGGTAATGTATGAGAACAAGAGTCATTCAAGTCGCCTCCATTACTTTTTGTTTTTTAGCGCCTGATCCTTACAGACGCAATATATATACCCGAGTCTGGGTGAGTAAGGTTTTCGAAAGATGAAGCCTCACATTTCCTGTACAAGTGGATAAAGAGCTACAGGATTCAGAGACAGTATTTTTATCATATGAGGAGATTTGCAGTGCAGTGGGAACTCTTTTAGACAAGTTATAGAGAACATGTCCAAATGCAGCTGAAAACATCGATACATACACAATACGTAGATATACTGACCTGAAATAAGCTTATTGATTATATCAGTTACTTTCATGTTGCTTCATCTTTTTGACATTGCAGTGTAAAATTTACATGTATACTGTGCATGCATCTGCCATTCCAATCACCCACTTGACTTTATTAGTGAAATTTATGTCTTCAAGATCTCCATAGACTTTATTCTAACCCATGACTAAGTGCGCAGGCAAAGGACATGCATTTTAAGAGCCCTTGGCATAAAGACACTTGATTAGATCCTTTTTGCTCCTCCACCTTTAAATGTAGCTGCAGGTCACATTTAAAGAGTGCACGGTTCGTTTTAATTTAATCCCTTATGCCATTGCTTTGATTGACAGTATTTGAAGGTCGCTGGAGGAGCGAGGAATGCAGGTGGCAAAGAAAAAAAAGAAAGTAAGTCTTTCCATAGAGCTGGTAAGAACAGAATCAACCGTGATTTGCATACTAAATCTGTTCTTCACTGGTAGACTGGTACTGTAAGTTGGGTCACATAACCCTGACATGACACTGAAAACAAAGGTGTGTCTCGAGTTGGGCTGTGTCAGCATTGTGTGTTAAGGGGCAAGGTGGTGCTTTGGTTAGACCTTTTTGACTCCCTCCCTCGTCTCCAAGAGTTTACACCTAGCATTTTCATAAGACAGTTTTGCCTGTTCTCTGTGTCTCACACTCTTGTTCTTGAGGATAATTTGAGGTAGTGAAGGATAAGACTTAATGGAGATAAAACAGTTGCCTTTAATTGTCTGTCACCTTGGAAACAATCCATTTTGTAACCGCAATATCAGACACCATGGCAGCAGCCTCATGACTCCACTCCACCTCTCTCTCTCTCTCTCTCTGATTTGTACTCGTTCTTGTTCTTTCTCCTTGTTCATTTTCCCTCAGTCATCTGTGGGTGTCTGGCAGGTCTGTTCAATCTCTGGTAAACTGACACTAACGACAGGCTCGTGTGCTCCTGAAATGCGGGCTCTTTAGGCTACATCCACACTACTACGTTTTTATTTTAAAATGGCTTTTTAAAACAAAAACGATCTCCGTACACACCAGCGTTTTATCACCGCTTCAGAAATAATCTCCGTCCCTACCACATGCCTGGAAACGCATATCACATGACCATTCACGTGCACTGGGCATGCACGTGCCATTGTAAACAGGAAGCAGACTGTCTACTCTGCGTTGGTTGATTAGTTAGTTGCAGGAAATACTACGAATGAAGAACAGCAATAGAGAAAAGTAAGACCAGAGAATTCTATGCTTGGACCAGCGACCAGGTGGAACAGGGACCTGAGTGCAAGACAGGCGAAGTACATAATAAGCTAGGGCTGTGCGATATGGCTTATAAATAAATGCGATATACATTGTATCTTTGTAAGGCGAATGTTTGTGCTTCATTGTATTGCACTGTGTGTATTTGAGTTATGGCAAACGCCCTGTTTATTTTGTGTAGAATAGTTGTACAGGATTTGTACAGAGTCTTGAAAGTTTGGAAGATGCTTAAGTTTAACCGTTATGTTTTCAAGGTTGTGAATCTGCTTGAGTTATGATATACCCCTTGAATAGTACTTGTTTTCAGCATGGTCTGGTGTTTCATTATCTACACAAACCAAAAATCTTAGTGTTTGGAGTGAAGCGATTCCGTTGTCATATTGGTTTGTTGTCTCCTGGCATTTATGGGTGAAGGCTTTGAGAGTCTGATGAGTTTGGTTTGGGTACCTTGAAAGTGCTTGAAAAGTGCTTGAATTTTGCTCTTGAAAAGCTGTATGAACCCTGGTTGTATTGTATTGAGTAATTTATTTTGTAAAATCTGAAAATACCTCATTTATACAGTAAGCTGAGTTAATTGCTGTTTGCTGCCACTTGTTTCATTTACATATTGCTAATCCTTAATGTGATAGATATATCTGTTTATTTGATGATATGAATGATATATTGATATCTGCTTTATTTCCTTTCTTTTTAAGGTTATCAACCTAATTGATTAACTAAACGAACAAATCTCATCAACTGAAAATCTACCCTAACTAAAATAAAAAAACAAAGAAGAATTGAGTTGGTCCATGTGTCCTCTGTGATCTTTCATTGGCTTGTCAAGTTTAAGCAGACGCTAAGCAGAACACTTCAGGGAACTTGACAGACGGCGTCTAGCAGGTTTGTTGTGAAAGTCTTTCCCGGTGTGTGAGGGGTAGTTACGTTACTTTAGTCAGCCATGAAGGGTGTAAATAAGCTCAGGTTGCAACATAAAAGTTACTGAAAGGCTGTGGGTTGTGTTTGCTGCCACAGAAAAGAAATTAAAAGTTCCTGTTTATGTAACATTACTACGGCGTCTTCTTGTACTCTTCACAGCAGAGTTGGTCCAGACTGTGAAAAAAGCTAGGGAGTTAGCAGCTATAAGTCTGGCTAAAGTCAATTAAAATAGCCTCAAACCGGAGGTCTCCCAAATATGGTTCAGAGCTGCAGAGGTGGAAGCCGTGGGTAGAGTAACAAACGCGATCAGATGATTGATCTGGTCATCTGCTATATCGCACATTAATTGATATTGGAATATATCGAATATTTTTATCATCCAGCTTGTTTGCAATTGCCAAGTCGAGGTTGTTATTTACCACATATCCAATGTTCAAATCAGGAAATAGGACCTATTTCCAAGATAACTGGCCTTTCTCTGCTACAATGATCATGCTAATGCACGTATACTTTTACCTCAGTAACATAAAAGAAGCCATGTGAAATTCAGAGGTATGGATTTTTCTTCCAATGGCTCCGGTGAGCATTGGTCGGCCTTGGCTCATTAACTCTATATTGAAGTGCGGTGAAAAAATATCTCAGAGAGGACACAATTCCATTTGCATATTTGCAAAAAGACAATTTAATAAATAGCAATCACAAAGGCATATGGTCTGCAAGTGTAACATGTACTCTTAAAAAACAGATTATAGTTGTATTAAAATGTAAACTGACTGCCTAAAGAAAAACATACATCAAATTTAATTAAATGCACACGCTTGCACAATTTATCACAGATTACTGTCAGTAAAGCAGAGGGGGGGAAAGTGGTGCCTGATGTTTTATGTGGGTTATTTTAATTGTATGAGAATCCTTGGCAAATCGCCTAAAGAATTACCCATTGTAAACTGCTTTACTTAATATGTTAATGTCATTGCAGTAATGTAGAATAGCGTGCACGTGTGTGTGCCCATCATCACAAGCCAACAAGTGCTGCAGCACTGACTTGGCCTCTTCTTTGGATAAAAAAGAAAAGCATCATCCTAGACAAAAAAAGTCTGATTTCTACAAGGGTATGCTTAGTTACTGATGATCTGTATACGACAGGACACAGACAAGACAATTATCCTCTTTTTACTCCCCTTCAGTGATGCCTTTTAAATTCTGACACCACAGAGACAAGGGTTCAGTTCCTAGTAGTGATACCTCCAACAAGGCCGAGCATTCAAACAAATAGTGACGGGCGAAGCAGTTCTTTTCAGTGTGCTGAATCATTAGAGTCAGTTCATTCAAAAGATTTGTTCACCGACTCGTTCAGTGCTTGACCGGAGCTCCGAATGCGTAGTCCCACTCACTGAAATGAAACACAGCCAAACGTTCAGATCAGCTTGCTAACTAGCGAACTGAGAACGATCGTTTGTGAAGGATAAGTCAGTGAGCTGAGAATTTAGTTGGATAAAGATACCGTTCGCAAACTGAAAGCTACTATAACAAAGTCCTACCCTATTATGTACAGTACGTATATTTAACATCTATCATATATTTAGATTGCAGTCCAAGACCAATGTTCTTGAACTGTTGCAGCTAAATGTTAGCAACCCGAATCAGCTGTGTATTTGCTGTCTTGAACACACCCCATTCCTACTGCGAACGAATGACTTAAATCGTCATTTGGGAGTGTATCCCGGCACGTTCGCTTGTAACTGTCTGAGAAATGAACGGATCGTTTCAGGAAGTGATTCAGTTCAGTTCATTCACCCAAAAGATTTGTTCTCGTGAAGAATTGTCTGCGAACGACACAACAATACCAACAAACACAATGACCTATATGGAAAGTAGTCAAGTGTTTTAGATTATTGTCACTGCACTAGCAACTCCTACCAATTGGCCTGGGTGCCTGTGGGGAGAACTCAAGGGGAAAGGTGTGCGCCTCCCATGTGTTATGCCCACCCTGTGAAGTTCATCACTGGCAGGTGAAAAAAAACATTTGGGGACATCATGTGTCATGGAAGTAGCACATGACCGCAGCCCTACCAACATTAGAGACTACTGTGCAGTGCATAGAAAATTCCTAATTGGGATTTAACTGTAGTAACACAATGGTAACCATGAAGAAGCTGCAAAGGGTAAGACTGACAGCTTAGGGAGGAAACACACACACACACACACACACACAAACAGAGAGAAGAAACAAGTTTAGGTCAAATTTGAGTAAATGCCAATGTTGAGAGAGCCAATAACTAATCCAGCATGTTGAACCGCTAATAAGGCATTCAGTCAGCTGAGGAAGAGTTTTAATGAGCAAACTTGTTGCTAAAACCTTTTGACCTCTTGATCCTGGTATCGAAAAACTGTGTAACTGCCCACAGAGGAGCTGGAAAACACGGCTGTTTGCAAACAAGCAGAGAGTTTGGTGTGAAGCAAGGAAAGGAGGATTTGGCATTGTGTATCTGACAACTTTGAAACCATTAAACAAATAAGGGTGATAAGTCAAAACTGCATTCTAACAAATACCACGTGAATCCGGAAAGCCTTTCCCCAACAGCTTGTACCCCTCTGTGACAATGGAATCCTAATGAAGCCCATAAGTGAAAAAGTCAGAGGGTGTAGGTGGAAATGAAATACACAATTTATGGTGACAGCTAAGCCAAACTTTTTTAAACTGTCATACCTGATCAGTATTTTCATTTTACGATATATTATCCCCATATTTGAAGATGAATGTGAAATTATCAACTTGAAAAGTTCACCGACTGGACAACAAACAGAACGCAAGAGCTTATATGGGATTTGATCTGCTGATGTATTGGAAACCCTTCAGCTAAATGCTAACGTTTCCCTCTGGAGGCTTGTCAATGATGAATGTAGCCCATATGGCGTGCAGTGAGAAAGAAGCACTGAGCTGGTTAGATAACTGTTTCTCAGTCTTAGCTTATAGAAGAGTAGATGCTGACTTTGTTTTACATCAGATGTTAGGGTTTTAGATCAAATGGTTAATGAAAATCAACATCTTAGCAGGTCATGTAAAATTCATAGCAAATACAGTAGAAGGGACTAACATTTCCTCTAAGGTCAAATCCTAAGTATCAGTTTCCAATATCAATACAAACAAAGGCTTCTTCTTTTAAAACAAAGGGTACCAATATCAAGACTGTTGGTTCAATTCCCCAAAATACACATTTTAAGGAAATGTGAATGAGAAACACTTTTGTTCTCTTTCAGCAGCTATAGTCACCATGCCCTTGAGCAATGATTTGAGTTACGGCAACTTGGAGGGAAGTCTTTAGGGTAACTGACACAGACACTATGATTCTACAGGACAACACCAGTATCAAAGTAGCATGTTTGGAGGTTTGCAAAAGCCTCTGTAAACATGACTGGCTCACAGCTACAGTATGCTGGCTGTTTTAAACAAACTGCACACGCACATAAATTGCTTGTCAGATTCATAGATAACATATTTGTGTGTTTAATTTTACAGGCTTGCAGGTCATGCTACAAAGTCTTGCGTCTTTGAAAACAAATACAACAGCTTGTAGCTTAATTTTGGGTGGGAGGAAAAAGGAAATACAGTATGTAGTATAAATTAGTTAAAAAGCAAATTAACTTGCTCTAGATTTTAAAAATGATTTGCTTCTCATCCAAGAGGCCTCGTCAGTTCTTCTGGGCAGGAAGTTGAAGGTAATATTATTCGACATGAGAGTTTTTGAGGTCACATGGTTGTCGTAAGAGTTAGTCACATAAGAGGTATGCATTGTGAAGAAGTCAGGGTAGAGATATGAGGGCAGTAGGTTGACTAATAAGTAAGTGGTGCCAGTGTCAACCCTCTCTGTTCAGGGATGGTTGTTCACAGTGGTGGTGTAGAGTGATGAGGCCAAGGGTATGATGGGTGGATGCTTTTGGAAACAACAAAACCTTGTTTTGGACACAGCTCCAAACCAAAACCAGCTCCAATAACACTGACAGTCATTACTAGAAATTTCTAAAACCAAATGCAACTGTAACACATTGATTGCTCTCACTACGTAATTCCACAAACCCAGGATTAACATGAATACAACTTTAAAACTGAAAATAACAGCAAATGACTCGATAAAGTGGACAGCTTGCAACGCATCGATTACTCATCCACTCAAAGAGACAGATTGCACATCTGTTGTTGGCTTGACAGCTGTTGGTTCTGAATAATTGAGTGTGTGTCTCATGGGGAGACCTGTTTAATCTCTTTACCTCCACTGACCCTACACAGACACAACACGCTAAGGAATTCTTAAATCCAGTCATTTCTTTACTTGTCGTCTTTACCACACAACAATAAACCTCATTCAGTTTGTCCAACAGTGCCTTTGTCAGTACACTTTATGGGTTACTTTCTGTACAGGACTAAACTAAGGAAATCAAATTAAAAAGTTCTGAACTAGAGTGATGAGTCACCCAAGTTCTTTGCAGCACATAGAGCTAGAATGGGGATGAAATGAGACACTGAAATCACTCAGTTTCCCTAAATAAAAAGTTTTCCTTTACTTTTAACTGGAGCATACCACTGTTACATACTGTACATATAGGTGAAACCCTGTAGGCTGTGTGTGCACACTATACTGTAAATTCATATTTGTATATCTCTGTCAGTGGGTTAATTGATTCAAATGGAATATTTAACCAGAAGTCATGTTTTCATTTGTACGGCTGCTAAGGATTAATATTTCACACTCGCATAGCCTCTGTGATGTATACGCTGATGGCACCCAAGTGCAAGCACACACATGCAAACCAGCAAACTTGCATCAGTGCTTCTGCACACATAAGCGTGCACAACACGCGCGGCTCTTCTTAATCAACAAATGAGTTGTGTTGTTAGCTAACGCTACAGTAGCTATTGACAGTGAACTAGCTGTACGGGTGATGGGCTGGATGGATGTTTGTCTAATAACCAAGGGTGCATTTCAATTTCACAACTCACTGAACAGCCTGCTTAGCCGCACAAGACTGATATGACACCAGGCTTAGCAAGAGGCTCTGTTTGTGTGCGGCTGCGCTGCTGCTGAGCATGATAATGGCAAAAAGTCACACATTAACCTCATGGTCGACAGCGATGACTTCAGCTGTTTGAGCCAGCCTCCATACAGGTTGAACTCAGATCAAGACACACTCACATGCACACACAGAAATACACCAAAAAACATCTACCCCCTGCTTGGTCCCATGAGGGCCCCATTATATTAGTGGAGCTTGAAAGTGACTTTCCCTTCATACTCCTCCCTTTAGGCCTAGCCTGTGTGATACACGCAGACAGCACTCTATGTCTGGTCTAATTAAAGACTAATTCACTGCCTCCCTCTGCCCCTGCCTCTCCATGTCTTCCTGCCTGTCTTCTGTGTCTTAGTGAGTTTGTTTTTCAATCTCACACAGAGTGATTTTTGCAGTCATACTAGCCATCAAAACCTGCCTTTCCTTGCTTTTGACTGAAAACAAGTCTGCGAGCAAATACTGTAGATGCGGCATCACAGGGAATTTCAGTTGAGAAAAAGGCTGAACCTACAACGCGATCAAATACCCGTCAGGTGTTTGCATAGCATGCAACATTCACATAGCGGTGTTCTCCCCAGAAATGTTTGGCTCAGGTTTCCATGTCTGCAATATTGCTGAAAAGAATTCAGCCTTTGGTGGAGCAGGACCCTTTCAATCACTCGCTATAAATCTGTGTGTAAAATCTCAGGCATTTTCTCCTCACGCGGAAAACATGATCACCATAGCCAGTGAAAAGATCACATGCAGCTGTATTTTCTTTTTTAATCATTAGCCGTCATTCTTAGGGAGGAACCCTGTATAATATACAAATGCCTGGTGAGAAGTGGGACGGCTTATCTGCATTAAAAGTACAGATACGGCTCCTGTCTTGCACACCGCTTTCATACTAACTATAGTGGTACTTTCCATGTCTCAGCACCCTCTTTTTCTGCATCACTGCACCCCACCTTCTCCTGTTCTCTCTCCCCCCCACTTCCTTCCCCCCAGTGGTCATCATTTGCCTTGGATTTAAAGACACACATCCTCTGAAGGCAGTAAGTTAATTAGACATCGGGCCCTGTCTGTCCCACTCATTCCCTGTCTCTCCCCGACTATCTGTAGGCTTAGAAGAGTATTGCTGCTTCAGTGAAACCACACATGCACACACAGAGACACTTCCTCTGCACAGTAGTGGTGGCTGTCGCTGAGCGGGTGCACGTGGGTGTTTTATTGTGTGTGTGCTGCAGTATGCATGTGTTTCCCCAGGCTTATAAGTATTTGGAGATTGTTGAGTTTATTTCTAAGCGTACAATCCGCAAACAGAAGACTTCTTCCCGCCCAAGTTTGCTCTGGGTTGACAACTGCGCGCTGCACGTTCCGCCTTTTCCCTTAATATGATGGCAGCCTCATCACAACCTTGTCAAATGTAGGAGACGTGACTCCGCTGTGACTCCTGTGTCAGTGTCACAACTCTTTACGCTGTAGACATCTGAAGTGTGCCCCGAGGCTCAGCTAGCTAACCTTGAATGAAGAACTAAAAAGATAAGTTGCGTTTGATACCGCAGGGTGTATTGTGACAACTCCAGCCATTGTTTAAAGTGAAGAGACAGTGGCAGTCTATTGCCGTGTAATATGTGAAAGTTCATGTGATATTTATGGGAAAAAATAAGAGTGCGGCCACAGTTACCACAACTCTTCAAAGTAGCATTACATTATTTTTTTTAAATTTTTTAACGACAGTGTACTGGGTTCTAAAGTGAATAACTGATGGATTTTTAAAGGAATCAGAGAAAAGAAGGGTTGTTGTCGCACTACCAAGGTAAAAAAGTGGATTTACTGGGTTTTGGCCACATATAAGACAGGCATTATTCGCTGTCACAGCTCAGAATAAAAGAAAAAGCAGCCAAGCCAAGAAGCCAAGCCATTATAATTATCTTGTTTCTGTATATTGTTGAAGCCTTAATTATGCACTTTGTTTTGTACAATTTTTCCTAAATTAGAGGAGCCTTTTTCAAACCTGTCAACTTGGCCTATCCAATTATATGAGAACAATCCCATGTACTGACATTACACTTAAAGTGACTTGAACTTTTGAGCAAAGTAACAGTATTCCTACCTTTGTCGTATTTCTTGTATTCATTGTAGAAAGGGGACAGGTCATTTTGATGTGTTCACTGTCCAAACCCTGATGCTAGCTGTTCTGGATCGGGCAATAAAAGGCGATGTCATAATGTCAAGTATTCCCCAGAACAGGGGAGGAGCATAAGAGCTTGATAGAGAAGGAGGGCAATGTTAGCAGGGAAGAAGAAGGAGATTATTTTGGAGTTCATTTGGGAGTTGAGATGAGATACAGAGAGAGAAGTACATGCGTATAAGTGAGAAAGATGTTAACCTTCCATCTCTCTTCCCTCACTCCCATCCAAAGTTCCCCCTAAAACCAAACTCTCAGCATCAATATTACCAAAGAGACGTTTCCACCACTGTTCTCTGCCCCTTCTCTCATCTCCAGCACCCCCTCCCCTCACCTCCTGTATTTCCCGTCATTCATATTTCATTAATATTTTAGTACTAAGAATCCCTATCTTACTGGCTCTGCTCCGTCTCTCTCTGTCTTGCCTGCTCACACGGCGCAAGATGATCCAAAGGAGCTCTGACACCGATAATTAAAGAGTTATTGAAATAAGCATTGACTGGCCATCTTGTTGCTGCCGAGTGCCAGCAAAGATTCTCTCTCTGCTTTGATTGCCTAAGCTTTCTTTTAATTCTATTAAACTCCGCTCTCGCGATTGACTCAGTCACACAGATAAACACACACACACACACACACACACACACACACACACACACACACACTCACCTCTGCAGCCTCTGCAGTTCTAACACTGTAGTAGCACACGCTCCAAAATGTAAAATCACGCTGCCTGGAAAATTAAAAATGGCGTGCTTTCCCAATTAAAGATTAAAAGTAGGGAATATATTGTACTGTTAACTCATTGGTGGTATGAGTGGTGTGGTGTTTGATATGTGCTGCTGATGTTTATGTAAAATGATTATTACCAGTGAAGAATCATTTTATAACACTGTTGAGAATGGAAATGAAAATAATGTAAGTTATAACAAGTGCAAGTGTATATGCATCTCCTCCTACTTTTATGCACTTTGCATTATATGTGTTGAATAAAAAATCAGTTCCAAAAAAAAAAAAAAAAAGTAGGGAATATTATTTGCAATTTTTACACATGCTGCTAAGCAGGGCAGCTGACAGGAGGGGAACACCGGGTCAGTTGTCCCAGGGCCAAAAGGGCCCTCTAACCTTTAAATAATCTGCTGGAATCATTAGTCAGGGGGCGTTTTGAGATCATCTTGTCCTGGCCACGAGCAAGACACACGACGGGCCTGCTGCTAAGCGTCAGTCACATTTTTTTTTTTTTTCAGTTGTCATATCAACAGTAAATACAAATACAGGTGCAGCTTTTTGCATCTTAAGAATATTATTTTGGATAAAGCATCCTGTATAGTAGTATAGGAATGTTACATGAGTGGAAATGTTGATACTATATGCGGTAGCACATCAAAAAGAGGAAACGTCCTGTGGCATGACATCTCCTGCTCCCCTCACCCCCTCACCTGCCCACTCACTCTCTCTGGCATCCATTTGCCATGCCAGCATCCTTCTATCTTTTCCTCCTCCCTCTCTCAATATTCACTAGGATTGACACCTCTGATTTTGTGTCCCCTTCTCTACAGTACAGCCGTCTTCGCACTTCCTTGACCCGTACACAGCAATCTCCGTGTTCGGAATCCCTCCAAGCTGTTTCCCTTTGCATCCCTGCAACCTTTCCTCTGCAGCCTTCGCTTCCTCCCTCCCATCTTTTCCCCCCGCTGTCAAAGCCCATTCTCTCCCTCCTCCACCAGCTGCGTGGAGCAGAGGCCCGCTGTGCCAAGTGCCATTTGATTAGCCTCTTTCTGGCAGCCACAGTAATTGTGCAGACATTTCCTCTCTTCCTTCTTTCCCCCCCGTCCATTTCTCTCTTTCTCAACTATGCTGTGGATGCATCATCATCATCAAAATCATCATCCCTCTCGCTCTATATCTCTTTCTGCATTCTCTCCATCATCTCTCCTCCTCTCTTGGTAAATACCCCTAGCACTTTCTCTCCTCCCACATCTCCCTTTCTCTACGCCAGAAAAACACACATGAATACTTCCATCTCTCTAGAAGTATATATTTTCTTCTGCGTCCCTCCCTTCCCTTCCCCTTTCCCATTTCTCTTCTCATTCTTTCTTCTTACATTGTCACTATTCCATGAACAGCCTCTCCACAAATTTGTATCTTCTCATCAGTCGAGCTTATGTTCCCCAGATATGAGGTAGTAAATTAATTCAGCGCCTGATCACATTTAGCCCTGCATATACAACCAAATGAGCTGCGACATGGGGAAATTCCAAAGGAAATCAGGAGAACGGAGAAGAGACGGGGAGTTGGGGATGAAAGACGGGGCTAGAGGAGCTGTTGGAACACTGTGAGGTAGATGGAGGGATTGAGTCTATTCTGTGTCACAAAGATATAATTCAAATGTATGGCAGGTGAAGTTAGGAGCATGCACTGAGTGGTATGCAGCTATCCTTGAACGGAAATTTCATGCAAGAGAAGAGAGGAAGATTCAAGAGCCACTTGTAAGCCAGGGGGACAGCAGGAAAAGGTGACGAAAAGAGTGTGTGTGTGTGCGTGTACAGAATAAGAAAGGTGTCATTTGGTCCTTACAGTGAAAGGGACTTCCCTTCCTTTAAAACTTTGAGACTTATGAACAGTCCATTTGCAAAAACAGATAAACACCGTTCTTAAAATGAATAAACCTAAAAAAAAAAACACCTGTTTGACTGATATTCCTCCGTGTGCACAAAAAATGATTAGGAAAATAAATGAAAATGGAGATATCTGTTTTTGCAAATTAAACCTCCATATGCAACTTTGCCAGATTAAACAAAACTCTACCAGCAATTTGTTTCCTCTATTCTTAGGTTTGGTGCTGGGAATCTTCAATAGGAAAGAAACAATTCCCATGTTTCTCTTTGTGTTTGTGC
Organism: Macquaria ambigua; assembly: GCA_008360985.2. Taxonomy (NCBI): domain Eukaryota; kingdom Metazoa; phylum Chordata; class Actinopteri; order Centrarchiformes; family Percichthyidae; genus Macquaria; species Macquaria ambigua. The sequence goes on from VMKM01000892.1 coordinate 147,415, forward strand.
ACTCTTCACTATTCAATGACAGTGATTCTACCACCATAGTTAGTTTACCAGCATCATATTCAACCGTACCAAACAGCACAAACTTTCATGTTTTGACAGTTTATTTGACAGGCTATTGGTTTGTTTGTCTGTTACTATCAGGTTGGAAACTATTTGCACATGTTTGTGTGTGTTTTTTTTTCTTCTTTTTTCATGATTTGTACAGTTTTTGAAGTCATTTTCTTTGACTAAACCTTTTATAATGTATAGTCTAGATCTTGTTAGACGACTGAATTAATTCCTTTCTTCCTTTATAAAAACACACGTGCATGCACATGTCATAACTGCTCAACTAACATCTGACACTCAGTGGTCTTGTCATGATTGACTGTGAGGGCAGCTTTAGGAACAAATGATGACCAAGGGAAGCTTTGTGAGTAAGCACTCCCTGTTTTAGTCATCAATCTCTTACTTTTGCACACACTCTCCCTGATGCACAAATACAGCATATACACATAAACAAGATCACATGTGCACAGACACAATGTCACCTCTGCCCTAGAGGTTCAAAACTGTACAACTGACACACTGACAAGCAGAAACTTGCGTTAATTTCACTCCTTTCAGAATGCACAGTAATATTAGTTTTTACAAGATATAGCCCAGCATGAGTAGAAAAAAACATTTAAACTCAAAAGTGTATTGGTTTAAAGCCTTGAGTACGCCATACACATCTATCAACAAATATTTATTTAAATAAGATGTGATGGGAGGTTTTCACTTAATCTGTCACATCTCCTTGGTATGTCAGCCATGAAATGTGCAGATGCTTTTGAGAGGCACCTCCTTTCTTTCTATTATGGGAATTTGTTGCTGTATACAGAAAAAAAATACAATGCATGCCAGAATGATGATTTACAGGCAGCTATGTGGTAAAACCCTTTGCATAAATATCCATGTAAAATGAAAAGAAAAAGAATTGTAAAGGTGCTGCTGGAACATGGTTATTCAGCAAGTGCAGCAAGCAACTTTTAGTGCTGCAAAGTCTAAGGGGATAGAAGCTGGAAATAAAACAGAAGAAACATGCAACAGTATGATCAGCAGCTACTGTATGGTATAAAGAACATGCTTTGATCCCCTTTGGGAATTTCACATATAGAACAAGAATTCAGTGTCTTACTCATGGACAATTCAGCGGGGTGGATGAGCATTACCAGTGTGTTTTTGATTAGGATTCAATACCCTAAAATCAAACACACAAAGACACATCTGCAACAACTGACCTTTTACGTCTCTGTGGTTGTCCAGTTATGAAACTTTAAAGTGTGACTCCACCCTCAAATTCCGCTAGAACCATGGATGTATTATAAGAACTGGATACCGGACCCAAAGATGGCGCCTATTCAATCCAATGAGAATTGCTCGCCTGGCACATACGCCAAAAAAAAAAGGTTTCTAGCTTCCAGGTTTACTTCCGGGGTATGCGGAATATGTGCAGTAGTGTTTCAGCCTGTAGACTTTACATTGTGATGATGTCACACATTTTTAAATCACTTTTCTCTGCTCGACTGTGGTTTTACAAATATAAAACCTCCATGGATCTAAAATTCATAATAAAAATAGTCATAATCGACCTTGTTTGCAGTTTTACAGACGTCTCTTTTACAATGGTGGCCTATGCTTTTTGGGCCGAAGGGACATTTTACACTGCAATACCACGAGTGGCCACTGGGAAAAATTGGAAGCAAGGCTGAGCAGCGGAGTCCTATCAAGTTCTTATAATACGTCCATGGCTAGAACCCTCTCTCCCAGAAAATTAAAAAAATGCAACGAGTGAGGGAACAACACCTGTATGGGGCGTGGCCTCGTGGCTACGTAATGTGTGGGTCAGGGGACATGAGGGAGACTGACTGACAAACTCTTTTTTAAAATAAATTTCATGACATAGACAGGTCCCAACCAGTTGACTCTATGTCAGCATTGGCCTCGCAGGTTCAGGGCTGATTTAAAACAGTAGATGGCGTGTTGAGCCGTTTTCAACCCATGAAATGCCGATTTTTATAAATTCAATAAGAAATGTCAATATTAACACCAGCATTGATGTGTTTCATCACAGTACAGTCGTATCATTTAGTTTACAGCTCAAAAAACGCTCACATGTTTAAGTGTGGAGTACCTCGTTAACATCTGTGCACTGTAATCAATGTGATTCCTGTTGTAAGGTGTAAGGTGCACTGCTTACTTACTGCAACACTAAAGTACAAGAAAAAACCCTGACTTTACCCTGACTATTTAAAAAAGCACATGTTCAGAAGAAAAAAGGTGACAATAGAAGGAATAGTTGAAAATGTAATTAGCAACTTACACTCTTCACTGTTTGCCCTGTGGTGTTTCAACTCTGCCATATCACCAGCACGCCAACCAACCAATGAGCTGACCAAGTGACTGGCTGGCAGGGCTGGACACCGCTGCCTGGCGTATTCTCATGTGTCCACATTGGCATGACGGTGCTCCCGCCAACCATCAACCATCAGAGAGAAAGGCTTTCAGATGCCCAACACAAATCGCCACCTGCCATCGGCCCAATTATGCTGTGTGTAGGCCTCCCTCTGCACCACCAGCCAGCTCTGTACAAAGACCCTGATACTACGGCAGCAGCTACACAACTCATTTGTATAGTGTTGGCTAATTATGTCAACATATGCAAAAAGATTTTCACAGCTGAAAGGTGACACATTATGCAGTGCTATTCAAAATGTGGCAAGTCTCGGGGGGTTGCGTCTGTTTTATCGCTCATGACTGGGCACGTTTTTGTGAATTTTCAACAAATAAAGCAATGCTCTTCATAATGGAGGTAGCAGCTACACACCTCTGGAAATCACAAACCTGAATCAGACCTGAAGCTGAAAGGGAGAAAAAACAAATGATTTGACTCCCCACTTGCATGCTTACATAAAGTGTGGCCGTGCAGGATGCTTTCAGCTCTGGGAAAACACCAAGTTGTAAACTGGTAGCCATTTAAAAAGGACTCCCCATCCATTTTTCAAAGCTGAGCAAGCCTCACCTTTTTTGTGTTCTCCAGTGACAACCAAAATAGAAATCGATGTGTCTGGGGGAGCGTTGGAGCCCGATGAGTTAATGTGGAATCGATAGCTAATGTCACAGTCATTTTTCCTCATCCACCAACCAATGGAAGGGGAGAGCTGGTCTGCACCACTGGGGAGTGGCTGAGGGTCAGAGGGCTGAATGAGAAAGGAGACTGCAGAGGGCATGCTGGGATTCCTTGCAAAGGTATAAAAAAAGAATCTGGTCTCATACACTCTTCATGCTCTCATTCTGCCAGTCTTCCTGTCTGGTACTCACTAAAAAATGTAAAATGTTAAGGAGCTGCTTGCTCTCTGTGACATCACCCCAGGGTGGCTAATTATTAATGTTTCAGTCTAAAATAAATAAGAGGTAGTTTATTTCTGATGACATTAAGTTAATATTTACAGCAACATTTTATATTTCAGGTAAAGATCACATCCTGAGCTCTGAAACTCTTTAGCGATTGTGCACTTATGCTGTCAAGCTGGACCAATAACAGCTTAGAGCTAAAAATAAATAAAACTGCAATAAAGTATGATGGCCTATTGGGGCCATTGCAGGTAAAAAAGAAAAAAAAAATTACAGAGCAAGGTGAGGGGGGATATATTCCGAGAAAAAACTCAGAATTTCTGAGATTAAAGTGGTAAATTTACAAGAAAAAACTCTGCTTTATTATGACAGCGTATTAGGGCCATTGTAGGTAAAACATTTATTTACAGAGCTGGGGGAGGAGGGATATTCCAAGAATATCCAAGATGAAAGTCGTTTACGATTTACGAAAAAAGAATACTCCACATTTCCAGGAAAAATCTCAGAAGTTCTCTGAGATTTAAGTCACTAATTTACAAGAATAATTGGGAAAAATAGTGTTTTTTTGTCAAGGAACCAATCGCTTCACTTCGGTGTGTTTACCAGGGAAACTACTGGACAGAATCCACTATATCAGCACTGCAACTGCACGAAAAACACAGACACAACCAGAGCTAGACATAATACAGCCTCTATGCTTGACTCAAACTATTAACTCAAAGCAGGGGCGTCGTCACCCTGTCTTATACAAGCTGTGACGCTCTTTGGGGTCAAAATTCTGAAGAGAAATTCCATCATAACAACAAAAAGGGGTTGCTATAGATCACATAAACACATCACACAGACAGTGAGGTCTTGTGCAGTCGTAAGATGTCTGAGGTGATGATGAAAAGAATACAAACAAACAAAACACAATCATCAACACAAATAAGTTGGCAAAATGTATGAAGCATGACACCACAGGCAGCACAAATGCACGCACAGGCACACATTCACAATCCCTCCAAGCCACTACAATCAGAGCTGAGGCTTCCCATAAAACCCAACTCTGTAATAATCCACCAGTCCTTAAATATTTATGGGCCAGCACCTGCAATCCCCCACCTCTCCTTTATTATTTGTCAGCAGAAATGATTTAGCCTCGGGAAGTCTGCTACATAGATACATTTAGAAAATTACAGGGGCACTGCTCATCGTGGGTTATTGCACTCTCTATACCTCTATCTGGACGACCACCAGTCTAAATAGGGTAAACAAAAATCTTCAGAGTCTATAGAATTGCAAGCAAACCAGTGTTTGGAGGCAGGCAGACAGACACCTCTCCACTGTGATTGCTGGGGAGAGAAAACGTATACTTCTGGAAGGGATTTGCCGCTACGCTTTGAATGCAGGCAAACTGTTAAGCCTGTGTGTGCTGCAAAGCTGGTGTCAACTATGGCTTTATGAAAAAAAGCCCAGTCTGGAAGCTTGATGCAGTTCAAAGGATTTTTGTTTTTTAACCAGCATTTCATTCTAACCCTTTTTCTTTGGGGGGTGACAACAAGCAAATGTCGTCTGTGCCAAAGTTGAGGTGGAACATTTGCCGAGATGATGATTCCCAGATATGTGACCAAAAATAGCTTTGTTTTGTCTCCAGTTTTCTTTTCTGCTCATTTTTCCTCATCACTTGAGCGGCTGTGCCACTGATTGCCTTCTAGGAATAACACATAGCTACAGTAAATAATAACATTTAGTATAGAATGAGAAAGTAGCTCAATGACACATCCCGAAAATGACACCGTACCCTCAAGAAAAGAGAGAGGAGTGTGTCTGCGTGTGCATGTGCGTCCAAGTCTACAGACATGCAATGCGTGTTACTTGGCGTGAGCATGCGCACAAAAATGTGTCTTTTGAAGTGGCCCACAGATTAAATTACTTTCGGCATGGACGGTAGGGAGGGGGAAATTGAGAAAATGATTAAAAAATAAATGGAAAAATGATTTCCCATTTTGGGCCCTGTCACAATGGAGGGAGAAGGCAATGGGGCGACTGCATGCTTATTTGTCTGGCTGGGGCCAAAGCATGCCTGTTGTAGCTGCTTATTATAAGACATTACCAATTTATCCTCCTCTATCTCTCCCGACCACTGCTGGCTGGGGACTCCTGGGCCAGATTACCTAAATGAAATAATCCTAATCTCTACTGCAGTTAATTATGTCCACAGGAAAACAATCCCAGCTAGGCCCTTTCAGCACGCTGAATTGGTCTTCATGTGATACCCAGCAAGTGACCTTGAAGCTCTCAAGCTACATGCCGTTCTAAGCAGGAAAGGGTGTTTTGTAGGTTGTTTTCAGGTTTAACATATCTCAGGTAAAATGACACTGAAAAACTAATCCTTCTCCACCCTTACAGCAATTTACTAACAGAATATGTGCAGCATACAGTAGCTGCAATATCATGGCTCAAGTGGCCTAAAACAGCCATTTGTGAACCTGTGAAGCTTTTATTAGCTTCAAATCTATACCACTGACCCTGAATCAGGCATTATCAGCTAGGAGATCAGTCACACACAGAATACCTCCACTGTCCTCTCCTTGTACTGGGCCATGTACTCATCGCCTCAACCTCTGTATGTCCATCCCTCGTTTAATGTAATCTGTACCAGGGCCTTGGAGTGTGTGTGTGTGTGTGTGTGGTGGGGGTGGTGGCTAGGTTGCCATACATTAGGACTAAGTTGTCCATAAATTGCCACGTCTACATCCACACTTCACCAATCGCCACATAATTACATTTCAAAGATGTAGGGTGTGTTGACCTCCGAGAGGAGCTCGCCGCAGTAAATAACAGGAATGGTAAATCTCCATGACTGGTTCTCTGAGAGCTTTCTGACATCCCGTGTGCACATACGTGCACTTGTACAAAAGCAAAACTACACATCCAGGGTTCTCCACTGTACTTGAATGGAGAAACACAGGTGTTTGAATATCTATTTAGGATGTGGAATCATATGTTTATGCGCATGTGAGAACTCACACACATCTTTACATCCTTCTTCATATCCTTGCATGTTCTCTCTCTGGTGTCCTCCTATCTCTACCTGGTATATTAGAGACAAGCCCTTTGTGGTTGTTTAGCATGATTTAAAGAGTGGTTGTCTTCCTGTAGAATCAGGAAGTACCAGGGTGGAGGAGGCTTGGCCATGGATAAAGAGGGGAAGCCTCAGCTAGAGTCCATGGATCCAATGTTTTTTATCAACTGTTAATGGCACTGGAACAATCAAATCACCTTTATAGTTGCAATCTGATGTCACCGTGATGAATTAGAATGACCTGATTAGGTTGAGTGTCATTGGTTTGATGATATTTGCCTTTTAATATAAATCAGTAAAGGAAATGATTTCACTCAGCAAGCAGAGTCACTGGTGGCAATCTGTAAAACCTGCAATTAATCATCAGTGAATCATCAATCATCTGGCCTTACTCACTCTATCATCATGATACTTCCAACTTCTATATAATTACTTTTTAGGAGGAAATTCTAAATGGACGTTATGCTTTGATATGGGAATAGACACAAAATATTGCCTATTGGCACTGTAAATCCAAAGACATCAAAAACTGATATCTGTAGAAGATGGGTTCTGATGAATCCATTTAAGCCACTCTAAATCAGATATACAGAGCCATTCTAAAATGTCAGAACAGGCTGAAAAACACAGACCAAGCAAAGCGGCTGACAGATTCTGTTCTCGAAAAACTGAACAAGTGATACCATTTTCAAAGAAGGCCCACTGGTAAGCCTTCCACCAGCAGTCAGCAGCTGTGCGTGGAGGCTGAGAGACAGCAAGGGCAGAATGCAGAAGGAAGCATTGTTTATGTCCTGGTGCTCCTGTCCCTCCCTCCACCCTATCTGTTTGCCATCCATCAGTACCTGACAACCTTGACAGGTTAAAGAGAGATAGCACCTCAATACCACTGGGATAGGACAGGCAAGATACAAGCAGAGACTTTGTGTGTATTTGTCTATTTGAGTGTTTGTGTGCGAATGTGTACGCGAGGGGAAGGAAGGGTCATGCCTTGCAACTTACCACTTCACATCCACATCCCACACTTACGATTATGTTGACAGACCAAGAGAGAGGCACAAACAAAGGGGCAAAAAGGGCCAAAGAGCACTTGGGGAATATCCGTTTGGATGTGTCTGTGTGCTGTATTTCTGTGTTGAGGCAGTGCATATGACACACACAAATAAACAAACTAAAATATCTTGCACACATGGTGCTGTGGTAGTGAGTCAAAACACGACTTGAGTATCAGCGTGCAGTAAAACACAAAAAGGGTTTTTCCTCGGATAAGAGTAACATAAACTTAAGTCACATTTTCTTGTTTTTGTAAACCCACAGAACCACAGTGTGTCCCCGTGGAATACAAAGATGGATTTCACTTGACTATTCCCTGCAGCATGACTGTAAATTATACTAATTAGGGTTAGACCCATGTTAAGGACAAAAGTGGGAAATGAGGAGCAAATGTATTAAGAGTACTGCAGTAAGAATTGCCTTTCACCACAACATTGCAACAAAAATGTTCACTGAATGAACATTTGAACTGAAAAAATGTTCACATTTTAGGCATGTTAACATTTTCTTTTACAAAAAACTGTTTTTTTCTTCTTCTCCAACCTTCTGCAACTCATAAGCTGTCAGTACTGATGACATAATATATTTTGCTGCCATTTGGCTACAGTGTATTTAGACACTTAATATTAAGTCTGTTAACTATAGAGTAAAACATGCAGTTCAAACCAAGCCATGTCAGCGTGTGGACATTATTTTCACAGCAGCTACCATTAAAAAAGTGGAGTTATCACACCCTTTCATTGCTTTTTAATCACATGAGGTGATGATGAGACATTGAGGGGGAAACATTTAATACATCACATGCAATATAATGTCTAAGAATAATTCTTCATCTTCATCAAAAAGAAACATGTTTCACAAGTTCAACATGGTGTAGCAATTAGGCACATAAAGCACAAACAAGTCGAAGGAGTATAAAACAGATGTGAAATCTTTGCTGAGGACTGCAAGGAAAATCCTGAGTGATCCCAAGGGAGATTTTAGGGAGGCTGACCCTCTGAGAAGGATTTCAGGGCACAGTCAGGTGTGAGGAAAGCCAAACACACACATGCTGCACGCGCTGAAGAAGAGACGTGGCAGAGCCATATGGACTAAATGGATTTAGCAACAGTGGATTGAGCAGGCATGCTGGGCAGGTGAGTACACACTCTGAACTGAGCAGATGCTTCACAGAAGGGGGGTTGGGGGTGTGTGTGCATGCCCACATATTAAATTGTGTTTGTGTGCACTCACACCTCTTCATGCAAGCATGTATGTGCTTGAGCATGCATTCCCACTGGGTATCTCTCCGTATTAAACACATATGCTTAAATGGCTCACTGAATAAAGCACAAACACACACGCATGCACCCTTGAGATGCAGTTGCCAAATCCATCACTGTAATAAACAAATATGCACCCAAACTCTGTAAGCTTTTCCGACATGGCATCCGGAAAGCCCAATCACAGCTAATAAAGGAGGCTAATGAACTGCTCTCATTATGTAGATGCTAATCATGTAACACAATCTTGTAATTTGACACACTTGATTTATGGAGGAGGGCCCCCCCTCCCTTCCCAACACCGCGATCACTATCCACCCACAATCCACCACCCTCCACACAAACTATCTTTTACCATTAACAATCTGAGCATGTCACAGTATGAAGCGTGTAGAGCTGTAACATGCATAATGAGGTGCTTAGGCAACTTATCCCACATTGAGGCGATGCAAGAGGGAGAGAGAGAGAGGAGGAGGAGGAGAAAGAGAAAACAGATCACTGTTGGAGCTGTCAGTGTGTGCTGGAGTTATGACAATGTCAAGGTGACCGAACGTTGATGTTTGAGTTCATGTGTTGGCATACTGTATGTACACAGACATACACACACAAAACACCTTTTTTGTTATCAGATGCCATCAGTTACAGCCAGTTCACATTTGTCTGTTTAGGGACTAAGACAAAGAGTCAAGCATGTATACCTTTTGTCTGTAGCATAAAATGCTATTTAAACTGCTTTAAAAATCCTAAATCCCTCTAATAGTCTTGGATACAGCATTCTAGAAGAAACATAACTAACTAATCAATGTGCTTAACCAATTTGTACAAACAACAGTCAATAAAAAGACCTGTGCTGTGCGTCAATTAGCTACCTTTGAAATGCCACTGCCAATTAAACTTCACAAAGAGAAAGCTATTTTTTAAAGATATTCCTGGAGCTGTCTCATACCCATGCACAACATACAGTATGTTTAGTATTTGCAGCTATGAGTTCCTCCTCTTTGACCTTTGTGAATTTTGGTACAATAGTGTATAAGAGCATTCTCAAAAATTAAGCAGATTTCAGCCTGAATGACGTTTTTTTGGTATACCCACCGCTTAAGACTTGCTTAGAATTAGTATGCACCATATGCAACTAGGACACAGATCATGTTGTTACCATTGCTCAAAACCATGATTGTGCAGACCTATGATTACTGTCCATCAAAGAAAATAAATGAATGGGGTGGGGAGCTGTGGGGAGGCTCTATTACTCATTAGCAACTGTCTTTCAAATTGAGAGTGAAGGGGAGGTCAGACATGTGATCCACTGCTAGCTACACTGTTGTGTATAAGTATGTTTCTTTGGATAAGTGAGTGAAAAGGAGGTTACTTCATGCTGCGGGTGATGGTGATGACGATAATGATATTATTGACGATGGTTAGAATGTTGTTGGCAAAGATAATGATAGCGACAGTGCTGTTAGTAGCAATGATATTTGAAAAATGAGTAGGATGGTGATGATTATAACAGTGAGGCTGTGTGATAATGGAAATAGTGTTAATATCGACGATAATAATTATACATTGATTGATTTCTTTGTTCACTTCCTCTCCATGAGATAATGCACCCATGTGTTCATGTGGCATTGTTTTTTATTCCATTTCTATTTCATACTATTTATTAAGCCCACACACCGCTGTAGGACAATCGAATCCATGACCTTGACCTATAGGGACATTAAGGCTTGGGCTCTTATGTCAACAGAGACAGCATTATCCCACACCTTTCAACATACTGTCACAGCAGACATACACCGATACCATGTTTCCCCTGGTGATTTTACCCTTAAGAACAGGTAAAGTTTAATTTGACTTAATGCAATGCAATAAAGTCAGCACCAAATTATAAATGTAAAATCAACACTGCATCAATTTTGTGTGTGTTTGGCCTATACATGTTTTTTAGTTTAAATAATTTTAGCCCAAATAAAGACCAACCATCTTTCTTGTTTCGTTTTGGCCAACATTCCAAAACCCCAAGGTATTCAATTTGCCCTCACATAAGACAAAGAAAAGCAGCAAATCCTCACATTTTCAAGAAAGATTACAGCTCATGCACAACCAGAAGGTAGCAGTAGTCAGAGAGAGAGAGACAGAGTACACAGAGGAAAAGCTAGAAAGTTAAAAAGGAAGAGAGGAAGTGAGGAGGCAGGGCAGGGAGACAAACACGTAACAGATGGAACAGTCACAGAGACTGAGGTCATCTTCATTCACGTCAGAAATGAAACTGTGATTCTAATGAGAGGAAAACTGTCTTCCCGTTTGTCTATCCATCTCACCTTAGGAAGCTGATGCAAATGACATATCATACACAAATGTGTCTGTTTGGAAAAGACAATGAGACAGGTGAGACCCTGAAGATGGACTGACAGGGGGAAAAAAGAGACAGCGGAACAATTCAAAGCGCCTCGTTCCAAGTCAAAGGGAGAGGAATGAAACTGCGTTTGTTTCAACACACAGAGCCATTCTGTGTGTGTTAATGAGGATGTGAATAGGATTGTCATGTAGTCAATATCAAGCACACCCTTTTATCTACAGTGTGGTGGAAATCTATGTCATTGCTGCCATTGTGTTAAGATGTTGTTACATCCCTATTAGGGAAGCATTCAGCACAGAAAGAACAGACACTGGGTATCAGGCCTGTATGTTCCCTTTCTTTGCCCATAGCACTGGTGCTACAGAGGTTGGAAGTTTTGTAGCACAGGCCACAAAATTGTAGTAAGAGTATTAAACGTCTGTTGCCATCTCAAAAAACAACCACAAGTAGTGCAGTTCATCGCTTAACCCTCCTGTTGTGCTCAGGTCGGATTGGACCGATTTACAAGTTTTCTCTCGGAAAAATGCAGTTAATTTAATCTGATTGTCATAAGGTTCCAAGGTTCCATGACTTTGTCCACACAGGGCATCTGAACACACACACTTTTTATAATTTTCATTACATTTTGGGTGTTTTATTTAACTTTTGTACACCTGTGGTGTTCCCAGTCAATGACCAGTCATTAGAATGGAATGGGTGACACTACAATTAGTGGATAAAATTGAGTTCAGGCACATGCCCATTCATTAGATGAACACACTTCCTCTCCCAGACCCCCACATGCATGTGTGTTTGAGCGCGCACACATGCATTTCACTCCCCTTCTTGGCTTCCATGGCAACCCCTACGGAAACCTTTGCCCAGTAGAATCTTTCCCCCACAGGGACCACACCTGTTGGCAATTCTCACAAAGCATCACAACATTCTTTCAATAATATATAGAACTTTTCTCGCAGCTCTGGTTTATAAAGTTTTTTTGAGACCTTGCTCACAATTCATTCTGTGGCAGCACAATAGAGACAGAGCACAACGTGTCATACTCTGAAAAACATGCCCACCGGAGGGGAAAACAGTCGGCGCCACAATATGCAGCCAAGGGCTGAAACGCTAACAAAATTCAGAGGATTATTTTAGCACCCTATGTCTACCAGAGAGGACAAACTCAATCGCTCTATCTCAGTGTCCCTTCTCAAGCTAACTGTAGTTAGCTAAGACACTTGCAAACATAATACTGCATAGCTTTCTGATTTAGCCACATTCCACTGCACAAGGTGCATACTGTCAAAATGCTTTAGCTTAACATACAGCAATATAGTTAGTCTAAAACTGATATTTGGATATTTGAGTAACCTGTGACAAAATGCTGCACATGTAGACATACTGAGTGTCAGGATCCCACAGTGTTTCCATTCTTCCTGCTGATGCCTCACGTCTGTATCCACTTTTGTCTTCTTAAAAGCTCAGTTTTTGGGTTTGGCAGCTTATAAAAACTTAGTTCTGGGTTCTTTACCTTGCTGGTAGTGCATCCCACCACACAGCAGCTTTTAGGCATGTTTCTGTTGTTTGCCAGCAGACCGAAATGACAAGGAGGCACCTTCACACAATACAAAGTCAATGGAGAGCAAAGAATTGTTTTCCCCTCCGGTGTGTGCTCTGTCTCTATGACCAAACGATATACTGTAAGTCACTTGATCATATCTTTGATCGTGACACTGGTGAGGAGGAGAGAGCCCAGGAAACTGACAGCGAAGACGCATTAGAGGAGGAAGTGTCAGAAGTTGAAGACAACACAGAATATGATCCAGACCAAGAGACAATCGATGTGGAACAATCCAGTGATGAGGAAGCAGAGGCGAAACTACCATAGCTGCACTGGGGCCCGCACGCATGGGCTCTTTATCTCACCTCTATCGTAACAAAAAAATCTAGAGCAATGAGTCTGCAGTATACACACAACTACTGAGCTTTAACAGCTGGTGATAAGTGTTTATGGTACTCCATGAGCCAAGTCATCTGCTCTATGGTGTCTCATACTTGATGTCATTCACCAAATAAATAACAACACAATAACATAAAACAGTGCAATCATATAGTTTATTGACTCATACTTCTAACTCAAGATATTTGAATATACATTTATATAACCAGTAAATTGATCATAGCATGTAATAAGACAAAATGCAAGTTATCTCCTGCAGTATTAACAGCGCAAAATTTAGAGTGGAAACGAACTCTGAATTCAACAAACATCTGGCAAATGCTGCCACCGCCTGGTAATGGTAAGATGGTAAGATGTTACCATCCTGCTGTCTGCTGAGACAGTGAGGGACCGGCTCTGGCTGAAGCCGCCAAGTGGGACCGAGCTCACCCGAGAATGCCCGAGAGCTCCAGGGGCCTGCATGAGAATCGGCTCTGATCATTCGCTGCCCTCCCGCTCCAGAGAAACTTTAGCCCTGGCCATCTGAACCACCAGGTGAAACTTTACTTTTCCTATGATGCTATAGATTGATAAGTGATTAAGAAGCGTTAGGGTAGAAGTAAGGTCTCCCTAGATGATAATGAATGGCTTCAGGAATTCCCCTTTTGCTTCCCAATAAACCCTCAGCTTCTGAACGGTGCATTAAGTTCATTTAATGGGTTAATGTTAAAGTTTTCAGCCATAGGCTCAACAGTAAAACAAATGCGATATATTTGTTGTGTGAATTATATTGTTTGGTTCAAAGCAAAAGTATGTTCTTGAAGTTTGTTACAAATTTGTCTGTACAACAATGCCAAACATATTCATAAGTCAGGTGTAAAATTCACTACAAAGCTGCAAGAACTACTGTGTGTCAGTCATGGATTTAACAGTTTTTCAGTGTACAACACATTGGCACCTGCAAAGAGGCAAGCTTGGCAGCAAGCCCAACAAACAGCAAATCTCTGGAGTGCCGATGCCAAGCAGTGGCATGGACACCCCATCACCATGGAAACAGGGTCCTGACTGGGAGGCAGGCAATATCATAGCCATGGAAAAATGCATAGTGGTGAAAGAAAGAGAGGAAGATAAAAAGAGAGAGAAAGCAACAGATGCCTGAAAAGAGACTGAAAGAGATGCACTGCCCCAACACATCATTCTGTATAAGAGCTGAAGACTGAACTTCGAGATCAGTTGGCAGAAAGTGAACAATAAAGATACTGGAGAAAGACTTTGTTTTGGTTTGCTTTTATATGCATAATCCATCTTTCTATTTTCTGTTTATTGTGGAGACTTGACAGGAACTTGTCTTTACTCATTTGTCATTAATGGTCATCAGCACACAGCTGTCCTTATGACCTATGAGACATCGAGAAGCTTGTGTAGTAACAGACACTGTACTGTAGATGTCAGAAACCAGCTGCTGGATGCTACCAAACCCCTAAAGACAAAACAATTCTGTGGTTCCAGTCAACTTCTGTTTTGGCTTTTTATCTAATATCAAATGCTCTCCTTAGACCACAGCAACACAGTAACATGTGTTACCTCCTTCCAAACTTGAGAAAGATACCAGTGTGTGGTCATTGTGCCACTGATTGGTTGTTTAGTAACAGTGCTTATGCTTCTGCCATGCACTGTAGCACATTTTATTGTAAAATATTCAATGTTCTATGCCTGATAATTGTCTGACTTGTTTTGATGAACAAAATAGCATGTCACTGTGAAGCATTAAAACAACTTAATAAAGGCAGCACTTTAAATATGTACAATAATTAATAAGCCTTAAACGGGGCTCACCAAAATTATGCATCATAAACACATTCATTGATGAAGTAGAGTGATTGCACTAAACCTCTCAGAGTTGGCTGTATACCGGCCTTAAGCATGTTCGGTGCGGCTCTGGGATTCAGCTGAGTTCCGGGCGGGGCGGTTGAGTTCTGGCTTAGGCAAAGGGTCAAAAGAGAAAAGTTCCAGCAAGAGAGCAAGCCCGGGACGAGGCAAAAGGCCAAAGGGAAGAGCAGAGAAAAGCGGCGAGAGTTTTCCGGAAAAAGAGAGTGATCTTTCGGCTTCTTCTCGTGTCAAAGGGGCGCCTATCTTCACTCCTCCCATCTTAAGGATATTAGTTTTTTTTTTAGAATTAATGAAGTTTACCACGTCTAATTTTCCCATGTTTGGAAGTGTGGCCCCCTAAGTTGCTGAAAGATACCGAAGGCTAAAATGTCATAAATGGCAATCATGTACAAGCTCTGTTATTATGATGAATGACACATAAAATTACCCCATGCATATATATATATATATATACTGTATACTTCTCTCATGTCCTCCTTAAGTCCTGGCAAGGCCTGTTTCGTGACCCAGAGGTCATGTGAATAGCAAAATCACTAATTTTTCAATGAACAACAACGGCATTCAAGTAATCCCAATATTAAACATATGGACAACAGATTCAAACAGACGTGGAAAGAGATGTATTTTATACAGTACACACATACTTTTTATAACACACTCATAGTGTGCCAAGTGCCAGCTGTGCAGCTAAAAACTATTCCCCAGAGCAGGATGCTGTGCCAATGAAGGTCAACAACACTGTAAACCAAACCACAAAACTGAGAACCATCAATGAGGTTTACATCGCTCCTGGACCATAAAAATAGAGCAGGCACCATGGAATGCTAGTGGGCTGACATTAAGATTGGGACAAAAATATTCATCTACTCAAAAAAATGCTGAGACCTGGAGAGAGAGGAAACCCAACATGCCTAGTTTAAAGTGGGAGGATATTTTATGGACTTTGTTTCCCCACCATTTAAAAAAAAAAAACAAAGCAGTTTAATGTAAATTAATCTGTCACAGACTTCAACATCAAAACACAGCCAAAAAACAAACACAAACAGAAAGAAAAAAAATACATAAGAGCTTTACGTTGCAGGTTTCTGTATTAAGTTCTAACTGAGAAACATCCCTGTCACATTCGCTTTAATATTCACCACAAAATGAAGTATTGATTTTTCATCATCATCATCATCACTAACACCATCATAACCACATTGTAGATAATTTTAATCAATTATGCATACACTATTCAAACACGATCTGCACATTTCTAATTGCCTCCCCACTGATCTCCATGGCAACAAAGGCTCCAAGCGCCACAGCAGAGTTTCCTCCCTGTTCCCTGGTACAATCAGTGTTTTTTTCCCTCCCCTCGCTCTAATTTCCCCCATTAACTCTAAATCAGATATTGAAAAAAGCAAGTAATGCCCTCATCCATTTTTAATAATGCTTAACTAAGGGTGTCGTTGTTCCGTCTACCCACCAAACTCTCTTGTCTCTTGCATTTGTCTCTACAAATAAAGCCCAAACCTAAGAAGTGTGTCAGAAGTGATTTAAAAAGGTTGCCCACAGTTCCTGTCTCTTTATTAATTCCTTTTTTTTTTTTTAGGTTCAAAATGAATTTTCAGTAACCCTTTCTATGACGCCCATGTCTATAATGCATTATAATCTGCTTATAGCACTGTACAGTTATAGTTATAAGAACTCGTGAATATTCATAATGCTTTATAACAATAATCATAACACATTTTATAATGACTTTTAAGGTCAAGTATCATAACACTTCATAATTGCTGGTCACTCACTGACATTTGTTTTGCAAGGATCATAGTGTATTATAATTCTCATTAGTCCAAGGTGCAACTATGCTGGCAGAAAACCATTCCAAAGTCTGCTCTTGAGGCCTGTGCTTGTTTGAAGACGTGCATGCCTGTAAGTCTGTATTTGCACTGAAAGGCGACTGGCCAGAGTTCCCCAATTGCAAATTGGAAAGGCAAAGAAGAAATTCTGGCAAAAAAATATCAATAAAAACTACGAATTGGGTAGACTTTATTTATTCAATCAAAACCACTGCATTCATGAATTTGAAGTTCTGCAAGCATTTACATTTATTACTATAACACTACGGCTAGTTAGAACTTGAACATAGGATGGACACCTCTCCCTACACACCGGTGTCCCATAACTGGGCAAGAGTTGGCTTGTGCCATACCACATATCCCTTGTTCTGTAAGTATAACAACATACAAGAAACAGTAAGAAAATAAAAACCTAAAGTTCCTCTCCACACAAAAATATGTTTTCCTCTTGTTCCAACAGTTGAATGTTTGAGTTTCATTGTACTGAATCATGTATGTGCAGAGTTTGACACTAAAAGGATGTTTTCACATTCATCTGCTGAAAGTGGAAAGTTTCTATGTGCTGAAAAACTGAACACTGAATAAACTGAAACTCCTTCTCTATTTACTAAAGCTACAATGGATGACAAACTTCAGACATTCCAAAAAAGTGCAGACATGAGAAACAGAAACGGCAGGGTGATTAACCGGTTAAAGAGACCATTCAGACTAAAGGCTGTGCTCAGAGGTAAAGTGTAGCCAATAATAGAGCTGCACAGACATGCAGAATACAAGTGTATTTACACAACTTGCTGCATAGGATTATAATCATTGTATTGACCTTTGCTAACAGTGGCTTCCCTAAAAATACAGTCCATTACATTTTAAAGTCATTATACATAATTAACACCTTCCATTTCCATCAGGTTTTAAATAATGTACTTTCAAAGAAATCCAATTAGGAATTCCAAGTCTTCTTCATATATATGTTGCAATCTATTTATCATTTTGTCATCATGATTGTCCATACTGGAATTTCATTATGTTGGTCTATTCTGTGCACATAACATCTATTACATGTCTGCCCGTCCTGGGAGAGGGATCTCTCCTCTGTTGCTCTTCCTTTGGGGGGAAGTTTTTCCTTATCCGAATTGAGGGTCTAAGGATAGAGGGTGTTGTATGTTGTACAGAATGTTAAAGCCCCCTGAGGCAAATTTGTGATTTGTGATATTGGGCTATATAAATAAAACTGACTTTTTCTTTTGTTGGACAAACCAGTCTACCAGTCTTACAGCACACCAAACTCTCCGGTGTCAGGTTATTTATTTTTTTTGCTTAATTGGTAAAACTCTGGTGCGCTATAATATTTTTATTGACTAACAGGGCCTAACTGATCTAGTCACATCTTGTATTTGCATTTTTAAAGACCTGACACCGACCTAACCAAATTTCATGAAAAGAAATTTGAAAAAAAAAAATATATATATATATACAAATTAATTTCAGACCCCAACATGGAATCGAGATAGAAGAGAAGTTTAGTAGTGAGTGGGCACTGTTTGGGATTTTATAGAGAGGGAGTGTCAGACTAACAATGGTGTGTGCCTGCATGGTCTTCCATTTGTGTGTGATTTTTTTTCATCTTATCAAACTCACAGCATCTAAGCAGTACATGGCTGTTAACAAGCTCTCCCTTCGGCTCTGAGTGTTGATTAGGTCAGGTAGTCAATAAAAACCACAGCCAGGGCCCTGGCGTGCCACACACGCTCAGGTGTCTTTTATCAGCCTCTCCCCAGCCTTCAGCTTCGCCAGCAGTCAATAGCTGGAAAAGACTAATCCATAACTGCAGCACCAGCAGGGTGTCTAAAGTGTGCCCACATGATTAAGAGCGAACAGTTGAGCGGCGTTAGTACCAACATCTGCCGAGCCGGGAGTGACACCTGTGTCCCGATGTCGTAAACGGGCCGACCATAAAGGAAACAGATAAACAGGCTTCAGTTTGCACACACACACACAAGGGTGAAATGCACATTTTCACATAAGACACATACATGCGGCCCATTTGACACGCAGCTGGAGCAGTGTCAGGGCTGTGCAGATAAATGATTGCCCTGCAGTACGTGGAAAACATAGGTGTTTTCTCGGAGGATGAAAAACTTGCACAGAAAAAGAAAATGCAGACATGCGCACACAGATATAAACACATGCTCCAGTATGTGTGCACACACACTAATTAACACACACACGGAATGTGAAGGTTTCCCTGTATTCTGCCCCCAAACCACCTCTTCCACACAGACAGAGTTCTCTAACAAGCACATATGCACAAATAAGCACACTAACACACATGACCTCTGATTCACTTTTCCTCATTACCATATCAACACTTTCAGTCACACCATCATTTGTAAAAGCACAATTATGGAGCTAAATCAATTCATTTTGCTTCTATTCCTGCAGTCATCAGTGGATATCAGTGGATTAGCTAACTAAGGCAAAGTAAATTAAACTCAGGTGAACTCTGACACAAGAATCCCTGGTGTTGAACATTTCTAAACTGTCTTGACAGTGCTGACCTTTGAGGGAACAGAGAAAACTGAAGAGTCCAAAACGGCGGCAGCTATCATATTAGCTGCATTGCATAACAGGCAACTACATCACCAAGATTCACCACCTATTTTGCGATGACGCACAATTTAAGGTTTGCTCAGCCACTTAAAGATCACTGGATGCATGTGGAACATTTGACAGGCTGGCTTGTGTCGTCTTTATTGGCATGGAACTGCCACACAAAATAATACAATTTTTCAACATGTTACTTCAGCAGGTATAGACGGTAATATTTTCAAGCACTGGCCCCACGGGCCACCAAGACCCTAAATTTGGTGGCCAAAGTACATTTTTGGTGGCTGAAATGTAAAGTTATGTAAAAACAATCCATAAAAGGCAATTTAACGCAACTTAACACAGCCTTCCTGGCCACAGGGGTCCACCTGCATGGAGTATTTGGTGGCCTTTTTGTGGCCACGGGCCATAGGGTCATGGTTAATGTGCAACCCTGTTCAGTTTGCGTATGTAAAACAAATGTGTGCTTTGCAATGAAATGTGAACATCTGTAATTCCAATTCATGTTTTAATGCCAAAAAAACAAACCATCCTTTAAGTAAAAAATTCTCTTCACACCTCAGAGTGTAATAGAGTTTGCTGGGTGATGCACAGTAGCCCCTGGCTGTGATCACTGTGCCCTTTGTATCTGTGAGCCCAGCATGTGAGCAGTGTGTTTCTATGTCTGTGCATTTGTGTAAAGCACTGCCGCCTGCCCGCGTGATGGATGCCCCTCTTTGTAGCACAGGTTAGAAGGCATCCTTGATGGGATAGGCCAACTGTTCATCACTCCCCAGCCTCTACCTCTCTCCCGCCTCTCCTCCGTTGCTCCCCTCCGCACCTCCATCCATTCTCCCCTTCCCATTCCAGCTGTACATGACGAATGGCCTACACAAGAAATGCGCTCTCCAATATATAGCCATTTTTCCGCCGCCACAAGCATTTCTTCACCCTTTCATCTGATTGCTTCTTTTTCTTTCTCTACCTCTTTTTTTTTGCCATCCTCAGCCATCCATCTCATGGAAGGTCGGTGGTTAATGAATCACCAATGTTTTTCATTTAGTTACAATCTATAGCCTGACAAGTTAGACCCATCTTTGCTGAACTAAGCTAAATGACTTACCTTTGTTCAGTTGCGCCAGAGGTAGTTTAAAGAAACTTTCTCTTATCAGTTTGATTGAGCTATTTATTGGCACTTCTGAGCCTGGCTAAAACTTTTTTACTGCTTCTTTTTGTATTTAGGTAGATTTATTTTTATTAATCAGGGACAGATAAAACTGATACCTGATTATTAGAGGAAAACTTTGACTGAAAAATCAACCTGAACAGAGCCTCAATATCCTGAGTACGTCCTGATTATCTAAGCACACATCCTTTCTGATGTGTTGGTCGAACATTAATCAGTGTTTACCTGGAGCTGCCAGAGAATATACCCTGGGATTTATGTACACCCTCGCTTCCTCACTTTGGTGTAACTGCTCCTTCCGCTGCTACTCATCCACTTATCTAACCAGTGAGATGTTAAGTGAAATGCATTAGGGTTCGGCATCACACCTAGCCATTACCACTGAAGCTTGTTGCAGGTTCGCTTTTCACTGAAGCGACGAGCAGGGGAGAATACAAAAAATCTTCAGGATCCAAATTACCATCCGCTGAAGCCAGAGAAAACATCTTCTGGGATGGAGACAGGGCCGTCAGCAGGCTCGTTAATGGGGGCGACTTGATAAACGGAGTAATTCATCATCAATTTCCTCCGCAAGGCACTGTGGAGACAAATTCTCTGCTCTTCTGGCATGGGGAGGGGGGTGCCCTGTCCTTGATGATTAATTTGAATAAACACAGCAACATCAACATTAATGTTGATTGCTGATTAAGTTCAGATCCATTATGTTCCCCCAACTGAGATGCACCCCCTCCATTTTTTCTTTATTCATCTATTTCTCTCCATCACCTAGTCATTATCCCTCTGTCTCATTTTCTCCATCCACATCTTAAATCTCTGTGCAACCATCCAAGGGGATTGTCACGAGTATTTGTTAGCATCAGGTGCTAAAAGGTCCTGTAGCAAAGCAGTTAGCAAAAGACTGAGCCAAGATAATAAGCTGTGCACATTCTGCTCTCTGATAACGCCTGATCCAATAGCTACAGCATCCTTATTATATATTCTAGGAGCCCTAAAGTCCTAATACACTGGCTGGCACACTCCTTGTTTATTCTCTGCCAACTAACTGAACTGGAGAGAAAACAAGTCAGGCGAGGTTAATACGAGAAGCTAACAATATACTGTAAATCTTGATATGACTAAAAAGCTACATACAGTTGCCCTGGATTAGTGCTCGTCTAGTGGACGCTGAATCCTATTTGTGACAACAAAGCAGGCCCTATAAGGAATTATGCTACATGGATAAGGCCTACTTACACGCATCCCAAAGGGCCAAACACAAAGCATATCCACCACTGTAAGCACAGAAGACTGCCTTCATTTGAAGGAAAAATGTGTTCTCATGCTGATGTTTTTTTTTTTTTCTGCCCAAAACCCAGATTAGAGTTATTGAACGCATTGCCCTGAAGCTGTTAAAAACAAAGACATATGTCATTAAAACCCATGCCACCTCTCCCTGTGAGACGCCAAGTAGGAAGGTTGGTAAAACAGGTTGAGTAATACCGGCAGTCACACAGTAAAAGCTAACTGGGTTGAAAACATCCACACTGAGAATACTGGCTTTCACAACCGATCCAGTGTATTGACAAAGAGACAAATCAAATAAGTAAACCCCCCCGCCCCCCTTGATGTGAGAGGAAGAAAAATAAGTTGCCTTTATTCACTTTTATCGAATGGGCTTATTTGAGCTACTTCACACAGCGTCATGATTACAAAATTAAAGACTTGTGTTAATCGAACAACCATTAAAGATAAAATTGTCAGAAGATACATTTCACAGCAAGGTTTTCACAGCAATTTCCATCACATGATCACAATTCTATCCAGTAAATCACCCACCCTTTCTTTTTAAACTGCTGTATATCAGCTTTTCACTCACTCTGCCTTTCCTAACCAAGATATTTCATGAGGCGCTGAGAGTGCATCCTTCAAAGTAGCTGCAGCCCCGTTAATAGTGAGGTGAGTGTGAGGGGCTTTTTAAATCAACCACGATGTGCCGTTTGAGTTCCCCGTTTATCACGCTGTCATGTGGCAGCCAGTGCTGATCACTGGGACCAAAACATGATCTCTTCCCAACACTAAAGCCTCTACGGGTTCTTAATCTCCTAGGTTGGCCCACCCCGTGACAGCCAGAGTGGTCTGTGTTCTGTGCATACAAATTGCTGCTCCGCTCTGCTCTCATCTTGTCACGTAGATAAGTGGCTCTGGCTACTGCTGCAGACAGACAACTTTTATTAGGGTTTCAAGCTGAAGACAAGTGGCTCTGGGGCCATACAAAGGTCATGGCCTATAGAGTACACCACATGTATGGAAAGGTATATATTGTATATTTTCACAAACATACACGGACACACACAAACACAAGAGCACATCGTTCTAAGCCCGGCACTCATGGATACAGCTGCACACAAAAAAACTCACAAATTCCACATGATTTTCTAAGTGGCTGGGAGGCAAGGGCACTGAAACAGGCAGAGATGCCCTGAGAAGTGTAATTCTAGTGTTGCCATGACGATGACAGAGTCAAGATGTGCCCTAAGCCCTAATGAGCTGTATGGGCTGACATGGAGGGCAATGAGGAGGTTTGCAAAAATAGGAACATGTACAGAAAAGCAAGACTGCATACATATTAACTCAAAAACACTAATGAACACATCCGCACTTACAGGCACACACTCACGTACCAGAATTCTGCTTTTGTTTGTCTAGGAGGAACAAACAACATTTAGTTTAAAACATTCATTTTAATACAACACATGCACTCTATAAAGGCAGTTTTTACGTCAAAGTACCAACTGTGCTTGCTCTGAAACTACAGTAATTTCCATTCTAATGCATGTAATTCATCATATGCTTAATCATGCATGCATACATACATAAATTGCACCCCTTAAAAAAAGTAAATTAGACCATTACAGTAGTAGCTTCAGGGTTTGGCCTTAGGCAGAATGGATATAATGTGATTACAGACCAGTATTTGCCAAGACCAGGTCCTGCAGAGTCAGACCACCTGTGGTACGCAGCGTTAATATCCAATCTCCCGCAGACTTTTTTTTCTGTAGTCAACAGCAGAGGCTCTACAAAGACTAATGATCTATGCTGACGAAATGTTATTTCCTTATGCACAGTTTGCCAACAAAATTCCACGAGGAATCTCAACTTCAGAGACTCCAAAATGTGTTTTAAAAGAATAGGGTGAGGGTAGAGCTGGGATTTAAAAAAAAAAAAAACACAATGTATCAGCATTTTTTTACTTAATTTACTCGGTGGATAGTACTTATGTTCTTTCTTTCTTACCATGTTGGCGTTTTGCCGTAGAAAGCAATTAAATTGGTCTCGGAGCCTCCTTTCGATTTTCAATGGAAGCACTGACAAAACACCAGGTTTCCAATAGTCACAAATGGGTAAGAGCTGACCAGTCTAAACTAATAATGGCTGGTATGTGTAGCAATGTGTAAAAAGGGAGAAAGAAAGCATTATCAGGGAACCTCAGTAAGAGAGTGACTGGGACCCACAGAGCCTGTGCACATCAGACATGGAGCTGTAAGAGATGATTGACTTTGTCAGGACATTCATAGACCAAATCAAGAAGAGACCTGCCAAAGCTCCCCTTCAGCAGAAATGTCATTCAAAACCTGGACAACTTTTGACAGATGCAGTCAAGTTTCAGATTCTAATCTGGAGACTGGAAGGCAGGATGCAGGTTTGGTTTTCATAAAGATATGTCAGCAAATACACGGAATGCAAGCTTTTTCTTGCAGACAAACCTTTACATCAGTTGCTATAGGATAAGGGGCTTAGGTTAACAGAAAGATAAACACAATCACCCTACCACCGGGCTGGTCTAAGGGTTTGCTACAATGCATACTGGTACAAGTAGAGAGTGTGGAGTGGGGCTCTTTTTTATCTCAAGATGAATGGCAGAAAAATTATAATAGTTTTCAGACTGTATATCCACAAGACATTCACAGCTGAAGTGGCAAAATGTTCCTTTAACAATCATTTAAGAATTTAATTTACTTAGTATTCTAAAGTGCAGCTTTTTTATCCCCTTTCACATGGTTGATATTAAATGTTGGATTTAAACTCTTCAAATAGGCTCCCGAAGCTTGTAGAGAAAACATCAGTAAATTATATCAGCTTGAGAGTAACAAATATTTAATGTTTTATTCTGTATGAAAAAATAAAAGTGTTGAAATAAATCATAACAAATTACTGTCAGTTTGATCTGTTTGCGTAACTCTATAGCATGACCACTAGGGATGGCCAAATCGATACTGCAGGATCGATCCTTCGATACTCACAAGCTACTCATTTGGTATCGCTTCCTTTAATAAAGTATCTATAACAAAATTATATAAATACAAATCGTGGGTGGCTGCATCACTTCCAAACGTTTTCAGCACTGTTTGTACCAAAACAGCCCTGACCTATTTAGCTGGACCCGTGTCACATGACTGTGGGAGCCTATGTGACATGAGAACCGAGCGCACGGCCGTACACACTTCTGCACCAAACTTTTGAGAGAATGGCATAAAAGGAAACATAGCGTGGTGTGGTGCTACTTTTCACCTGTAGATAAAAATACAGCAAGATGAAGACCACACAGCAGCAACACTAACCCTCTTTAATGAAGTGCAAATGTGCACGTTTTATGTTTATTTTATTCATATTTATGTTATAATTATTTATTTATTCTATTATTATTTAATCATAGTATTTATGTAAAGTACTGCACTATTTTTACACTTATTAGCACAAACATTGTTTTATATAATTGTACTCATATTTGTTTTTGTAATAAATTTGTTTAAAAATGGCCATTATTTTGAAAAATCACATACGCATTTAAGAAATGATCAGTATCTGTATCACTAAAATTGTAACAAAAAGTATCAGAAGCATATTGAATTTAAAAAGTTTGGTGTCGCCCATC
Source organism: Macquaria ambigua (assembly GCA_008360985.2). NCBI lineage: Eukaryota > Metazoa > Chordata > Actinopteri > Centrarchiformes > Percichthyidae > Macquaria > Macquaria ambigua. The sequence goes on from VMKM01000892.1 coordinate 172,858, forward strand.
CCTAATGACCCCTGCTCTCCTCCGCTTCCTGCTCAGGAAAGAAATAATAGATGCAATGGGGCAAAGGTTTATGAATAAAAATACATCATCAATGCAATCAAGAGAGTTATTCCTCAGAGCTGTCCAAAACACTAGGGCTAAATTTAGCCATGGAGAACACCCTAATCAAATCAAGGACAGGGTAACAGAGAGACTCCAAACAGACTCTCTCCCTCTCTTTTTTTTCACGAGCTCAGTTGGGCTGGATGAGTGGATGAGCGTGGCCTTAGGCAATATGAGAATCTTAAGATGTAGGGAGATTTCCGCACTGCATTCTCACTACTCCTATCAAATCCAATTGCAGAGTCCATGTTGAATGCCAAATTTATATTTCCGTATCCATTATCAAAGTAATGTGGACCCCACCGTGCAGATACACAGTGACAGCCATGGTGAAGTCCTCTATATATACTGCATTAGCACTGCATCAGGCAATTTTTATTCCGTGTCATACACTAGAGGCAGCCTTGTTGTGGCCTTTCATTACACTTGTAAAGAGAGCAAAATCCAAAATTCAAAAAACAGTTTCCGCTCCAGGCTGGAGTATGATGACTGCATTCGTATGCATCTTTGCACATGCATTTCTCCAGACAACTTCACTTGGCAGATGATTCATATACTTTCTGATGATTTAATATTATGCATATTCAGATCTTTGAATATACTATGGCTGGACCAAAAGCAGCTTCACTCAAGCAAATGTTGGCATTAACTGTCCTAATCTAAGCTAATTCCCATGGCCTAAGCACAATTTTAATGCAGGGAAAAGCCCATTTAATGTGTAGTATTTCTCCATTCGGATGTATTCAGCTTTACATATTACCTCTAAGCCATATGCCTGATGTGGGATTTTGATGGTTAACGCTCATATTCTTTGCACTGAAGTAGCAAATAATCGATGACTCCCAATGTAATGACCCAAAAATGACATGGTTTCAACATTTTTCTCAACTATTTAATCTCTGGTGCTGTGGACAAGCCTAACAGCTCTTATAATGTAATGACCATAATGGTTCCTTTAAAACTTACTAAGGAAATTCATTTAAAATTGCTGTGTAAATTACAGTGACATCAGGATTTATTGCAGGTTTAAGTAAAACCTTCTTACACCACACTGGAGAGATTTTTAAGGCCAGATGAGAATGAAAATATACATACACATACAATAAATATATATTCATCAAGTCAGTGTTGTAAACCTCTGGTTATATCAGAGGTAGAAAGTCTGGTGAAAATCTAGGCTTTAATAAAAAGCAATGTCAGAAGTGATATGTTGCTGTATCCATAGCCCAGGAGCGGCTCCTTTGTTTCTAGCATGTGGTGTTAATTGAATCAGATAGTGAGTATGCTCTCCTGCCCACCTCCAGCCCTTTGCTGCTCTCCTACCCTCCTCTTCAACCCTGCCAAGAGAAGAAAGCAGCTTCACCCTCGTGCCATTCTCTCCTCCTCCAACGCAACCCTGCCACCCCCCTCCCTTTCTCTCTCATTCGCCACCTATCCACTTCTCTCTCTCTCTCTATCCATCTGTTCGCCCACACGGGCTTCATACCTGCAATTTTATCATTCACTTAATGCCAACCATAATACATGTTTCATATTGTCATCTTGCTTGATGAATTCCTGATGCTTGTAGGTCGGGGTTTTCTGCTTTTCATCAAACATTTGCATATTTGTAGAAAATACAAAGCCTTCTCTGGGGAGCATCCATTCTGTTGTGATTGAAAGGCTGCACTGGTAACAGAATAGCACACAAGGTGCACATTTACCAACAGTGATTACTGTTTGAATGGAGCACTTTCTTCAGAGTTGAAGGAGAGACTGTCCTGGTGTTTTGTTTTTGCAGTAGTAGTATAACTATAAATACAAGAATAAAAAGGCTTGATTATTATATGAACACCTATATGGTGAAATCCATGCAGTAATGCTACATCCAAGTGTTTCGGATAAAGGAAACAATCATTTCAAAAACAATAGAAACCTGCTTTTTTATGTCTCTAGCTTTAAACTTGAAAGGCCACAAACAAAATGCAAAATCAGATAAGTTCAAAATCAAACCTCACATCAACGGAACATTATTTTTGCCAGGTCGCTGCTCTACAGGAAGTTCTGTGGACCAAATGGAATGAACACTCCACATTGCTAGTCTGTTCTATGCCTGAGCTCCCTCTTCCAGCTAATTGATGGAAAAGAAGATAAATCGCTTCTTTTCATCGTGCCCAAATGTCCAGTTATAATTAAATTGTCTCTTTTTTTAAATCACTTCTGCTGAACAAAGAAGTGCCTTCTTTCTTCGACTGCCACTTTCTTACAACAGAATACCTGATATTTTAAGAAAAATCATATACGCAGAGTAAAAAATAACATTGTCTTTAGAGAAAAGACGGAGGTTTTGCGAGGGGTAACGATGTCAAACATGACTGTGATAATAACAGCAAACTCGCTGTGAATATTCTTTGTCGGCGTCTTTGCCAAGCTACCTGTCTGTCGATTGGCGAGGCTGCTGAACAGATTCATCAAATGCATCTGTCTTACAGTGTCTCGGTGTGTTTTGATGTCGGTGAAGCTCGGAGGGAAGCCTCATTAATGCTGAAACTTCAACACACGCAGGCTCAAAAGCAGGCATGAGTGCACCGAGGCCCGCACAAACAGTTTGTGTCTCCAGCTGAGACTCTGACTGCATTTAGTCACAAGTCCAATCTGACTGAATGTCTGAGTTTGCGTCAGGAACACCCATATATATATATATATATATATCTATATATGCTATATATATATATATCTCTCTTATCATATAATATATCCTATATATTATATATATCTATATATATATATATATATATAATAGCTCTTCAGAGATGAGATTACCTGGGTCAGGCCAGCAGAGAAAAAAGTATTTGTTATGGACGCAAGTCATGGAGTTGAACAGGTTAGAAATGGCTGAAAAAAGGAAAGTTGAATGTGGAGTGATGCTGAGCCAAAGGGGCAGCTGTTAGGTGTGAGGCAGGACAATGTCCCTGATGGGGTGCCATTTGTGAGTGTGCGTATTCATACTGACCCGTTCTCGTCATGACAAAGAGGGCCAACAGTCATCTATCACTCTGTCTGGCTGAGTGTGTGTCAAGTGTTCGGGTCGCGCCACCTGCTGCAGGTGGAACGGTGTAGAGTGGCGGGCGATGGCCAGATACTGAGCTCTTGGTCCTGGCTGTGTTTCATCTGTCGGCTTCCTCTAACCCAGAGCTAACAGGCCCATCAGACCCCCCCGTCCTTCACTCTGACCTCAGCCCACAGAGCAGGGATTGAGATACTGCTGCAGTCACAGTGCAATTTTCTCAATATTGTTTGTATTCAAAGTGGTGGTTTGATAGATTAATTTCTTTTTTAAAAAGTTACAAATGTCAATTTTACTGCTTCATATTGTAAATTAAGCATTATATTTATAGGGTTGTTGATCAAATTACTTTGTCAGGTACTAGCATTCCTTTTAAAACGTGATATGATCTGTGTGTTGTCTTTGGCTATGTAGCCATGTTATTAGCCACAGGGAATTGAAATTACATGTATTTTCAGGCTCTGTTTGGATCAAAAATTAAAGGGTTGACAAAAGCATTTCCTGGAAAGAAAAAGGAGCATGGAGAGAGAGAGAGAATGAAAAATGTAAACAGCCACTCACCCACAGACAAACACTACCAACCCCAATCCGGAGTGGTTCACGAGGAGGAGGTCGACGTCGTCCCCCGCCATCTCCATCACAAGAACACAAAGTCAGAAAGTCTGCTCTGGCAGCAATCACTGGCCAAGTGGCTCAAATCACGGCGCTATTGTTTGTCCAAAACCACAATCAGAGCTGTATTGTCAGGAGCTCTGTTGGACAAAAAGGTGTGTGGCTCCCTAACACAATTAAAAGCATTTGGACTGTGAGCTACAGCGTTTGTAACACCATAAACACAGAGGAGCTTTTCTGTGGACAACAATGCCAGAATCCATCTGAGGTGGCCGTGCTGTGAACAACTTCAACAGAATGGACTCTGCTGCTTTCAACAGTGCACTGTGAATACTCAAGGAACAGTAGTGAATACTCTAGGTGTGTGTGTGTGTGTGTGTGTGTGTGTTTATGTCTGTGTATAAAGCACAGAGACAGACGTTCAAAAAGCGGTTGACAGATGTGCCAGACAACAAATATACGAGTTTTAAAAGCTGATAAAGATACCAACGCTTTTGAACCACAGCTGCCAAAAGTCAATATTTGCATCAATACAAATACCAATTCAATAAAAATGTCAATTTACAAGTTATTCCCACACAGTTGTATCTTGGCGAACAGTGTGCATTAGACCAAGGTACTAATACGCCAGTGAAACCCAAAATATATACAGTAAATATGTGTGTAAAAGATGTTCCACAATACATATTTATTTGAATTTTGTGTTCTGTATAAGTGAAATTGAATACTACAGTTTATACCTAAATTTTGAATATGCTGTAGGCATGTGTTCTTAATTTGAATGACCTGCTTTGAACTTCAATTGTCTTCTAATTGTGTGCATTAGTGTAACAAAATGCTGTCATTCTTTAAAACATAAGCTGTTTCATACGTTTTTTGTAGCGGACCTAAAGTTAACCAACCACTGCGTACTTGTGAATAGTAGCTGATGCACTACAAGAAACCATACAACTTCAGCCTTGTTCTATCACGTCTACGTTACTAGCTGATCCAACATAAGCAAACAGAGATGTCAGTCAAATAGTTTGATTTCTGCTTGTATCCACACATTTAAAGAAAGGTAAATGTGCTTACATTGCTATACTCCTGCAGCTTACTTTGAAACCAATAAAGGACACAAAAGGACTCCCCAAATGTAACATACTCTGACCCAAGAGAGCCTCCAGCTAAAAAAAACAGCCTGCTGAGAAAAGATGATGAGCTCACCACCTCTAAGGCGAGAGCGGATAGAATGAAAAACCCCACATCAAAATCTGCAGCACTCTCTAAACAATACAGCGGTGTTGGGGAAGAAAACAACAGAAAAATACAAAACTGAAGCCTGTAATATGAATTCTTTGAGTTCTCTCTTTGGTTGTCTCCCTTAGCTTTGGCAAGTTTCCTTGTGTAACAGTACATGCTATTTGTATTTTATGCTTTGATGTTCCTGTCAAAGTGTTGTTAATAAATAAAGACAGAGGTGAAACTGTGTTGGGTTTTCTCTGAGAATGAGTGAGATAAAGACGAGCAGCACATTGTTCTGCAGCTCATCTGCTCATTTTTCTCCCCATTCTTTGTTGCTTTTGATGTCTAATGCTAATTTTTTAATATCCCTCACTTACTCGCATTTTCTTTCTTCTTTTATTTCAATGTGTCCATAATTCCACAGTGGATTTTTCATGGCAACCCCCCCCCCCCATTCCCAGCTTCTTTAATAAATACTCTGCTTCTATTTGTCTCCCAAGAGTAAGGAGGAATACAAAAATGAATTCATATTATTAAAAGTGGCCCCTGCCATCAGCTGGGAGGCCAACATGTTGTTGTTCCCAATCAGAGCAGAGGCTTCAGATTCAGCCTCTCGCTAGCCAGGCTGATTACAACCTGTTTAGAATGGTGATTACATAGAAAACAGGGAACGTCAGCATGCAGAGCAGAGGCAAAACCGAGAGGTGGATGAGTGTTTGGAGTCTTTTTGAGCATCAGAAAAAAACCCAGATTATAATAGATATATAATTGATCATAAATCTATTTAAAATGTGTTGTTTTTCTCAAAAGTGTGGAAAATAAGAAATAAAAGACCAAGCTGTTGACTGAAGAAAAAAGAAACTAAACAGCACTTAGAGAGCACTTACCCACCTCCTATTCCTACATTCCTATAACTTTGTTATTCTTCTTCTTAGAAAATGTTCTGTTTTTGCAGAAAAGTTTAATTTTTAATGTTTTGATCAATTCAATCTATCATCTTGCTGTAGCACCACCTATAGTTTGCCATCAAGTGCCATCAAATTTCATCAAGTTGATATGTGCATGTGTGCATCTGAATTCAAGTTCAATACTGCATACTAATGAGACTAGTGAGAAAGATATGGACCCAAAACCAACTACATTTTGTAACCACAACGGCAGCATTACCACCCACTCTGCAGGAGTATGTCAGGCTGATCCTGCCTGCCACCATAGGCAGAAGCTAACTGTCAAATCCAGCTCCATGTAGCCTGATTAGCTTCAGTGGCGATGCTAACTGACACTAATGGCTTCTACTGTGCCTCAACATTTTGCTGCAAAAACAAATGAGACGAAGCCGTATATACAACTTCAATCGCAGCACTATACAGAGCATCCTACCTGCTCCCCGCAATATTGCAATAAAAAGCTTAATATTTAAGTTATTTCATCTTCATTTTGACATAATACAGGATGTATGGTGCTACAGGCAGTGTAGTAAACTCTCATCCAAGGAGCATTGCAATATATTTTCTACACCTTGCCTCAAAAAAACCCACAGGACAGGATTGGGCCGCATTGTACTGTAAATGTGTCATTGATAATATGACATTAATACTTATTTGGGCCACCAATCAGAACTGTCTGTGTTAAAAATGTTAAGAGACAAACATGTCTGTCACAACAGCAGAAGAGGTGGCAATGGCCGCATAGGTACCTCTTCATCATGTATGTATCCTCTTGCTTTACTGCAATACAATCATATACATCAACTATTACACTAAATAAACAAGTGTTATTATATTACCAACCAATTCAGTTTGTCAGGTGTATATCACAAGTCCATATTATTCTGTATATCTTTGACATTAAACCATCTAGTGAAGATTCATTATACATTTCCCTCTCCATCCACTGCACATCACATATAAACTGAAATGCATGCAAATTGTACAGAAACTGTAGACACTGAATTGCATTGTGGACATCTGGGAGTAACAATGTCAGTTTCCATAGAACAAAATCCCAGAAATGTATCCATTGCTATTCACTGCGCATTCTCAAAGACAATGAAAATCAGGCAATATAGGTGCAAATGCGACTGTCTCTACACCATCCACACAGCCGTAACTCCCTTTATACACACATAAACACACACCAACAACACTCGCAACCACACAGCACAGACCCCACAGTCATACAATGATGAAGATGTTGTGTAAGTCGTATGGAAGGTCGTCCACCCTTATGCCCATTAAACCATGTTACACAGTAAAGGCTGTTTGTCACCGAGGCCCCTGTGAATCAAAGCAGTCCTTGGTTACACCCTCAGGAATTTATCAAAGGTTCCTCGTGGATGGCATACTGTCCTTGAAAGAGAATTCATTCTAAGCGGCACAATGCACAGTAGAGGTCAACTTCCACCATCTCCATGCATACAGTTTGCTAAAATAAGTAAACGGGAAACACAAAGTAAGAGAAACAGCAAGCAAAGTCTTGCACAGGTTCAAAAGGATACATTGTATTGTGATTTTTCAATGAAATATCTGAATTATCTGTGTTTATTTTGAATAATAAAAAGCTGGTGATAATAATGATTCATACAAAAATCCACTTAGAAATGGGACTTTCAAGCAACCACTGTGTGGTTTAAAAATTGTCCTTTTTCTTTTCTTATTTTACAGTTTGGTACATACTCAGCAGCTCAGTCAATTACTGTAAACTACAGTACACTCGACCGTGTCTCCTAGCAACAGGAGGCAACAACTTTGGGCGAATGACAATATAAAATTTGGTTAAAATTGGTTTAAACTAGTTTAAATTTGAGTATTTTTTGGTGAAAATATTCAATTAAAAAGCAATTTACCAATTCAACATTTTTTAAAACTGGATCCCAGTCTGCAAACAGAATAACGGCAGTAAGAAACCAGTCACAAACTCAAAGTCAGGTGAGGTAGCATATAGAGTGACAAAGCCTGCGTAGGGAGGACTTGGTTTGACTTGGGTCAAACACAGGACTTTGGACGGGGTGGATGGTTGGGTCAAACACAGGACTTTCACCCAGGAGGCCGCTGTTCATGTCCCATGTGAAACCAAAAGTCAACGCTGACTTTAACTTACGTCAGATCGTAACCAAACTGCGACCGTTGCACAACATTAACCACGTGTTTGTTATTGTTACCATGATGATGAAGGTTCGGTACGCCTGTCGCTGGTACTCTCCAATGGTCATATTTATCATATCATATATTTGGCAAACGACCTATTCTGCCGTTACGGTATAAGGATGTGTTGGATATGATTGTTGTCACAGCCTATACATTGTTTGATTGGTTTTCTTGTTTTCTGTGGTAACACGGCAAACCCATTTTTAAATTAAACTTTAAACCACTGTCACTAAAGTCAGATTATGGCATTTATATTTATATTTCATATATTGCTCAACAGCTGGCAGCCATACAAAGTGTGTATACAAAACCTCGACATGACTGGGAACGTGTCGTCCCAGCAAAGCAAAGCTTTACTTCCCAATCAAATCAAACAAGTTGGCTGCTGGAAATGGACAGAAGATGTGTTTTTTTTTTTTTTATTACTAGCAATTCTAACTGAAAGGGGACACAAACACCTGTCAGCGTTCTACATGACATCCAGCCCTGTTTTGAATCCCAGTCAAGGCGGTGATGGGGCCGGAGCAAAATTGAGCTATACTGCTGTCAGAGGCTGTCAACGCTTTAATAACTGAGAGCTTCTCTGCCGTTCTCGCACGCTGACAGGAATGCAGATATTTCCTTTGTCTGTTTCTTTGTCCCCTGTCTGCTTTTCTTTGTCTTGCCCCTCCTTTCTCCAATTCCACCGTCCGCACATCTCCATGATTTTTTTAATTTTGCCCCGCCCACCTTAGAGCCTTTTGAGATTAATCAAATAAACGTTATGAGATATATTTTTTTGGCTCATTTCCTCCCTCTGTCTTTCTTATTCCTCTCTTTTTACTTCTGTCTCAGCTTCAGGCTTGCAAACTTGTCACATTTTGGCAAAATTCGACATTTTGAATCTGTCAAAAACCTGCCTACTCAAAGCAACTTATATAAAGACAATGGAGAGCAAACATCGGATGCACACAGTGGCGTGTGCCAGCCACAAAACTACAGAGAAGCCAGAGAAGAGATCAGTTGGAGGAAACAATAGTTGTTAGCAAGCTAGCTAACATTGTTAAATATCCTGTTAGATACAGTAATGTTACCAATTTGATAACTTTATTGCTAGATAACCTAGGATTCGTTGGCTAACATTAGCTTAAGCTAGATAATTGACCAAATACTCATTCAGTGTGACAGAAAGCTAAGGTAATGTTAACTAGCTAGCTAATTTTACACCATGTTCACATTTATAATTTTTCTTTTCACATTTTAACAAGGTTTGTGGCACAGAGCGGATATGGAGAGTAATACATTTGAAAATAATTGTAATTAGTTGTGTACCTGGTGGGGCTGCCCTTTGTTAATTTTCTTTGTAAATGTGAACATGTCAGATGTAAAAGTACATTTGCACTTAATAATTTATTACTTTGTACTTTATTTTGCTAAATCTTATAATTCTGATAGCTTGTGACCAGCACGAGAGTAATCCCAAAAGTCATCAGAAAGTAGCATTTAGTAGTCTATTTTCCAAAAAGAAAAACCTGTTTTTCTCTGCTCACGCATCCTTCTCACCTTTTTCACCCCTAACCAGTTTGCATGCCTGCAGATTCCTCCAAACTACCCGTTCCATCACTAACCACTTACTCTCTTTTCTCCCTTTTCCTCCCTTTCCCTTCACGCCCCTCTGTTATTTTCCCTTCTCCCCTGCCCATCGCGCTCTCTCTCGCTCTCTTCTGATCTGTAAGGCTGCTCGTGTCTCTTAAGTCCCCCTAATCTTACAACATCAGCTCTGTAATGCGTCTCATTATGAATGGTGGGCATGGCAATTAGAGTTATAAACCCTCGCTCTCCTCCAACCCTCGCCTCCCTTAAATCCACTTTAATACTAGCTCCTGAGTGCTGCGCGGGAGGTGGGGTTATATGTAGGCTATTCAAGGCCAAGACTCCGGTGCAATTCAACTCGCGCACGCTTCAGCTACACACAAATGCACACCACCCGTTCTGATTTCTAGCATACCGTGACGCTGATAAAAATAAAGATGCCACTAGAGCAACTCCTTGAAAATACGTATTACGTATTATAAGATGATCTGTATCCTTCACATCTCAAAATAAGGTGACTTTCTATTTCTTGTGCTGTGAAAGATAGACTGCATAGGATTTACACATGCAAGTAAAAAAAGCTCACAGCCAGTGTCTGAACATAATGCTGCAGGCTGTTAACTAAATGTACATTTTAATTTAATTATCTTTTTAACATCCACATCCCCCCATATGGCTCATTCTCCCATGTGACAAAAGGTAAATAAAGCATTCTCTATGCAGATAGTGTATGTGTGTGTGTTTCACTGTCTCCTCTCCAGGAGCTAGTGCTAATTAGAAGACACATGAAAGGAAGAAACCATGGAAAGTAAGAATTAATAGAATAACCATAGAGGAAGGAGAAAATGTGTGAGTGCTTCTGTTTGTGGGGGTGTTTGTACTGTACATGTGTGTCTGCTTGTGAGATGTGCGATGCTATCACTGTGTATATTATAAGGTAGACAACGGCATACTTACACTAATTGCGTGTCTGCTTCACCTTCTGTCATTTAGAAAATACAATCCATCCTTTTACACCTGACCACATTGCTTGTAAATCATTGTGAATGAATCAAAGTGTGAGGAAAAGTGAGGGGCAGATTGCAAGGGTGCTAGCTCAAATTCCACTTTTTAGCTGTGACTTTGCTCTGGTGTTTGATAAAATGGCAAATCCTCCACCTGAATCGATGTTTATGAAATAAAGTTAACCCATGCAGGGTGAGAAAGCTTGGATAATGAATGTTCTCCTCTCTGTCCAAAACTCCGTACCGCAGTGTGGAAGGTTACCCGCACGTAGAGAGAAATAAAAAACACATACAGAAAAAAAAAACTGTCTCAAAAAAGAACTCTCGCTCTCTTGCCGCCCAAACAAAGCCACAAAGCCACCCCCAATCAAAAACATACAGTAGATGTATAGGTTAACATGATAACGTCCAAACACCAGGCTCAAGCGTTTTTCCAGTTCCGAAGCGCACACACAGACCTCTCCTAAATCACTGTGCCTTTCAGGGATGTTGAGTTCAGCCTCTTTCACTTTGCTCCACAATTTCACAGAGTCTGTAATGCATTAATAAATCTTACCGATTATGTTCACGTCACTGAACAATCTGTTTATTTATATGTATTATTAAATACCTGTAGCCATCACACAGCAGCAGGAATGGCATGTCTTCAAATTAAGAATGGGCATTTTTACACATGTGGCACAGCAGTGGTAATGTCATTAATTATTTATGATTATCAATTATCCCATCATGGCGACAGGATCGGTCAGGATCTTATGGTAAATGACATTGTGTACGTCTGTAGAGATAAGCTGTAACACAGAGATTCCGAGCTTATCCAGTCATATCTTTTGGAATAAAGCAGCCGTCCTTAGGATGAGCCCTGAGCTTCACCAGATCTGACAGGACATTTTTATTCACTGTTGGTAAAAGTACAAAGTCTGCGTTTCACACTGTTGACCACGGCTTTTAGTATGAAACATTACTGATATGATCAGCTTGGCGCACATGTTTTCTTCAGTCCACGGGCGATCCCAACACACATACTTTATCATCTGTTCTTTACAGTTAGCTGAACTTGTGTGCCTGCAGCCTGTTGCACGTTCTCATCGGCTCGCATTGGATAAGCTAGCAAAACTGTAACCTAAAAAGTTGTTTAATAACCTAATCTTTGCCTTAACCCTCACTTGACCCTTGACCTCACGCCTAATAGTAACTTCAAACAGAGATAATTTTTAATTCTTTTGTGATCATCGTCATCGATATTCAAGGATACACTTAGATTTTCGCTCCTTGTACTGCTGGCAGGGCTGCAACCGCGACTAGACTTCCCTGCAGATTTTCAAGTGTCTTTTACCAGACTGTTGAAAATTTCTCAAATTGACCATCATAACATTTACTAATAGTGTTAAGATATATTGACATTTAAATGGACTAAATTATGTCCAACAACAAAAATCTTCTCAGATGGGGGTCTGTATTCTGGTGTGTAGTATTTTGCATCAATAGATGTAGATAGCATAGCAGTATTGGTGGCTGACAAGATTTGTCAGAATCCTGTATTATTTTAGAAAGTTTTGTAATAAGTTCCCTGGGTATTATGCTGTTTTGGGGTTCACTCTGGCGTTTTCTTTTTTATCTTGGTCACCTCTGTGCTGATATCAGACTGTGGCTCTGTCGCTCATGTGCTGCTTTGAATTTGCGCCTGACTGTCAACTGGAAAAAAGAGACACCAATGCATCGCATTATGACAAACGCATTATTATTACCTCTTAATATACTCTCAGTAACTGTGACCTACTTAACTTCAAGTCTCCAACAAGCATGGCCATGCGATTCAGGCATCATTTGGTTTATGACGGGCCTTCAGATATCTGTCATACTGTATCAGGCTACATTATCATCTGATCTATTCATATTTATTTTTATTCATTTGAATTAGCAGTGAGGCAACAAAATGTAATGGGTGTCTGTGCCTGTTTTGCTCATTGGGTTACAGTGGTAAAAACTGTTCATGTCACCGTGAATAAAAGCCAACTCAGCTGTGCATAAAAGAGCTTACTGGTCAAAAGAGTAAGAACACAATGCGGCACACAGCTTTGTCTCTCTTCTACACGACAGTGAGCACTGAACTTCAATTTACCAACAGTATTAACGTGCGTTTTGATATTTAACTTTATGCTCTTTTGGAACAGGACAGGATGTGCAACTCAGCATCATGGAACTGGTTTTGATTTATGACGGACAGTCACAAATCTGATTCCATGCATATCAGGTACAACATCATCTGATCTACTATATAGTCATTTTTAGGCTATTATTTGTAATTTGTGGTAAAGTGAGAAATATTGCACTGCTTAAGCCCTTCAGCAGCCACAGAGCTGGAGCCGGTGCCTGGTTCACTTATTTAGTGTCTGTAATAACTTTTTATTTTTGAAGGTCTTTATTAAAAAACAGAAAGTAGCTGTATTTTCATCGTTTTGTTACATTTGCCAAAAAAAAAAAAGAAGGCTTTGAAGGTCTTGTTTTTTTTAAAAATAAAATAAAATATCAGATTCAGCCCCTTTCCCCACCATAAAAATTTCGTACTGTCCCTTATATTAATTAATAAAGATACCACTGTTGTGCCACGTGCGTAAAAATGCCTATTCTAAATTTGGAGACGCTCGTGTCATTCCTGCTGCTGTGTGATGGCTACAGGTTTTTAAGGATGAATAATAAACGAATCATTCGGTGACATGTGAATATAGACTCAGCAAGGTGAAAAAGGCTAAACTCAACATACATGAAGGCTGTTTTGTAATTTTGGAGAGCTCTGTGTGTATGTGTGTGTGTGTGTGTGTGTGCCTCCACCAACTAAAACCACACAATTTGCGTTTATGCTCTCTGTAATGTTTATGGACCAATCCCTGAGCTGGAATGTGGGGGGAAAAAAGCTTGAAAGCGACTGTATCACGCCAAAAAACAATATTAAATTGAGAGTACGAATTAAGTAATCCGTGCGCACAAATGATTAAATCTAGAGCACAAATTAGTAATTTGATAGCACAGATTAGTGCTTTTTTTTTTTTCTCCATGACATCTCCTAAACTCTGTAGATTTTGAAAAACTGACATGAAATCTATTTTTAAAGTACGACCCACTTTATCTGCTGTGACACAACAGCCTTGAAAAAAATGGAGGAGGGACACAATGAGGCTGAGAAGAGGAGAAGTGTTGCATAACTGTCTCGTCTACATTAATTACCTCTCAGACAACAGAATGTAAGCTTTACAGTTAAATGAGAGGGAATGGAAAACAGAGGTGGTGAAATAACACATGAAAAAAAAAATCTCCAAAACCACTGTCTGTTACTGATGTTGTCTTTTTGCTTTGTCTTGGATTCTGTTGTGATAGCAGGTTTCATATGTTTCAGCATCAAGTAGGCTGGCTGTATACTGTCTGCCAAAGTTAGTAGGCGTGAATAGAATATGAGTGTTTAAGGAAAGGGAGAGCAGTTTTAAGTTAAAGGAAGTAATAAAGAGCAGAAAGATAGCATAACAGTGAGGGATTAAAATTCAGGCTAAATAAGGAAAAAATAATAATTTGCACTTTTTCCTCTTATCTGATATTTTTACTAAACTTGCTTACCGAGTTGCAATCTCACAATCTTTACTGTTGAACATTTCTAACATTTCTAAACTGGATGTTGAACATGCAATATGTTTGATCTTTTTCCCATTGTGAAACCGAAAATGTTGTTTGATTCTGCTCCAAGGGATATTCTATTTTAAATGCATAGGCAGACATTAATTCTCCCTCTCACACACACACACACACACGCACACACACACACACACACACACACATACACACACAGGTCTGAAGAGGAAGAAGAAAGGAGGAGTAGAAGACAGTCAGGTGAATGATGATGATTGTTTCTGTCAAGTACATATTTTTAGCATAGTGGGAAAATGTCATTCTATGGAAACTAGGAGCTGTCGTGCTGCTGTAGTACGTGTATAAGTATCTATGTGTGTGTGTGCGTGTGTGTGTGTGTGGGCATCGTGTAGGCACTAGCAGGATGACGCACTTTTATGATGTCATCTGTCCTCTGGAACAGATTGGATTTAATTGGTCGGTCGTTTCACAGCCGCATGCCTTTTTTTTAACAAGCACATCTATCAATCACACACACACACACACACACACGCACGTACACACACACACACACACACACACACACACACACAGTGGTTCTAGTAAAAACTCAATCATCTCTGCTGCAGAGTGGAATATATACTTCACCTCACACTACACTCATTGAAGTACACAAAATTTTGTGTGAGTGATTCATATCAAACTGTACGAGGACTCTTAAATCGTGCACACATACACACACATATACCAACATAAATTACATAGTCTCTCCATAAACACACACTCTTGCACCTATTGGCCCTTTTGTTCTCACAATGTTCGCTGAGGCCCTTACAACAGGAATCCTATTGTAACTGTGCAGCGATATATCAACCTTAGCCTCATAGCCTGTCTGTGTCCTACCCCAGAGCAAACCCTGTGTTCTCCTAGTTTGCAGGCCTTAGTAGCACTGATAACACTCCGGGTCTACCGGCCCCCATTTATCACCTCCAAGCACCAGCTCGCTGGACACTTTACTCCACAGCAACACCACAGGACTGCAGAGGAAGAGCTGAAGGAATTGGGGATGCACTGGTATCATGTCTTTCCCATGGTTCTTCAACTTAGACCTTAAGTAATGGGAGATTTGATAACTAAAATATCATGGGGATTTGTGCTAACTCTTTAGCATTTGATAACACCTCCTGACCTCCTGAACTTTTGTCACCCTGTCCTTCAGTTTCTCAGGCAGACAGCCAGTGGTCGTTTCCATCATGTCAGAAGAAGTCTCAACCAGCACATTTATTGCCCTCTACAGTGGCAAAATAAAATGCATAACATGTGGTGTTACATTTGATAAGAGAGTTATGTTTGTGCTCTTGTGTGTTTTTGTGGGAGAACAATAAACATGGGGTTTATAATAACCAGGTTAATGTAGAGACTGTAAACACTGATTCTGAGCCTCAACCCAATTTCTCCCAGTAATCTTAATTTCTTGCATGCATGTAAATGTAGTCAATTGTTGTTTGTTGAGGCGATAACATACAACAAGGAGGGAAATTAATGCATGACTTTATCTATGTCTTTTCTTCCCCCAAAAGCTGATGTGTCACTTTAGATACAGGACAATATACTGTAGACTGTGGACCTTCCACTGAATAATTCTCTGATAGAGAGCTATACAGAGAAGGGAGGGGCTGCAATGAAATCCTGTGCCAGCCACTGACATCCAAAACATCCATCCAGCAAACATTCACACTCTGTGTGAGACCACAAGCCAGGAAACCAGGGTCCTATCAAACTAGTCGTAGTCCACCATAAAACAGCAGAGCAGCTATGCAGCAGCCTCAGCCACACTACCAACTAGGCTCCTGGCCCTTGTACTAGTGGCTGTGGAGTTCTTTTCTGCTGGGTTATGAGATGGGATATAACATATAACTGGCTGCTGAGATGGTGGAATACAGAATTTTCTTTTTTAAAAACCCACTGTGTCTTATCATACGAGGTAATTGAAATGGGCTGTACAGTACTTAAAAAGTATAGAAAGTACAAAGTGCAACTTTAACAACTGCTTAACTTCTCAAACCTTTTTGGGATACTTTTAAATTGAATCACAGTTGCCACAATGGCTTACTAGCAGCAGAAAAAGAACATCACAGACATCCTAAAATGCATACTGACCCTGGAGTAATCATGGGTATGGCATCTCTGGTAAAACACTTGAAACTCGTGTAGGGCAGGTTTTTAGTAGATTTCAGGCTGGGCAGTTTTAACTGACTTGACAACCACACAGCCACCACTAGGGATGGGTACTGTTAAGATTTTAACGGTACTACTAATCTTACTGATACTACTTATCGATCTGGTACTTTAACGGTACTCTTATCGGTTCTTTTTGTTATTATTTATGAGAGAAAAATGTTTAATGTAGAATGTTGTTGATTAAGATTTTTTATATCAAGTTTTAATGTCTTCTGATGAGGTATATGATATGAGCATATATGGTGACTTATATGTTCATCACATCTATAAGCATATATGTGTAAGACATACATGGACCTATACACTATATATCAGATTTATGTATGAGATTGTTCCCTATGGAGATATATATCATATACCTCATCAGACTGCATCCAGAAGACGTTAAATATATAAAAAAAATCTTATCTCTGTTGAGAGTCGCACATGCGCAGTACCGATTGGGCAGGATGCACAGGTCGGGCAGTGACAGGGGCAACAAGATGAACCGGTAATGTCTGAGCTTACCCGTGTGTAATAATTTAGCCCCGGTACCTGTTTAATACCAGGTTTCGGTACCCATCCCTAGCCGCTGTACTTAACTGGTTACTTTTAAAAAACAACGTTACCAGAATGCTCCTACACCGTTACACCAAGCTTTTTCAATAGACTGCGTAAGTTCTAACGTGCAAATTAACTAGTCATTAAACACAGTGCACGGCAAAGCTGCATCCATTTATCTTAGTTATGAAAGCCGTGGTTTGATAAACAATTAATGTCCATATTTATCCTAAATGAAAGGATGTCCCACTGCACTAATGTGTGTAATGAAATTCTAAGCAGTGGAACCAGCAGCCAGACTGAAAACCTGTTTGTGTTGCATGACAGAACATATACGGTATTTCCACATGCCAGTTTATTGCATGCCTGATTGTTGAAAAAAACTCATTAAAAGAACTAACATAATGTAAAACATTAGTAACAGTTAAGCTGTTACTAAGCTACTTAAATTGAGCTAATTTTGACTTTAATCAGGAACAAAAACATTTCCTGTGTGTGTATGTGTGTGTGTGTGTGTGTGTGTGTGCGTAGTGGTGGTGATTCTGGTGGTATGGCGCATCAGTAGTCAACGTATGGATCATTTGTCTTTACATATAAGCGCTTGTGTATGTGCTATGGTTTAGCTCAGTGCATACTGTATGCGTCCTGCCACGAGTGTGTGTGTTGGTTCATATCCAGACAGCTTGATTCATGGACCTCATCCCTCCTATTGGGTTCCCTATCGATCAGGCCCGGCTGTGGGCTGCTGCTGACCGTGGCCTGGGAACCACAGAGCAGTTATCACTAACAGATACACTGTGGCTGCAGCACGCTGGGATCCTTGGGTCTCACACAGGGGGATGGGGTGTGTCGACACCTTTTTCTGCCTTTCAACACGGTTGGATATTACATTACCAAGTTGAAATGATTCAGTGATTAACGTAGGAGTGAGATCACATGGGATCAGATGCAGTTATTGACATCAATTATGAAATGAGGGTGTTGCAAAAATAAAACAGTTGAGCAGGAAAAGTATACAATAAAACACAGGAACCTAAAACCAAAACCTAATGATTTACAGTTACAGTAAAGTATAGTGTGTGGATGTCAAATGATTAAAGAGTAGCATATTTTCTTACAGTTTTCTTACAGAAGTAGAGAATCTTCCGTGTTTTTGTCTACAACGCAGCCTTTCTACGTGTCACTTTTGCCCCTTAAGTGACTGTAAAATAATCTTTTAATTTCCGTATGTGCAGTAGAAAAAGGACGGAATCTGATTTTTACATTAGCGCAGGTCAGATCAGATATCTGCCGTGGCAACATATAATCTGATACCAGCCTAGAGAAACAGGAATAGTGTGTCTGTGGAGCAGCTCAATGTGCCAGAAGCTCGGCGTCTTGTCATAATGATGTATGAACTATCTGCATCGCTGTGTTGTATTTTAAATTTGCACAAAGAAAACAAACACAGACAGATTATTGACACTAAAATCAGAGTCCAGTGCTTTATATACTCAATCCTTTCACAGACCTCTGCTTGAATCACTTGAGCCCAGTAAATACTAGTTCCAGACTGGCAATAATTTGCTGTAGTTTTGTTTGGTGTCACTTGCATGGAATGAAATGTATCCCACAAATAAAACTAAAATATGAAGAAAAAAAGAATGTATAGTCAAAATGTGTGCAGCTCACGCATACCTTAGCCTGGGTGGACACAAGGTTTTCTAGAGCGAATCAAGTGTGATGCATTAAAGTAGAAATGAAAAAAAAATGAAAGATGCATTATTTTATGAGGTTGTTTGACACTTAACTGAGCGTGTATGATGTTTTGCAGTCTACACTACTATCTTATGTCAATCAAAGGTGTATTTAGAAACGTTATTTTTATTATCTGCGTTTATGTGTTCAATTTTATTTGGTGTTTCTGTTTGCTTTTGGTACTTTCCATTGTTTCCTCATCCTATCTCTCTATGTTTCTCTATTTTTCAGTCGGTGAAGCACTTTGTAAATGTTTCAGTATCAGCCCCTTTAACTCTATTCCATTACTGACATTTGATGATGGTTGAGATGTCACTGCCGATGATGATTTACAGATACAGTATGTGTGATTCATGAATGCCAATGTGAGTGCTACAGTATATGTAGCTACAGCCTTGGGAATTGTCAGCTGTGTAATTGTGAAACATGAGAATCAGTGTGACAGACATTCGGTGAAATTGCGCGTCCTCGCAGTTATTTTCCTCATCACGTCTAAATACTGGTGAAGCAGACATTAAACATGTATGCACAAATAATTAAGGGTATGTAAATGTGCATTTAGGGCTAACTGTGGCAGTAGAAATCAGGCTTGTGTGCATTTTCACAATGGCTAAGACACAATTTATTTAAATACTGTATCATTCATATTTATAAAAACCAAACCATGTGTACCGACAGCTTAGTAAATCTGACACAAGGAGTGTTCTTCTGCATATAGATTCCTTCATGGTTGGGGAACTACACATTGGATGACCAAATTAGAAAGGAATTACAAATAAATATTTCAAAGCCAGTTGAGAGGGATTAAAAGGCTTTGGTGCAGAGGCATGACGGAAAATCTTTTAGGATTCCAAAGTTGCCATTTGTTTTTTTTTCCTGTCTGTCCTGTGCTGTCCGTAGATTTATCTTATGGAACTCTATCTTGTATTATGAATGTATGCTTATAGTGTTACTGGAAGTGTTATAAATACCAGTCCTTTAAATAAGCCTGGAAGGTTTACATTTCATAAATGTCATTAACTATGATGTTTTGGAGCTACTGCAGGTTCCCGTTGGGATATGCTCATCACCTACAATTACTTAACATGCTAAAACCCTAACATGTGCATCAGCCAGAGTTGTCTATCAGCAGCCAAAATGATTTTCAGCAGTCATATATCAGGTAATGTGCTTAACCTAACTTCCACAAAGTCAGTGTAGCTCTTCATAAACATGCAGTGTTTAACCCTGCCCAAAGGTTGTTTGTCACAACTCCCTGCCTCTCCTGTCAGTTTTCTTTCCATTTCACTCATCAACACTTGAGTCCCAATATTATCACAGGACTCAATTAAACTACATTTTTACGAAGCTGAACAATAAATGGGCATTATCTCCCTCTGTCTCAGACAGACTTATCTCTCCACAGTGCTGCTGTGGAGAGTTCACAGGTGTGTGCACACGATCGATTAGAGTCTGCAGGAGTGGACGGTTTGCTGACTCTGTCTGTCATCGCCTCCTCAGACCCGCAGTCGCACTGTCACGACTCTGGGGCAACACAGGCAAGTGCTGGCCTCTATGTGCGTGTGTGTGAAAGAGAAAACAAGACTGCGTTGTAGACGGTCTGAGTCAGAGTGAGGACATGTATGCAGAGTAAGGTGATTCAGTTGTCGGCAAAGGAGTACTTCAGGGTTTTACAGTTAAGTTAGGATTAGAGTATAAGAAAAAGTTATTCTTTTTCTCAGAAAATAAAAGTAAATTTTGTTTCTATCTTTCTCCTGAGAGAATGGATAAATGGCAGAGCAGGCTACAGAAAATAAAGAGTCTTAATAAAAAAGTAAGCAAATCTGTCCTCATGTGGCGATGCTTGTTATCTCCTGTTTGCAGGGTGCACACACAGCATCATATACATCAAGAAAGGAATGAATGTAATCAAGTTAGGAAATTAACGTAGTCAATTCAAAGTCATAAGAGTGAAAGTGCTCGGATGTGTATGTGTGTGATGGCGTGTGTTAATGTATGCCATTGGCCTTGGGCAGTACCCAGCACCAGCTGTTGGTAATAAGCTGTGGCTGTTAATGAACGCTCCCTCTAAGCTGTGGAGCTACAGGGCACCAAGGCCCATCTACAGCAGTGGCCTGGCCCTATACTTAGCAAAAACCCCTGCTGCTCCCATAATATAACCACATTACTCTGCCCTTTTTTTTTCTCCCTTTATTCTCACTTACCAGCTCCTTCTCTACCCCTTCATGGAGTCAAATCAACCTAATAGATCTGCAATGAGCCTGCCGAGCATTGTAATGAAGTTCAGCCTTGGGCTTGACACAAACACCAAAGGACATCATGTGAATCGATGCCGAGGAGGAACTATGAACGGAGATAGGATGTTTTTGTGCTACTTAACCCTCATCCCACCAACATATTTAACAAACAAGGACTACCGACTGGTTGAAGAATAAACTACTGTCAGAAACAACCAGTCACACCAAAATGTTAACTTATTTCTTCTCAAAACATTATTAGTTATGTAATTAATATTGTCTGAAACAAAAAAACCTACTGATTATTATTATTTAGGAAATATATACTTTTCTGTAATATAAATTGAAGCTTTTATCCCAAGTACAATCCACATTAGTACTTATAAGCGTATTGATTCTGGTATCAAACGTTAAATTAGGACCCATGACAAACATGAACTCAATAAATAGTTCCATCTATTAAAACTGCATCGGCGCAATTGGGTGCTTTTGACTGGGGTCCCACAGGACTACAATACATGAAAAACTGGAATGATAAAATAAAGCACCTGCGAGATTTGACAAATAGTATATCTCTGGACTCTGCAGGTACCTTAGTCCAGCCATTCTTAAGCAGTGGGCCGCCAAATTAGATGAATACATAACATTTGGAATCATAATGACATTACCCGGGACGTGTTGGGAAGCCAAGTAAAAGAGACGGGCTTCAGTAAGAACAGAAAGTCATCACAACATTAACAACTCCTTAAGTCACAAAAGGTTGAGAACCCCTGCCCTAGTTGGTAGGATGAGGGTTAAAATGTAGGGGGATTAGCTGAAAGGTTAGGTCAAGATGGAAGGATAAATTCTATGTGTCTGGGTGTTTTTTTCTGCAACTGTGTCTTACAAGAGTGCGTTTGCAAAAAACAAAAACAACTCTTACAGGCCAAGCTCTCCTCTTTGACAAGCTTTGTTCTCCCTGAACCTTTCATCTCTCTATACTGTTTTTCCCTGAGTTTTTCCCACATCTATTTTTGTATTCACACACCCCTAACTCACTCTCACTTTCCCAGGAGATGCAGGTCTTCCTCACAGTGTACGGTATGTCACACCCTTATTGCAAGTTAAAGGATCTCCAGACTCGCTTAGAAAACGCCACCTCTGTCATAAAATCAACGTCTTCACTCCCACAAAGCTTGCATTACTTTTATCGCTCTGTAGTTCGTGACAAAACCTTTCAAGAACCCTGAATCAAATGCTAGCTAATTAGTAAAAACAGGAAGTAAGTCTCCTCTGTGCTGTGATCTCTGAACAAGATGGAAAGATTTAGTCCCATTTTTTGAGCGAAGGAAATCAAACCTGAATTTTGGGGGTCTGTGCAACTTCTCTTTGATTTGAGGATTAGAGCTATGGACTGTTCATCGCTGTCTTAACAATTACTCTGAGGCTAATGGAAGTGGAAGCCGTTAATCTTCACATGCTGGAACCAATGTAGATCTAGCAGTGCTCTGCATCTCTTATTCCTAGTGTGTAGTCTCACACTGCTCAGCTGAAAACACTAAGCTCAACGATCAAACACTATCAACACACCATCATTTATAACAATTCAAAGCAATTTCTCAGCAGTCAAGATATTACAGTTTAATTTATTCGTCTGAGACAAGACATGGATGAAATATAACGGCAGCAGGTTTGAGTGATTGCCATGTGAGGGATTTCTCCAGCCTCGAAAAAAGACCGAAAGTCAGCAGAGCAGTTACAGAGCCACCGTCAGCAGCATAAACGTTTTACAAGTCAGGATTTATTGTCATTAGTGTTAATGATGTAATTCCGAAGCCACATCACAGTCACACTGAATACACAGCCATTTATGGTTTTATGTACTGGGAGAAAGGGTCAAACATGGAATTCTTTTTTCCACCTAGCATTAACATCAGTCCTGACTCCTGAGTGATAAAGCCTGTTTTCAGACCTGAATACCTAGATGTAAATTACTTGAGAACCTATCATTTAAGCTATTTAAGCTTCCCAATGCCAGAGGAAAGTGAGCCTGTTAAAATTGAGTAGTAGGAATACAAATGTGGACGGTGTGTTCTATTAATTTGAATCCAAACAAGGGGCTTAAATTAATATTACTTCCCCATGTCTGTCTATCTTTTTCCACTCTATAAATCTATATATCCATGCATCCTTCCACATTTGCTGGTCCAAGTTTCTGCTACTTAAGCCACCGTTGTGTTAAGACACAGTGGAGCATAAAATGGCATAAATGGTGCCTCAAATGGAGCAAATGAGTGGCCATTTAATTGTAGTGAGTTAAACTGCTTCCCTGTGGTAGGGGATGAGAGCGGGACGCCTTGAGTAGTAATTATCTCAGGTAGCTATCTCATTACCGCCCTCCTCTAGTATGTAAATGTGGCCACAGGCTTGGGTTTTATATAGTGGAATGGCCATTTTGTTGGGCTCTTCTGAGGCTGTGCTGTTTATCACCAGGCAGGGAAAATAACTTAAGTACTGGATGCCTTTCCAGGGATAATAAAGTGTTTTTATTGTCTTTTATTGTGTTTCCATGTTTGTGGCTGATGTATAAGACTTATTCAATTAAGTAGCCAGGTCGCTGCTACAGAACATTGCCTCAGTGTGCAGCATTTTAATGATCAAGGTGATGAAAGAAATTTATAAATTAATAAAGTTATGAACCGTTTCAATTTTCGCAGCGGGGCTGTGCCTTCATGCCTGTATTTGCTCCGAATAAAGCAACTTACATAGTGAATGAAGCTAGATTTTGGGAGTTGTATGGAAAAAAAACTATGATGGAATTAAAAAATAGCTCCAGGCGCTGACACATTTTGTGGGGGGTTTGTCTGACTAGTGAACATTTTAGACAGGGAGTGTGGCAAAAAACAATATGTTCTACTAAGTGCCACCCTCCACCCAACACAGCGTCCGAATCCCTCATTTTCTTGTTCAAATTGTATATGTGTGGTTCACTGAGCATTCTTTGGTACCATGTGTGGTGAGCAGGCCAATCCCATTGCAGCATCAGCTTGAAGAGGCTTCTGCTGGCTCTGACTAGCCTGAGGTTGGCATTCAAGGGAGGGAGAGAGGAAAAAGGGAAAGAGAGATGCTAATCATCTGAGCTGAGGAGAACAAGACTTGGGAGAGACAGACAGAGAGATGTACACAGAAGGATGTCTCTGCCTCTGCCAATGCCATTTTTTGGAGTCAAAATGAAATTCAGCAATAGGATAAGGATCTCTGCTTGTAGTGTGCCTGCCTGCCTCTACATCTAAGGGACAACAATTACCTCTGACACTACCTGCCTCATAAGCCAGACAGTGAAAGGAAAAAACTTGACTGTCTAGAAAAACAGCAATATTATCTTCCAGTAATGATATATTTTGCAACACTGATTGTCAAGTTCTTTGACTGGTGTGGTGCTGGATGTGACATTCGTTCCCATGTGGATTTGGACAGCATTTATTGAATTGTGACAAAACCGCAGGGGAATAATGTGAGAGTGTGTGCATGTGTGCACTTCACCAGTACGATCTGGAAATAGCTTACAAAGCTGATCTAATTTTAAATAAATGTAAGAAAAGGGGGCACCTCACCTTTTAATATACCATATATTCTGACATATATTGAAGTGGTCTATAAAAGGTTGCCAGATTTTGTAAAATTTCTCCTCGTTTTTCTTTTTTCGGAGAGAATTTTCTCTAGTTTCAAGTGTTTCATTACATACTTCATTTGATTTGAATGTGCTGGTGCAGTTCTTTGTTTCAAATTGACTAAGATAAATCTTTGTGCCAGTAGGCAGTAGACAAATGATACCATATTATAAACTTCTACTTTTGGACTGCAGTGCTACTGTGTATGTAGAACAAAACAATAATACAACAATAAAAAAAAAGGTATCAGCTGCTCAGAAAATGTATGATGTTGGGACCTTTCCTGGTGGGACCTCAAAGGTATACAAAATGTGCACGCAAAAAAAAAAAAAACAAAAAAAAAAAAAACAAATGGCAGAACTATGTTGAACGTGCAGACTGAGACAGAAACAGCTTGTATCTCAAAAGCAAAACTGAATTATCTCCCTCTTCTTTGCCTGGTGGTCTTAATGAAGAAGAAACTCAATTTGCACTGGCCTCCCAGATCAAATTTTAATTAGTTTTTTATTCCTTGGCCTGTCTGGATCTTGATTCTTGGAGTGTGGTAAGAAATGGGTGTGGTATTTGAGTGTTTGTCCCTACTCTCCACTGCACCCTGAGGGTGAACATGTCCCTAACCAAACCTCCAGTCCCCACCCGGTTTCCAAGCTGCCGCAGACTGACAAAATGCCACATTAGTATTCAGACGACATCAGATCTCTGGGCCAAACACAAACTGGACAAAGCTTGACAAGCAGACACACGCACAAAAAACGATTTACGTATAAGGATCAGGAGACATGCTTGAATCCTCACGGTACAGAACTCACAGGGGAAAATATAAACCATGGCATTGGTTAAAAATCTTTTTATCATGACTGTGTGAGCTTGACTGCATGTTTTTCTCATTACGTGCTACACATTCTGCTGTGCTGTAGATTACTATTTGCAATTCCTAATGCATAGTAGGTACTGCAGCGAGACAAAGCTAATTATTAGGAGGCGAGCGATAACACTGACACATCACTAAAGCAGGACTTGGCTGCTGCAAAGTGCTGTGAGCTAGAGTTTTAAACTCTACCCATCTCATTTCCTTATTGTTTGTGTGAGGTGTTGATACATCCCATTAGTCTGTCCATCTCTGCTCTCATCCCCCTATCCCGATCCTATTCCTCGCTCATGTCTTCCACTGCCACTGATTCCAAATGATATGCTGATAGAAAGCTAGTGTACTGTGACATGTCAGCATATTTACAGATACAGCCTATGTCCAAGCTTTAAACAAATGCCTAAATGGCCTAGTGCACAACAACATGGAGGATGGAATGGAATTTGCCCATAACTTTGCATTTCCCTCTCATAAGTTACACGAATGGGAAGGTCATTTTGAAATTTAGAGCTTGCTAAAAGAAGGCGGGCCGTTAATAGTAGTGAGGATATGCACTGTAGGTTTGAATTGCCACCAAAAGTCCCATTCAAACATGGGAAGCACTCAGCCACACAGATTGAAAGTCTGATAGGTGTAGCGTTAAAATCCACTTGAGGCAGAGGAACAAATAATGGGTGAAAACTGTACAACTGCATGCACATAGCAGCACAAGTGTTGTTACTGAAACCCATACCTCTGAATCTGAATCACTGCATCTGAGCCACAACATGACTCACTTCCACAAACTTCATGAACGTGAAAACCACAGAGGAACAACTCATTGAATCCTGGGACCTGATAAGGAGGTTGGTGCAGCATAACAACATTGTACAGTACAATGTTACTCAAACAGAACTGAGCCTGGGCTCCCAGACTGAGTCATTCACTGAAACCTTTAAAATTTGCATTGACATTTGGAAGTAATGCAGTTTATGAGACTCGCCAAGTAGAGACTAAGAGTTTTGTCTTTTCACATAATGTAATAGGCAATATCAAATAGCTGTAATGCATAAAGAATGAAAATGAGAGAAAGTTTGTACACCAACTGAAGTTAAAAGAGATAATTGGTGGTTTGTTTGTTTGTGTGCATGTTAATGTTCCCACATACCTAACCGCACTGTATAATAAAGATGGGCTGTAACCATTCAGTCGCTGTGACAGTGGGGTGAGTGCGTATAAAAGAACATCAATGGGTGGCAGAAGGTATAAAAAGAAGTCGACTTACCAACTTGAGATGAGTCACCTGTAGGGAAAGAAAAAGACGAGAGAAAAAGGAAAGGTGGATCAGTTCAAAGAGCGAAGCAGAATGTCACTGGAGTACACCTGCTCACCAAAACATAGTCACGACAAAAAGAAAAGTTAGACTGCAATTAGCATTAGTTGTCTACAAGAGTGCTATTCCACACATACGGCTCAACACAGAGCTGCTAATTGAGATGGTGGAGGAAAACAACTACCGGGGAAGGCGGCATTCATATTTTCTTTATAGAACAAGTCTTAAAGGTCAAAAGAGGACCTCTCAGACAACAGCTAACTTCATGACATTCACTTTCCACTTTTCTCTACTCTGCAAATAACTCCTCCTAGGAATCAAACTCATTAAAAAAACACTGTGTTGTGGGGTTCTTTAAAAAAGATTCTCCCAACTGCATTGCCCATGTATTTGTAACTTTTAAAACACCAGATTATCCAATTAAGTGAGTTTATTTTAAACAAAAGCAACCTAGCCAAGAGGATAATAATAATAATAATAATAATAATAATAATGATAATAATAAAAAAAAAACTCAAGGCAAGAAAAAAGGAGGGACAGCCAATTATAAAAACCCAGAATTCAACAATTCAGTAGGATATATAGTAGCTTTTAATAAATAGTTATTCGGTTCAACATCACAGAGTAGGTCTAGCATTCTGCCTCGAGTTACCTCCTGAAAGAATAATATGGCACATCAACCTATGATGGTTCAAGTAGACTTTACACCACACAAAGTTACTGTCCGAGTCACAAATAGAGTTTAGACAAATTTAGAGCAAGAGGAAGAAAGAGAGGTAGGGAGTAGGGAGAGGTAAGGACCACCCAATACCTCACCCCAACACAGCCCAGCTCATACTCCTTTTGGATTCCTTCCAATGTTCAATAGATGATTCAAAGAAAAAAGTTTTAATAAGCATGCATAATTTTCATCTGAAATATTGATCCATGCTGTCAGGTCAAATTCCTAATTAAAGATTGGAGCAGTTGGCAGGTGTTAAGTATTAAAGCAAGTCAGCACCGTAACACAAATATGTGAATCTCTCCTGTGCCATGGTGCTTGTCAGGTATGTTCTAATTAGTTTCAATTTTGAGAAATAGTTTAAAGAGGTACGGCACACTTAAATGTGTTTTTTGAGCTGTAAACTATATGATATGACTTTACTGTGATGAAACACATCAATGCTGGTGTTAATATTGACATTTCTTACCAAATGTATAAAGATCGGCATTTCATGGGTTGAAAATGGCTCAACACGCCATCTACAGTTTTAAATCAGCCCTGAACCTTGTGAGGCCAATGCTGATATAGAAACTATGTCATGAATTGTATATAAAAAAGACTCTAATCAGTGTCAGTCTCCCTGACCCACACACTATGTAGCCACAAGGCCACGCCTCCTACAGTCATTGTTCCCTCACTCTTTGCATTTTTTAAATTTGCTGGGAGAGGGTTCTAGCTGAATTTGAAGGTGGAGTTACACTTTAATAGCCGTGCCTACATCAGGCACACTTGGTAATATGTAGTGGTGCCAAATCTTGAACTGATCCATGCTCGATTTCCTTTATGGCGGATACTAATGCGTGTCTAAATGAGAGCACTCATTCTGGAAAATCTGCGATCTTTGTATTGGTCAGCTGGGGCACTTATTGATTACTGATTTAATACATTTCATCATTGGATATTTAAGTGTTTTTATTGTGCTGTTTTTGGGCACTGCGTTGGTATTTTCGTTTAATTTTCAAATGGCACTGTTTTCAGACTGTGATGACACTGAGTTGTACTGATTCTGTCTTGCAGAGACTGCAGCCCAGAAGCAAGTATACAGTAGATGTTAAGATCAATTCGAGGTGGAGGTTTCATCCAATTAACTTGTGAAAAGCAAAACTTTTTTTTTTTCAGGGAAGTTGAGCTGTACTCATCAGTAGAATTTCTGCATACACTGCAAAGTTCTGAGATACATAAACACTTGTTTTGGACCCATGTGCCTTGTTGTTAGTGACCTGTTGAACATTACACTAGGTGCACAATTTTCCAGGACATATGTGAAGACATTTTATCAGAACTACTGTATTTTTTAGTGTTTCTCTGTCCCAAAATGGCAGCTAACATTGTTTGGGATGTGTGATAAGATGGCAGTTTTCCTTTTGGTTTATGACCTTTAAGAGATACAATATTTTGTAGAAACTGAAGAGACACAAGATGACAGTGTATCTTGCATAACCTTGCATTATTGAATAAACAATGAATAACTCCAATGCAATGTAGTTTATTGACACCATTACATCGCATATGGCACCTTAGTCGATTAACTGAGCGGAGACTTTACAAGATTTACTACAGATTTACTACATGGGGAAAAAAGGGGAACCTTTAACTAAATGTAAAGGTTTTTAATGTTTTAATGGCTCTGTCTGTTTTTAATGGCTCTGCTGGTTAGAGTTCCCTAATAGTATATTACTGCCATCAATGAACAAAGTGGCCGAGGATAGGCTGTCATCCTTACTGGCGAGATGGCTACCATTCGATGTCCAAGGTGAAAAGAAGCCTCTTTAGTGCCAACACATGGAGCAAAGCAGGAATTTCAGCCAGAGCAGATGGAGCACAGGGCACTTTGCCTTGCAGGGCCTTGCCTTGTTCTTGATCTACAGTCCAGGCACAAGAGCTGAGACAGAGCTTAAATGTCCGCAGTGGTGGATGAAGTCAACGGCAGTAAAGGTGCCAGAGGAATAACCGCAATCAATAGGCCTCGGTCTCGCAGGTCTTGTTTGTTAATATCCTGGATTTTGACAAGATATCTTCACCTCACTGCTGCACTGCTTGCTCTGACATCAACAAATATGTTCTAACACATGGGGGTACAGCCAATGACGGAGACAAGTAGGAAGTGAGTGAATGTGTGTGAGAGAGACAAGGAGCCAAAGATAGCAAATAAAGAGAGAGAGTTGGTCAAACATAGCTCATCTATCATGCCTTTCCGCTTCTCCCAGGCCACAGTGAGCACACCAGAAGAGGAATAAAGATGTACAGAGCAGCATACGTGCTCCCATGTAATATCATGTCATGGCAGCTGTGTACAAATATAAAGTTATGGCGGCAATGCCATCTTTACAGTGTGGGACACAGACCTGGGGTGACCATGTTTTATTGATGATATATCATTCTGGAGCGCTGATAGGACCCAGGGGCAGAGCTATAAAGTCTCTAGTGACCCCTGTAGTATAGTAAATAACCCCAGCTGGATGCCAGCAACAGTTTGGAGCTCAGTATTTCATGAAGGAAACATATTGAGGTCAAGGCTGGTGAGCTGCAACCACAGTGGCGGCAAGTTCTAAAGCTGTGTGAAGCTTTTGTAAGCCCAGCCACATTTTCCACACACTTTTTTACACGGTATGATATCCCTAATTACAACAATGCATGTAGCTCTTTGTCACCATAGTTTCATCACCGGAAAAGCAAGGTGACCCCTGACCCGCAACTCAGTCTCTCAGCCGAGAAGCAGTGGCCCCTGCCTGCAGTCAATTTGCTTTCCATCTCTTACCACACTGTCCACACCTCTGTCAACCTTTCTTGTCCATAAATGCGGAGAGAAAGGCGTGTGGAGAGAAAACAACACACATGAATGAGTGAGATGAAAAATAATAAAAACCAAACAGTTGAGCCTGCTGTTATGTAGCTTACCTAGTTAGTTTACTGTTAGTTACCTACATGTGTATCTGTTCAGCTAGCTTAGTGCTAGCAGCCAAGGTTAGCTTGATTATTATGGTTATTTTGCTGTTTTAAGCTCCGCAGTGCCTACCCGCATTGCGTATGCTTGGTTTAGCTTGGTTTAGTTATTAGAAGGGAAAAGTACAAGAAAAACACAGTCCAACTTGCTGACATAGCTTAGCTAATTAGCCTACTGTTATTGGCACAGCAGCCTTTGCTAACTTGCTAGCTAGTCTGCTCAGATTACAAGTCCTGTAGGTCTCACCCACACTGTGCTGCTGTGTAGAAACCTGGGTTTCTTCTGTTGGTTTACGCTTAGAAATACATTTTCTAGACTTATTTAGTTTTCGTTTTGGTCATTTTTACATTGACTGTAGGGTCAAAGAAGCACTGACTATTAGCTAGTGCCTTCTTCAGATGCTAGAACATTGCAGTTAAATTAGATAACACACCGTATTTCCTCTGGGCCCTTAGTTACCTGAACTGCAGAGGGTACCAGGCCTTTATCGGAAGCAGGCTTATATTAGAGGCAGGCCTTTATCTCTAATTCCCTCTGTCTGATCAGTATAATTGGTCATGTTTTACTATGAAGCCACGTTTTGATCCACTCACGTTTACTCTGTTAAAGTTACTGCATTAGGCTGTTACTAACACTTTCAGTTTCAAATTAAAAGCCAGTGGACAGAATCCCTGACTAGAACAGTCAGGACAGTCTCACTGTTATAATCTCACTCGTAGCAGGAAAGGCACAGGTGTAACAAATAGCATAACAATGGCTCTGTTCCATTTAAGTGTCCCAGTAAGCCATGTCCTGAGTCAGTAGCCTGGACTCTGGAACTAATGCATCTAAACTGAATCCAACCATCATTACTGGTATTAGCTGCACCTCTGTTTGACAAGTCAAAACACTCACAATGAGAACGTTCTACTGATAACAACCATATCTGCATGGGAGATTGACTCTTGAAGATATAGATTCACTCATCAGGACAATTGAGAGCTAATCTAACTGTTCACAGCTGATTACATTATGAAAAATGATATCAAGAATTTTGAAATAAAAACTGAGTTACTTTAGATAGTGTGTTTCTGAGTGTATACCAGTACTAAAGATCTTTCAAATTCATGAATGAATGAGATGAGAAGCCACAGCCATTTCTATTTTGCGTTCTCTCTTTGCTTCACAGCTAACTTTGCACCCACAAATAAACAACATCATTTATGCTGTCAGAGCTGCTACTTCTGACGCATATGAGAGGTAAAGACAGAGAGACAGTGGGCATGAGGCAACATCAAGAACAACATATTAGGAATCAATGAGTTCAGTCAAAAACTCCAACTCAGCATGACTTTTACTTGAACTGTTTCACTGTTAATATTTCATCTCACCACTATTGACAACAAACAACAGCTAAAACCGCTCCTGATGAGGTCTCTTGCAATGTGAATAAAACTATAAAAGTTTGACAACACTGTGTCAGTCGTATCTACACAGAGACAACAATGCCATGCTTCTACAAGAGTCTCCCTTTGTGTTGGGCAAAGTATGGAAATAGGAAAGATGATTGTGCATTTACTGAATCCCCAAGAGATTGTTGGGAAAAATCTATACTCATACTCTCTCACACAGAGGTGACAACCCCACTGTTGGAACGACTTTGTGCTTATTTTCCACAAGAGTGAGCAAACAAGGGAAAACTGCTGGCATTCTGCCTTGATCAAGATCTTATTACTGGTGGATTTCACCTAATAAGCTAAATGGATAGAAACAGTAGGCTACCCTCACCACTGTGCTCCTTGGAGTTGTGCAAGGAATAAAATACCTTGAAATCCCATACTAGAGGTTCACCACAGACAATGACCACCTGTGCACAGTTTACACTATTTAAATGGCTCTCAGGTTACCTTAGGAGGCTTTTATTGAAAACCAAATAAAATGCTATTTTAGACAGAAATGGTAATCAAATGACAAATCCCCTCGATGAAACACAAAACTGGAAAATTATATCAATGTGGTGATCCTGGTGAACAAAACACCCTCCAGGTTCTCTTCATAAACACCCTTCAGTGAGTTTGGAAGTTGTGATTCCATCTAAAATTAATTGTTTTTGGTGAGAAATAATAGTAAAATGGACCCCAGCATAGTTCTGCTCTGTACTGCTCTGGCAGTGAAGGGGATAAATTACATCAGGCATGTAATTGATGTCTAATTAACTCTATTTACAAAAAAAAAGTGACAACAAGGATTCAAATAGAATTTCAAACATATAGTGTAAGTTTTACAATTATTACATGCTCTTCCTTATACCTGATGTCTCATTGTGGCAAGTACAGAAAGATACTGACTTTTGTATTATTGTTATTAGTGTATTATTCATGTGTTCTGTCTTAGCATGGGTCACTTTAACAGTGTGACAGCCAATTTGTCTAAGTGTTCAAACGATTTCAATGGAACACAATCTTATAACATTAAATTATTCAATACAAAAGTGCAGAAGTAATTTGCTGTTCACTGTGTATTTTTCTATGGCTTCATTGGCTTGTCCATTATCTGCTGTCAGATATCTGGCTGAACTATATGACATCCCCAGTCGGTACTAGATAAAGCATCATATAGATTACTAATAAGCTACAGACACTTAGGCTTTACAAAGTTCGACATGAAGTAAAATTTTTATCCAGCCAAGTGCAAAGAACATGATGTACCTAACCTACAGCATTTGAAGTGGGGCTTTTAATCTGTAACAGGGCAAAGAGATCAGCATGTGACATTCAGTGGCTCTGTTTAATTTTGCCTGAAGATGTCACTGACAAGTAATCATCTATTGTCTGGCCTTTTAATAGCGTTCTCTTCTTAAATCTAACTTTCCAACTTCTCTTCGTGTGTGTGTGTGACTGCGTAAATGAATGCAAGTTAAACATGGCAGAATTTATATTTATTTCTAAACACTTCAGATTGTTCAACATTTTATTTCATTTGCCTCACTGTGACTGCTAAGGTGTGCAACAGGTGTCATTAACAGAGACTGAGGCTTACATGGCAGTGCTAGCTCTCACAAAGACTTCAAAAGAACACTTGATTCTTACAAGGGGGTAAATTCCCGCTGAAGCAGTGAATTTAATGAAGCTCTTCAGCTGTGTTATTCTGTATAGGTAACTACTTGTGTGTGGTAAAATGTTGCCCAAATGCCATGCATAACAATGAAGTATGAGATGATTCAAAACTTATGCCACCCTGACTTTCAAAGCAGTGCATTTGAACAGGGAATAACGCCTTTCTTAAATAAGTGAAAAGATAAATTAAGATAAACTCCTGAACGTTAGTTTCCATTCTGCCTTTTTATCTCTGCTCTGCTGTTTCTCTCTAACAATCTCTCACTGCCACTTTTACCATCCTCTCTCCTTTTGTCTAGTTATTTTTCAAGTCTAGAGATATCCATGTGTGCAGTGAGAATCTGCAGCCCACACTGCAGTGTACAATTCTCTGACAGGGGCACAACACTTTTTTAGGATAAAAGCTAAGTAAAGGTAAGGCACTGCTGTAGAAGTGTAATTACTGTAAAATGATTTATGTCCTTTACTGGAGGGTCACCTCAGGGAAAGGTTGCCACCATGAAAATGTCATTAGCAAGCAACTGAAATTCACCCCATGAAGGGTCAGTGTTTCTAAAAGCTTAGGTCAGAAGGGCAAGCATGCAACTACTAAGTATGCACAACTCACAAAATTAGCACATTTTGACTTCTTTGGTAATAAATTGGAATCCAAACTATCTATAACAAACATACTGACAAATTGGATAGAATTGAAATTACAGTAATGGTGATAATAACCCTGAGTCCTAAGAAGGAAGTTGAATCACAACATCTGGGACAAAGTAGCTACACCATTTTATCCTCACCACTCCACTGCAACTGTTCAAAGAAATAACCAGAGAAGACTGAAGGACAGAAGGCATAAATGAGGCCATGAGTGTGCCATAATATCCTACCCCAGAGGGAGACTATTGTTCTTCAAAGCGAAAAAGAATGATCAATGTGCTGTCATCCTTAGGCAAAACCGGTTAACTTCTGTCATGCAAAGCAGCACCAGGTTTTTCTGATCACATAATGATGAAGTCCTCACTTTCCTGGGTTCAACCTCCTCTGGACATCAAGTCTGCTGCTAAGTTAATTGGCCCTGACACCCAGGGCACACTGCTCACCAGAGAAGGGACTTTGAACCAAGGGCCCCTCTGCCAATGCCGCAACCAGTGTCAACAGCAACCCAGCCTACCAGGGATGCATCTGTATACACCAGACGGTGATAAACCACTGGTCATGGAGACCTCCCTTTATTCTGTTGGCAGGATGACTCCACTAAAAAAAAGACCTCACTCTGTTAAGTCCTCAGTCTCAGTCCCAAGATTTGCAAGCACCTCTGGACAGACCACATGTACAATGAGGCAAGTGGGACTGCTTGTACCATAGCTGCCATCAAGCCCATGAGGTGAAGGCAGTGTGCCCAGTTGAGCTGGGATCCAAACTGAAATAACAAGAGGCAGGCACTAAATTCCTGTGTCCTTTCCAGGGGCTGTACGATTGTTGCAGTGCCTGGCCCCTGAACCATGGCCAATATTGTCATCTGAGATTGCTTGAGCCATTGTTCAGGTGCAACTCCAGACCCTGAATGTGATGAAAGAGCAAAGCATCATGATGACAGTAGTGTTCCTCTGAGGTCCCACAGACCAGCCAATCTCCAAGGCAGTTCAGACCAAAGATTCGCGAAGTCAATTTAGAACATTTCAGGGAAACAGTGCAGCGGCATGAACTGGCCCGTCTCAGCTAAACTCAAGTTGGCTGATGGAATTGCCTGCGACTCAGCTTGTTAATTTACCAGTGGCTGGTTTTACAACGTAAGGCACGTCACCTGTTTTAACATGGCCAATCACAGCCACACAGCCAATCAGCTCGTAGTGAAGTCAGCTGGTCATCTCGACCCTCTCGTTTTTTTATGTTTTCGCTGTTTCATCAATACTAGAAATGCAACTGTAGCAAGTAATTCACTATCACTATCCTCATTCATATTTTAAGATGCTACAAATTATATCCAGCTACAAAAAAACGCCTGAAAAGCCATAAGTACAGAGAGTTGTTGCTATGGAAACGATACACTGTCTCGTCTAGTCGCATTGGTGTAAACTGGCAGGTTTCAGAACATTGCAGACCGACGCATTGCAAGTAGCTGCAAGTTTTAATTTGTTTCATTGCGAATCTTTGGTCTGAACTGGCCTTAAGAATTCTCAGCCGCTGTCCCCTCATGCAGGTGAAAACTGCACCCATGCAGTGAGTGAATTTAGGGTATCCCAAGGATATCCCAAAGACCTGCGCAGCCTGGAAAACAGACCATTGCATGGTTCCTGCTTGGGCAAGTTAAATCTCCCTGAATGCAACTTGGGGGAGACATTGAAGTAGGCACAGAAACATTTTCTGATCCGACGCCTCTATCAGCAGGATGATATGATTTGTTAAGATTTGGTTAGGTTTAGCCACAAACACAACTTGGTTAGGGCAAAGATCAAGCTTTGGATTAAATTAAGTACTTAATTAAGGCTTGGGAAACATCGTGGTTTGGGTTAAAATTACTACTTTGTTAAGGATGTGGGACTTTTGCCATCATGGTTACAGTAATAACCACATGGCCAAGGTTCCACCCTTGTGGAAATTGCAAGGATCACTGTCATCAATGTTTTCTTGTGATTAAGGATATCTTAAACCACAAAGAGAGATAAAGCCAGCGTGTACGGATAAGAATCAAGATAAGAGCAAACAAGTGTGCAAGAGATTAACAAATGAGAAGCGGGATTCAAGAGGCAGCAACATACGGTTGATGGATGAGTTGCTATTGGCCTCCCATTAACATGCTCTGTGCTTGTACTGTACATTGACTGGCTCTTCCCAAGGCACCGTCTGACCCCCCCTACCCTGTCACTGCTTTTCTAAATATGAGAAGCATGGAGCTTGTTAGAGCTTTCTCCATACCACCAGCAAACAGTAGCGTACTCACAGGATTATTGGATACCAGATTTATGTTTCTTTTATGTGGCATTTACAAGCATCACTTTCCCTCACCCTCCTCTCTCCCTTATTCCCCCTCTGTGATTCTTATGTTTTAGGAGTTTAGAAATACATTTAAGCTTTTCATCATATTCCAGGGTCATTACTGGAATCCCGAGCAGTCAACTGGGGTTAAATACTCTATGTTTTGCCACCACTGCCAGTGCAAGGTAGGAAAACAAGTGGGAGAGGGAGACTGTAAATCAGCCCAGCTTTGCTAGAGATATGAGAGCCATTGTGAAAAGTGCAATTTTGGAAATAGGACAGCTGCTCTTTTGTCTTAGTCTTTTATGTAGGTTGTCTGTGTCCAAGCCATAATTACACAGTAAATAGCTCCCATTAAACATATGCAGTAGCTCTGGAGCTGTTTGAATTCTTGTTAGTTGGAGGAACATCTAACTCTCAAATTAAATATATAGGTACCATGAAATCATTTGAACTTTAAAGATGTGGGTGTATGTTTATGCCACTGTTTGTTTTTCTGATGCATGGGCAGCATCATGTACAGTAATTCCAGTTCAAAAGAGTTGTCCAATTAAGTGGCACAGTAATTGAGAATGACAATAAACAGCGATAGCACAGCTAACAAGCAGACCCACCAATCAAAGAAATGGTGAACTGCATGTGGAATTAATTGAGAACAAGCAAGAGAAAGTGTCATTTGTCAGGCCTAATGCAAGAATCTGAGTCTAAAATAAATCTAAGGATATTGCATTCAGCAAAAGTTCTTTCAGCTAGTTATAGGCTATGTGCAAAATCTTAATTTTCTGGTTTGAAAAGCTAGTTTAGGTCGATTTTCATCAACAACCTGAGAAACCTATACCCTTCACAAATGTTAAATGTGATTTTTAAGTTTAAGTCTTACAAACATTGATAAGAATCTAACAATATAAATGATTTATCTAACTATAATAATTATTTCTTATTTATTTTTATCATGCATCCACAGGAGGCAGGAGAAAGCTCTGTTGCCAGGTAACAGTGACACAGTTGAGTGACTGGGCTGGGTTAATAGCTAGAGTGTTTTTTCGAGGAACCATTGGTCCTTTGGACCCTCAGTGGCCAGCAGGCTTGAGTGGCTCACCCAGGAGAAAATAGGACTGACTGTCATCATAGCCCTATGTGAGTGCAGCGGGGGACAGAAAGATGTTGCAGTGGCTAAAAGGGGTAGAAATAATAAAATGGGTTTGAGAAGCAAACATGTAATAGTGTTTCAAGGTATGGATATAACAAAGCATATGTCAGTATTTTTGAGAAAAAAATAATGGAAGTGAGCAACTTTTGTACTAGTTTTTTGTAGTAGTAGCTGACTGGTTACCCAACCTCAGTGACTGGTTGACTAATTGAAGGATTACTGTGTATATGTACCTTATGTACATATACAAAGCAGTTATGTAATTCTGACATATTTCTGTTATAGTCTTGCAGCCCTTTTCCACAATGACATTTTTTTTTTTACATTTGATAAGGTTAGGATTAAGTATTCAGTATGGGAAAATGGCTTTTACCAAAATTCAAAACATCTGTGTACTTCATGTAGAGAGCTAAGTGTTTTATCCAATCAGAGTGAATTTGCACACGTCTTCTATAATCCAGTGTGCTTTTAAAAGTGTGTGTTGCGCTCTGTCATAGAGCAGTTATTTCATCTGGCACACCACACATCAAGCTTTCTGTGAATCCCAGTGACCTTGAGGGTGCTTGCCTATGATATGACATGGTACCTCTTAGTTGTTGGGTAGTGCTTGAAGCCAGTGTTTGGCCAATGCTTCACACAGACAAATGCACACACACACTGATCCCCTTCTCCTAGTGCGTCTGCACATCTCTTTCCAGGACCCCAGTCCTTGCACTAATCCTCTGGACTCGATGCTGAGGCTGCAGCCTGGTAATTCACCAAATCCCCTTCTGCTACCCTCAGCCCATACCTCTCCTGTGATGTCAAGTGCTCCTTGACAGAACACATGCAAACACACATGCTTACATACAAACGTACACATACACATATAGACATGGCAAACACACATTAAGGCTACATGGTACATGCATACAAACTAAAACCTCTACCAAATGCCTCAATATTCAGACTTTATTTTCCCAGCTTCCGCTGTGAGCACCATTTTCTTGGCTTGCAGTAAAAGAGTGAGTTTTTTGTCAGGGTTTTCAGTTGATGAAGTGTCAGCGTTTACAGCCGGCATGGCTTAGGTCTGCTTTCTGCCTCTTTTTCTATAATGAGCTCCTCTTTATGTCTCCATTCTCAAAACTGTCACTGGAAAAACATCCACATTTGATCGCTGATTTCATTAAATGCTTTGTTTTTTCCTTGCAAAACACCAAAGTGCTCCCCGATTTGCCATTAGAGAGCCCCCACAAGAACAATGTGTAATTTCAGCCTGCCATTGATACTGTCTGAGCGCGTCAGTCAAGAGCAAAATGTGGACGCTAAACACTATATACGACTTGAAATGTTTTTCTTTCTTAGAAAATGGAGATTACATACAAGGATAAATGATAAAATGGGAACACCAGCAGAGATATTTTCATATGTCATCCACAGTTCGGTATTAAAATGTCAATCTCATCTTGTAAGATATTGTTTTCGTCCAAGAGGACATTTGTATTATGATAAAACAAAAAGAAAACTAGTATTTGAGTGCGGGATGATTTTGGTGTACAAATAAAACAACTGTAAGCTGATTTAATTACTCTATAATTACTGGAGGCAAAGCACACTGCATATAATACACACGTCAAACATTACTGTCAAACACTTTTACAGTCTATCCCTGTTCACTGTGATGACATCTTATTATTGTTGTAAGATAACTGACATGCCTCGAAATTTGTGCCTGTTGCATTTTCAATGGGTTAATTTTGTTTCATGGTTATTATCTGTATGATGAACATGTTTAATCAGTTGCTCAGTTGGATATCGCTCACAAAGAGTCTTACTACTCATTTGAAACTAGATAGGAAAGGCACCTGATTGCGGCAATGAATGCCATAAGTAATTTGTAGGATGCCTGACAGCGACTTCTTGAAATGTCCAGCCAATTGCACAAAGGCGGAAGAGAGAAAAAAAAGGTAAAGGAGCAGGGAACGGTATGATGAGGATGTATTTAAAATGAAAAATAAAGGATTTGACTTGTCTATGCATAAGGGTAAAATAACTACATGAAGGGCGCTTTGAAGGTTCTCCTGGGTCCAACAAAGCAGCGACATTTCAGTATGCTTTGCTGCTTTGTGAGGGGTTAAGAAGGGCGCTTTGTAAACGCTGGAGTGGCCCGCTATCAAGGCCTCCGCTCTGTTCCTTTATGATTAGTGTGCTTGTTCTGTTAGATGTGATTGGACTAATGCTTTAATGCTCTACCCGAGTTAATGGTCTGCGGTTACTGTTGCCACGCCCTGCTGCTTGATTAAATTATTCACTTAATATTAGTATTAGTTGATTAATCTACCAATTAATTGGCTGGGTCAAAGTGTTTGTGCAACAGCCGACTTACAAATAGTGGTGGTGTTATTTGATGTTCACTCAGTGAGGACTTGATGTTTCCTTAATGTTACTACAGTCTTTTCTCCTCAAACAGTATCAATCTATCTTTCACATATCAAACACTCAGTTGACAGGTGGCTATAAAAAGTTTTTAGCTTGCTTTTAACAAAGGACATTGCCTGTGTCAGGCTGGACTGCAAAGGTGAAAAGTATTCCCAAGTGTTAAAATTTTTTAATACTGGACAGAAACGTATCAAATAACTCCTTCAGCGTTATCTGAGTCTCTGCTACTCACTTTCCTTTCTTTCATATTTTTCCCAGTATGTGGCTAATTACAATACTTGTGCCTCAATCTATGGTTATCTCTGTGTGTTGTAACCACACATTATTGATGTCTTTGTCATCACCTGTTATGTTTAGTTGTAACACGCTAACCTTTTTTGTTTTAGTGTCAGAGCCAAAGAAAGCCACCAAGATGGCAGTGATGTTGGTTTTCAATGTAGTGAGTTGAGAAATTGAGTGGGTCCCCAATAAAATTTGTGTTTTATGACAAATTGTAGTGTTAAAGACTAGACTTGACTGGTGACGTGCTGACGTGCTCAGGTGAACGTATTGTCTCATTTCCGGTTGCCGGTGTTTCTGTGTTAGTGGTTGCAAATTTCGCTGCTCCAGCTAAACCCAGCTAATTTTGATATTTTCTTTACTATAGCGGCTATTACCCGTTATACATTTAAGGATACATTACTTCTGTTTAAGCACTCATATCTCTCTCCTGTTAGCGACTTTTTGCTAATTCCACAGTTGTTTACACGCTAATTAGTTACTACTCCGTAGTTTTCTCTGGGCCCCTACCTAATCTTACTCGCGATGACATGTATAGCCGCATGTCATCATTCAACCGCTGGTTGTCGAGGTGGTGTCCAGGTAATGATGTGGGCTTTGTAGATAATTGGCGGCCTTTCTGGAGAAGACCTGGTCTGATTAGGAGAGATGGCATTCATCCCACTTTGGATGGAGCCGCTCTCATATCTAGAAATCTGGCCAAATTTATTAGTGGCCCAAAGCCATGACAGCTCAGAGTTCAGACCACAGACTTAATACAGTCTGTGGTCCAGACCAGGAGGCAGAGCTGCAGTCCTACACGCTTCTCTGCGCTTCCATTAGAGCAGTTACCCACCCTAAACTCCACAGAGAGGTTGTCTGCCCCCCGATCACTTAAATCACTTAAATTATTTAAATCAAAAGTAAACAGAAGAGGAGTTACACATAAAAACCTAATAAAAAGTAAAACCACCACTGCAACAGTACAACAAATGTGGACTCTTGAACATCAGATCTCTCTCATCTAAAGCTGTTCTAGTGAACGATCTAATATCAGATCATAATATTGATTTATTCTGTCTTACTGAAACCTGGCTGTGTCAGGATGAATATGTTAGCCTAAATGAATCCACTCCCCCCAGTCACATTAATACTCACATTCCTCGAGGCTCGAGGTGGAGTTGCAGCCATCTTCGACTCAAGCCTATTAATCAAACCCAAACCTAAACTAAATTATAACTCGTTCGAAAGCCTTGTTCTTAGTCTTTCACACCCAACCTGGAAAATACTACAGCCAATTCTATTTGTTATAGTGTACCGAGCTCCTGGACCGTATTCTGAATTTTTATCTGAATTCTCAGAGTTCTTATCAGGTTTAGTCCTTAAAACAGATAAAATAATTATTGTAGGTGATTTTAATATTCATGTGGATGTAGGCAATATTATTAGGAAGCACTCCATAAATTTTCATTGCTATGCAGATGATACCCAATTATATTTATCGATCAAGCCAGATGAAACTAATCAATTAGCTAAACTTCAAGCATGCCTGAAGGACATAAAAACCTGGATGACCTGCAATTTTCTGATGTTAAACTCAGACAAAACCGAAGTTATTGTACTTGGCCCCCGAACACCTTCGAAACACATTATCTAAAGATATAGTTTCTCTAGATGGCATTGCCCTGGCCTCCAGCGACACCGTAAGGAATCTTGGAGTTATCTTTGATCAGGATATGTCCTTTAACTCCCACATAAAACAAACTTCAAGAACTGCCTTTTTTCATTTACGTAACATTGCAAAAATCAGGCACATCCTGTCTCAAACAGATGCAGAAAAACTAGTCCATGCATTTGTTACGTCTAGGCTGGACTATTGCAACTCTCTACTATCAGGCTGCCCCAATAAGTCCCTTAAGACTCTCCAGCTGATCCAGAATGCTGCGGCACGTTTACTGACAAGAACCAGGAAAAGAGATCATATCTCTCCAATATTAGCTTCTCTACACTGGCTCCCTGTAAAATCCAGAATAGAATTTAAAATCCTTCTCCTCACCTTCAAAGCCCTAAATGGTCAGGCACCATCCTATCTTAAAGAGCTCATAGTACCCTATTACCCCACTAGAGCACTGCGCTCCCAGAATGCAGGGTTCCTTGTGGTTCCTAGAGTCTCTAAAAGTAGAATGGGAGCCAGAGCCTTCAGCTATCAGGCTCCTCTCCTGTGGAACCAGATCCCAGTTTGTGTACGGGAGGCGGACAACCTCCTCACATTTAAGAGTAGGCTTAAGACTTTTGATAAAGCTTATAGTAGGGCTGACTCAGGTGAGCCCTGAGCCACCCCTTAGTTATGCTGCTATAGGCCTAGACTGCCGGGAGACTTCCTATGATGCACTGAGCTCCTCTCTCCTCCTCTTCCTCTCCATCTGTACGCCCTCATATCCCATCAATGCTTGTTACTAATTCAACTTCTTCCGTAGTTGTGTGCTTTCTCTCCCCTTTCTCGCCTTCTG